>CM040627.1:46637225-46872695 GCA_022817965.1 Solanum lycopersicoides | reverse complement strand
AGAGTGTCACCGCATTCTTGAAAAAGAATATATTTTCCGATTTGGCACCCCAAGGGCTATTATTAGTGATGGGGGATCCCACTTTTGCAACAAATTGTTTAAGGGATTATGGAGAAATATGGGGTTCGCCATAAGTGGCCACTCCTTACCATCCTCAAACTAGTGGGCAAGTTGAGTGTCAAATAGGGAGATTAAGCAGATTTTGTCGAAAACGGTGAACACTAGTAGAACGGATTGGTCAAGGAGGCTTGATAATGCTCTTTGGGCCTACCGGAAAGCATACAAGACTCCCATAGGTATGTCCCCATACCAACTTGTATATGAGAACTTACCGGTTGAATTACAGCATAAAGCCATGTGGGCAATGAAGAAGTTGAAAATGGATTGGAATGAAGCTGCGGAACAGAGGTTAAATGGGTTGAATGAGATCGATGAATTTTGCCTAAAAGCTTTTCAGCCCTCTACAAAGAAAAGATGAAGAAGTACCATGACCAAAAGATTGAGAAACACGATTTTATGGTTGGGGATTTGGTGGTTTTATTCAATTCTAGGTTGCGCTTGTTTCCGGGCAAACTCAAGTCCAAATGGACTGGCCCTTACTTGATCACCCAACTATTCCCTCACGGAGCGGTTGAGTTGGAAAACAAGGAGGGTGTGCGGTGTAAGGTGAACGGACAATGAATCAAAATCTATCTGGGCATGCTGAAACAGCGAATGAAGTGATCGAGGCATACCATCTTGATGAAGTCTGAGTAATCAAGTGTCATCTGTCGTGCCGCGACGTTAAATCAAGCGCTGGTTGGGAGGCAACCTAATATGTATCCTCTAAGCCAACTATAGTTTTTTCTTATGACTTTCTAGTAATAGTTGCATCTTCTTTGCTTTTTCTTTTTGTTAGAAGTGTTGGCTAGAGCGTAGTTTAGGGTCCGTGTCCAAAAAGTGTCCAGAAAAAACAAAAAGAAAAGCTCCATGGGTGTTAAATTTGCAGGTAGCACATCACCAGAAAATCTGCAGAAAATTGGTCTGCAGCACCATTGACGGACCCATCGACGGACCGTCACGCTTGCGACGGACCGTCGCAAGCATCCGTCGTGCCCAGGTAAGTTTTTTCATTTTTCTAAGTTAGGGCACCCATGACGGACCGTCACACCTGTGATGGACCGTCGACGGGGACTCGTCGCATCAATACCCGTAAACCCGACCCGACCCGACCGGCGAATATTAAAAGTTTTTAAACCTTTTAACTTCCCACCTCTTCATTCTAACCGTTTCTTTCCTCATTTCTCCATTTACTCTCTTCAACTCCCTAGAACTCTCATCCTCTCCCCAAACATCAGATTCCCATCCCTTCCCAAATTCCCCTAATCTTCCTCTCCAAACTCCTGCTTCTTCAAATAATCTGCGGGTCGGAGTCAAGTGTTCGTCTTCTGATCACCAGAGTTTTGTGCCTTCCTTTGTTTTCATCTTCTCCAAGTATTAGGTATGTGGTTCTGATCTCTAACTCATCTACATTTCATTCTTGTTTTCCCATACTATATGCATGTTTCTGAATGTTGGGTCTTCAAAATTTGACCCCTATTGCATGCTAAGACCTCACCCCGTTAATCCTGCGTGCCTTAAGACCCTTCATATAGTAAAAAAGAATGGGGGTGTTGTGTTAACTAAATCAAAAGGGGGGTTTATGTTTCTGATAATTGTTTCTGACCTAGGTTGATAGTTTTCCAAATTGGCATGCTAAAAATCGAGAAATTATTTCCTTAGGATTGCTAGTATGCTGGGTAATTTGGTTAGAAATTGTGGGTTGATAAGCATTCTTTATATTAGAATTTTAGGGGACGATTAAGGCATCCTCAGTTCTGTCACTGAAGGACAGAAGGAGACCCCGTCGATGGACCATCGTGCCCTCGATGGTCCGTCCTGCACAACCGTCATGGTTGTCAGAGACCCTATTCCTAAGGTTCTCAAAATTTTCTCTAAGTGTCCGACGACGGACCTCTACGACGGACCGTCGTACCCTCGACGGTCCATCCTGCACAACCGTCATGGTTGTCAGAGACCCTATTCCTAAGGGTCTTAAAATTTTCTCTAAGTGTCCGACGACGGACCTCTACGACGGACCGTCGTGCCCTCGACGGTCCGTCCTGCACAACCGTCATGGTTGTCAGAGACCCTGTTCCTGAGGGTCTCAAAGTTTTTTCTAAGTGTCCATGAGACCTCTACGACGGACCGTCGTGCCCTCGACGGTCCGTCCTGCACAACCGTCATGGTTGTCAGAGACTTTCTTTCTGAGAGTCTCAAAATATTTTCCTAAGTGTTTCATGACGGACCCCCATGACGGTCCGTCATGCTTACGACGGACCGTCAATTGGTCATCGCGCGCAGCAGCAACTGCAGCACTGCCATTTCAGTTTTGGTTTTACGTTTTGTTTTCTTCTTTGCATGTCTTGTTTGCTTCTACTGGTACTAATTGTTTTCTTTTCAGGTACTAACACTAATGGCACCAAAGCAAGATCGCGTGTACTACGAGGGCGTTCAAAGTCCGTCGCCCCATCTGCCCGACTGGTCATTGGCTCTGACGATGAGCGTGACCCGAATACGTGCCCCCAGGCACTGTCACTCCTGCACGGGCTGCACGTACCACCAGAGCACGCCCACGAAGGTGGCCCCGGCGTAGTCACTGCCTCCCAGTCTGAAGAGGAGCGCACACTGACCGGCACGCCTTCTGGGTCTGCTGCACACCCAGGGATGCTTCCGGTTCTGAGGAAGTGTCGGGTTCAGAAGAAGTCTCCGGGTCTGAGGAGGCTTCTGCTCCAGCTACCGCATCCCAGTCCGCCTCGTCTGATGAGGCCGATAGTGCTGATTCCACTCCAGCACCACAGACTGGAGTCCCCGCCCCGGTTGCCGACCAGCCCAACCGGTGGTGTGTTGAGGGCAGTTTCAGGTGTACCGACGCCAAGCTGCCGAATGATAAGGGGTCATGACCGGACCCTTACACTGGAGAGGCGGGTCCTTACGGGGAGTCTCCCCACCATGCCGGCACTCCATGCCCTCTTCACCAGGCACCGGCTAGAATGGACGGCTCGTGATGTGGGCCGATACAGTGAGGAGTTGGTCAGAGAGTTCTACGCCTCGTATGTGGCGACTCTCCGATCTCAGATAGATAAGCGGGCTGCCCCCAAACAGGCCCCGCTAGATCACATCCGAGTCCGCGGCAAGCGGGTAGACATCTCCTTGCCAGCCATCCGCCGGTATCTATACGGCGATGATGTTGATGCCACCCGGACTCCTCTACCGCCGAGTTCGACTACCGGTGGAAACTTGTTAAAGATGGACGGTTCATGCGTGAGCCAGAGTTGAGAGAGACCACCAAGAGGTGGATTGCCCAGTACTTGTCCGTTGATGGAGAGGCTGCTGACTGGGTACTTGAGCCGAAGGGAGCCATCAAGAAGGCTAACCTGACCTTCACGGCCAAGTTTTTGTGGTTGCTAGTCCGCCACTGCCTTTCCCCCACTGCTGCAGACAATATTGTCACATGGGATCGGCAGTTGATGGCGGCGATGATAGCGGGGTTCGAGGTGGACTTCGCTTGGCTTCTTCAGGCGGTCATGCACGAGAGGGCCTTCAAGGTCACTACTACTTACCCATTTCCGTGCATGGTGTTTCTTTGTGCAGGTCCGCAGGTGTGCCCATTTGGCACATAGATCAGCTCAAGACCCGCGGGCAATGTTGATATCGGCCTCATCAGGGATGAGGCCAATGAGTTGGCTCCACAAGAGGGCCCCGCCGGAGGTGCCTCCGCTTGGTGAGAACCTGGCGGATACAGTAGAGCAAGCCCGAGCGGCTACCCAGGCTACATCTGAGCCTACTGACACCACCCGGTCGAGTCTATCCCGGGTGGTAGCACCACCCCGAGCTCCTCTCGCTGACTCCTTCCGCTACTGGTCCCACTTGCTAGGTAGAAACTCGAGGCCCAAATGGCCACACTTCTGCATCACATCCAGCCTTGGATGCAGAGGTCTATTGCTGAGGCGGAGGAGCGCATGGAGCGGAAGATGGCCCAGCACACGGAGAGGAAGATCATGGAGGTTCATCAGCGCTGGACGCTTTTGAGTTGCGGGTGCTAGCCCGGCCAGCCCCTCGGTGGACGTGTCGACCCTTCAGGCTGCTGTAGAGAGTCTGAGAGCGGACCTGGACACGATTCTAGAGGCTAGGGTGCCCGAGTCTGAGGCCCCTTCTGCAGAGCCTGCTGAGGACACGGTGATGGCTGCCCTATTCGCCAGTACTGATGTGCCACCACCTCCCCCACGAGAGCATGCAAGAGGCGTAGAGGTCGAGATGAGGATGAGGCTAGGGCACGGAAGAAGGAGCGCCAGAGTTGAGGCTGCGAGGAGAGCCTCGATTGCTGATGAGAGGCCCGTCAGTTGAGGACCATAGAGTTGGTTGCTGGGGCGTCTAGCTCCAGAGTTGTTGAGGCGGAGAGAGCACTACTGATGGTGTTGTGATGTTGTGTACTGCTGATGCTGAGGACACTACTGAGGGTGTCCAGACTACACAGGGAGGGGTTCCGGGACACCGGACCCACCAGCTTGTTGATCGCCGGCGCTTTGCGCCTCAGGTTTGCTTCACCTACCACTCGATTATTTTAGATTCTTTTATGCATTGGGGACAATTGCATATCTTTTTGTTGGGGGTGGGTAAATGGAAAGTGAGTGCTAGGGTGAAGTCTGAGTAGCCCAATTCACGATCCTCTCTTGGGGTTTTCTTGCCTGTGTTCTTTTTCCCCAAGAGACTGATTACTTTTATTGTTGAACCGGCATGTTTATATCTTGTGTACATAGTATAACTCTGAAGCATGATGGCTAAAACAGAAATGATATCCTGATGTAATAAAAATGATGCATGACTAGGCATAGTAATTGATAAAGGTGTGGCTCTAAGCATGACATAGAAATACACTGCTGCATGACCCTAAATCTAAGATTCGAACTAGGTGTCTGATAATCTGGTAGAGTAATGAGATGTCAAGTGAGTGTGAGGAAAAGTCGAATGGTCCACCATTGGTACTGAGCTAGAACTTGCCTGGTTAGTCCTGCTAAAAGTAAGCCGTAATAAACAATTAGGAAAGGATTATAGGCCCTTGTTCGAAATAGTCAATCTTGAACCTAAAATAACAGAAAACCAAATGAAGTTAATCCCTTATTGATCCAAATGATTTGAGATTAAAATAGATCTTTCTTTTTCACCCCAACTGATCTTCTCTGGGAACAATGTGTTGGCCCTGGTCCCTCCTTGGACATGTGCACCTCAGCTTATGCCAAAAGCATAAGTTGAGGGTGGCTAATGCAGAAAGCAACCTTGTCGTGGCCCTGACCCAATCTTGGATATTGTGAACCTTGACTCATGGCAAAATCATGAGTTGAGGGTGGCTGTTATGAGGAATAATCCGAAAGTGGGTTGAAAGAATAAAGAGGAAGAAAGAACAAAACAAAAGTGATTTAAAAAAAATATAAAATAAAATAAACACAAGAAAAGAGAAGAGTCACTTACACATAAAGAGAAGAAAGGGAGAATAGCAAGGTGAAAGAAAATTGAGAAATAGGGCAAAATAAAACGATAAAAAGGTGGTACGCTTAGCCGATATGTCAAGGAGGGCAACAAGTCACTAAAGTATACCTAAATATACCCTACCTGACCCTGAGCCTATGTTACAAGCTAAGAAAGTCCTATCGTGATCCTAAGAGTTGTTATGGCGAACTTAAAGCAGTGAAAATAAGGGCAAGCCTATGGCAATATGTATAAATGAGTTGTGAAGTTGTTCTGAGAGCGAGTGTTGAAAAGTAATCCTTATACTCAAACTGAAGTCATTGTGTGAAAAATGAGGATGTTATTTTGAAGTGAGGACACTAGTTGCAATACCGGAAAAATTAGCACCTTGGTGAGAAATCGAAGAGGATAGGTGTCAGTGTGTAGTGAGTCTGTGTCATGGTCTGATCCACATAATTCAAGCCTAATAGTGATAGCATGCATGAACATAATGAGAATAATCGGGATTGATAGCCAAATGATTGCGAAAGCTAAAATACGGATACTCTTGTACAAAGATTTTGTAGTGAGTCATAGTGCGTCGCTTGAGGACAAACAACGAATTTAAGTTGAGGGTGTTGATGTACCGTGGTTTCACGGTTATTTCAATGCTTTTTCCTTAAGTTTAGTGTGGGTCTAAAGCCTTTTTGTATTGATTTTTGATGTAGTTTTCTCTTTATTTGCAGGAAATCTGTCCAAAGGAGAACGCGGAGAATTTGAGCTGAAATTGCAGAAGTGACCACCTACGGACCCCACGACGGTCCGTCGTGACTGTGACGGTCCGTAGGTGGCACCCGTCTTGAGAAGAAAATGGCTGCCGAAGGAAGTTGGGGAATTCTGACCAAGTGTGGGTCTACGGAAGCTCATGACGGACCGTCATAGCCACGACGGTCCGTCGTGCACATTCGTTATTAGTATCAGAGAGTAGTCCCAGTACCCAACTTCAGAAGATTCTAAGTGTCGTGGAACGGAACCCCTCGACGGACCGTCGCGCTTACAACGGTCCATCATACCTGTCCGTCAAGGGTAACAGAGAGTTGATGAAGAAAGCAGTAGAGATATGTGCTAAGGATGGAACGACGGAGGCCACGATGGTCCGTCATGGCCACGACGGTCCGTCACAAGGGTCGTCGACTCACACACATTTTGGACAGATTTTTGCTTAATTAGATTCCCTCTTTTATTAGGTTTTGTTTATTATAAATAGTTCGAAAAACCTCATTTTTGGGGTTAGACTTTTGGATATTTTTCAATTTTATTGTTTAAGTATTGAACTCTTGATTTTGGGATTTTATCATATTTTTCCGGAATCGATTGTTAGTGGTTTTTGTGAATTATTCAAGTGAATTTCTGGATTTTCTTCATTCTCATTAAAGTAAGTGCATGAATTCTTATATTATCAATATGAATTGTGTGATTATTAGCATGGGTAACTAAACTCCATAACTAGGTTGTGGGAACCATGGGTAAATAACAAGGTAAAATCTAGCTAAAATAACAATTCCAGAATAGTGTCTTGCATGTATTGATAATTCTTTCGTTTAGAAGTCTTTTTAACGGATGGCCAACGTTAGAACTCGCCTTAATGCTACTTGCCGGACCAAGGAGGTAGATAATAGGAAAAGAATTATCAACGTAGATTTAGTGTATACTATCTAATAGGCTAGTGTCAGTTCGTACGAAGTAACAACTTAGTCAAATATCGATTATGATGCTTAATATGAGGTAAAGGTAAGGTTTAGTAAAGAACACACGTAGCCGGCCAAGGTGCGGAGTGAAATTCTCTAGATGCCGGACCAAGGATTTAGGGATACACAACTTATCACTTTGCGCAGATATTAGGAAGGGATTGTTATAGTTAGAATTACCGAGTTATGAACCTATGGGGAACACTTAAGCCCTAGTTACTTTAATTACTTGATAAAAATCCAATCTTTGAACTTGTCATTTACTTATATAGAATTAGTTAATTATAGTTGTTAATCAAAATCCCCCTTTAGTTATTTGTTTTCGGGAAATAATTGTCTAAATAGAAGTAATAATAGAATAAAGTTAAGTCTGAACCATTTTCCTCGTGGGATCGACCCCAACCTAATTAGTTGGGTTCTTTACTTGATACGACCATTTTACTTATTTTTCGAGAAGTAAGTTTGAGCGTATCAACGGCAAATTTAGGTAGCATAACAGGCTGTGTGTGCCAGATGTGGATGATTTGCGGACCAGGATTGTTGCAGAGGCCCATGGTTCCAGGTATTCGATACATCCAGGTTCCACCAAGATGTATCATGACCACAAGCAGATCTATTGGTGGGATGGCATGAAGAAGGACATTGTTGCATATGTGGCCAGGTGTCCTAATTGTCAGCAGGTTAAGGCGAGCACCTTAAGCCTGGTGGTATCACTCAGATGATTGAGGTTCCAACTTGGAAATGGGAGGCCATTAATATGGACTTCGTGTTTGGTCTTCCGAGGACTAGGAGACAGCATGACTCCATATGGGTTATTGTGGACAGGATGACTAAGTCTGCCCACTTTATCCCTGTGAAATCTACTTACAGGGACGATGATTATGCGATACTCTACATTGATGAGATCGTGAGGTGGCATGGGATTCCCTTGTCTATCATTTCGGATAGAGGAGCTCAGTTCACTTTGCATTTCTGGAGATCCTTCCAGTAGAGCTTAGGCACGCAGGTAAAGCTCAGTACTGCTTTCCATCCTCACACAGATGGACAGGCATAGCGCACCATTCAGACATTGGAGGACATGTTGAGAGCGTGTGTGATTGACTTCAGAGGTAGTTGAGACGACCATCTACCACTGATAGAGTTCTCGTATAATAACAACTAGCACTCCAGCATTGGGATTGCACCGTTTGAGGCACTGTATGGTAAGTGGTGTAGGTCTCCAGTTGGGTGGTTCATGGTTGGAGAGTCATCCATTTTGGGTCCAAAGATCATTCATGAGGCCTTATAGAAGGTGAGGGTGATTAGGGACAGGTTAGCTACTACTTACAGTCGGCAGAAGTCTTATGCAGATAAAAGGAAACGGCCCTTAGGGTTTGATGTTGGTGACCAGGTCTACTTGAAGATATCACCCATAAAGGGGGTGATGAGGTTTGGCAGGAAGGGAAAGTTGAGTCCGAGGTACGTTGGGCCATACGAGATTTTACAGCGTGTGAGAGAGGTGGCCAATGAGTTGGCGTTGCCTGCTGAACTAGCTTCTGTTCATCCTGTCTTTCATGTCCCTATGTTAAAGAAGTGCCTTGGAGATCCAACATCGATTCTTCCTGTTGAAGGTTTGGGGGTTGATGAAGACTTGTCCTATGAGGAGGTTCCTGTTCAGATTTTAGACTGGCAGGTGAAGCGGCTGAGAAAAAAGAAGGTTGTCACAGTGAAGGTATTGTGGAGGAACCATCTTGTTGAGGTTGCTACATGGGAGGCCGAGGCCGATATGAGATCCCACTATCCTTATCCTTTCAGCTCTTGAGGTTAGACTTCCTACTCTTAAGTCTAAGTTTCCTTATCTCCTCTATTCCTCGTTGCTATTGCTTGACTGTGTAACGTACTTATGTTATGATATGACTGGCATTGTGCTAGATAATTAGAAGTGTCATTTGGGGACGAATGTTCCTAAGGGGGGGATAATGTAACAACCCGAAAATGACTATGCTAAGTAATGCCTAACGTACCTAGAATGCCTAGATTAGATCGGGTTCACACGGATTGATGCGCGTGGAGCCAGACCTATGAACCTATGCACCAGCCAAGCTAACCAACTTGGTGAGTTAGTTGAGCTAGGCAATGTTGGGTCCAGCCATGTAGGGCACTCGAATATTAAGATTCACCCGGATGAGTCTTAACCGGACTTGAAAGGGGTAATCTTAAGTTTGGAGGGTCTGGGGGTAAAATGGTCTTTTCCAGGATAAGGGTAGTATCGTAATTATCGTAGAGATTTAATTAATTAATTAATTAATGTGAGTAATGGACAATTCGGGTAGGGTTGACACGATATTGACCCTTTTCGCGAGTTAAGCTTCACCCGGGTTTGATCCTGGGTGGAAGCAATGTTAAATCTAATTAATTTATATTAATTATCTGATTTAAGTAAGGGCATGATTAGTCATTTCACCTAAGCCTTTAAAAAATCACATTTTTAATAATAAATGGAAAGGAGTCCTAGTTTGACTAAGTCTTCAACTAAAACTCCTACTCCTACACTTACTCCCATCTCTCTCCACTCTCATTCTCACGTCTCTCCACACTCATTCTCACGCTTTCTTCATCAGTAAAAGAACAAAAAAAGTCAAAAGTTCATCACTCTTGAAGAACTTGTACACTAAAATTCAAAAGAAAAACAAAACTAAAAACAAAAAGCAAAAACATTATTCTTGAAGGGTTGTGCTTGAAGTTTCGTGGTGAGGATTTGGTGTCGTGGGAGTTGTCTATCCATTGTAGCAGGTTTGGAGGGTGTTAATCGACAAAAGGAATGGGTTTTCTTCCTCTTGGTCCCTTTCCCAAGAGACTCTTAAGATTCAGTCGAATTCTAATGCGAAAACTAGGAATGTTCCCCTTTGCATGTCCCTGTCACTAGCTCCCATCGATTGTTGTAGGTTGGGTATGATTGCTGGTAGAATTTAGGAATGTAAAGTTTTTTTGTGATGATTATGTTCATGTATGTGTTTTCGGAATTATGTGATGATGAACGTGTGCAAAATGTGTGTGCAGCCGTGTTCTTGGGCATGGTTTGGAGCATGAAAATGGCGTGTTAAAACCTTGTGTTTTTGTATAAAATTACTTGGAAATAATGTACGAAATGACTAAAGAATTTTCCATAAAATCCAATGTATACATGTTGAGAAAAAGTGGATTGAAAGGATGACCAAATTTCCAGAATATGGAAATTGGTCTCGGCATGGGCAGTGTGGAGAAGTTTGATTTTTAATTTTTTTTAAGAGGTTAGGTCATTAGGGATTGAACCCAAGACCTTACCATATGCAAGCTACTGAAAAATTCAAGAATAAAAATGAGGTAAGGGGGATTCGAAATGGGGTGAGGCTCAAAAGGAGAAATCAAAGAGGGAAAAATAACTAAAATGAGGTGTGTGGGGATCGAACCCACAACCTCTCAGATTGGTGAGGGAGTTAGGAGAAAAATTAAAGAATAATAAAATGAGGTTGTGGTGGATCGATCCCACATCCTCTTGGTCTCAAATGAAAAAGAGAGGAAAGAAAATAAAGAAAAAGAAGTGGAGGCGTTGGGGCTCGACCTCGGGTCCCCAAGCTGAAATTTTTAAATCAAAATTTAATATAAGACTAAGTGTTGCTCAAGGATTTGAAGTCGGATTCCCTTTCCCAATTCCGTATTGATACATAAGTCTTACATGAATAAATATTTAATGATTGCTGCCCATAGGGATCGAACTCGAGACCTTGGCATACTTACAAGATGCATAAGTTTTGTAGCACACAATAATCTTGGGTAAGTATGAGTCACTTAGACAAATTATGAATGAAGCCTCATGGCTTGTACATATGGGTTCATAAGTCCAGCGTACGTTTATAAATAAGTGAACCTAAGATATATATATGATGAAATGATGTGATCCCAAGAGGGTTAAGTAAGAGTGTGAAATACACTAAAAGGCCAAGTGCATTGGCATATGATGAAATGAACATTCACGTAATGGGGTGAGTAATTATGAAGAGCTAATATGCTAAAGTTAATGAATGTGGTGACAACATGATAAGAGGCTAATATGAAAGACGAGATCAATCTCAAATGATCCTAATAAGTGTTACTAAATATCGTACTCACCTATGAGAGTGTAAAACTAATAAAGAGACCAGTCTCTTAAGAAACACTCTAATGAAAGTATTGAGATTAATACACACTTAATACTAATGATGATATGAGAAATCATCTAATGAGCAATGATGCCCTCATGCTAGAAGCCAGCTTCTATGATGTGTGAGATGAATGTAATGGAACTTTATACGGAGCACCGATAGGCTAGCTATGAGTCGTGATTCTTTCTTTCGGGAAGACAGAGGTTCGTGTAAATCTCATGAGATGAGACTGTCCGTTTAGTTAGGTATGGGTCTCCTTATATCTCCTAGTCTTTGAACCTATGCAGCCAACATTGGGTTCTAGCAGGGTTCAATTCCCTATATACACTAGCATGTTTTAGTTTCACTTTGGACAGTGATTCCACCTCTTTTCGGTGTGGGGTAGACACTGGATTTCATGGATCTCACTTGATCTATGTCGGTTAAAGTTAATGTTCCCAAAGAAAGAATGAGGCCAGCCTCAAGTAAATGCACACAATGAAATGAATCATACCAAAGGTGTTTGGATAGGATAATCAAGAGGTGAACTAGACTTAAGTAATGACACTAGGTCATTCTTAGTCATTGCACAGTGAACCCGAAGAGAGTCATAAACAACATCCTAGGTATATAAATGAATGAAAAATGAAGTACGTATGAATGAATGAAGTAGACTCGTGTTTGCTAAAGAAGGCTCCCTAGTTGAGGTCCCATATGTTGAGACCTTATTTGAGAAGTCCTAATGTTAAGTCCGTGATTCCAAGGTCTCACGGCATACGAACAAATGATATATGATATATGTATGTGATAAATGAAGTATTTTATGTGTTGTTTGCAATACGAAAAGAATGGTGATGCATGTTACTCTCATAGCATGACTTTCCTAATCTGATTTGGCAAGTCCAATTGACTTGGCTTTCCATAACTCATATCGTTAGGAGAGAGCTCTTCTTAATCATGCATGTCCTTGGTGTGTACTTGTATACACCCATACTTAGTACAAGTGTGTACTAATCCCATACAATCCTTTACTTTTAGGTGCAGGTGCATGTGGACGCTAGAGCTTACGAGACTACGTTGAAGCTATCCGGATGTGGAGCATTCATCCGGACTTGGTAGACCCTCATGCTTTCGAGAATGCTTATCTCTTATATTCTAGCTTAGACGTAGGCATGAGCTAGTGGAGGATGTTCCACTAGCGTTTCTTTCTTACTTATTTTCAGACATCGTATTGGTGCCATTTTGGCAACTTTATATTTATGCAGTTATGAACTATTTCATTCATTTGAATATCTCATTATTAGATGGTTGTTGTGAACTGATGTGTTATGATGCAATTCTTACTATGAAGTCTATTTATACTTCAAAGCAAACAAAATTTTTAAATTTTCCGCTAAAATTAACCTATACAATGTAATGATGACGTATGTAGGCTTGTTTGCGACCTCTGAGAGGTCAACGACGCCGGTTTCGGCTAGGGTCTAGACCCCGGTCATGACAAAAGTAGAGTAGATAGGCCAACTTACAATTCCTCCAAGCTTTGATCATCATTGATCAAGTCCTTTAATTCAACATCAATACATTTATAAAACAGTAGCTAAAGGTATCATTACATAAACCAAATCATACTTCAAACATCATGGTTTCCAGATCATATTAGGTACACTACTTCATCAAGTCTATAGAAAGTAGAGGAATATACATCAATTTACCTAATCCCTAAACCTTGATCATCATTGATCAATCTTCAAGAGTATATATTCAACTCACATTAATAACAATAGTAATAGGCAATGCAACATAATTGAAACATAATTCAATCAACATAGAGTAAAGATCACAAGACCCACATTATAGGCCAATTTGAGAATTTAGGAGGATCATGGGTTCTTCATGAAATTGGACTGAAACTCATCTTTAAAACAATAGATAATCATCAATTTATCATAAACATGCTTTTGAAATCAATTTGAGAAAGAACTCATGGCTAGATTGAAAATTGGGAATTTTGGTCTTTGAATCACTTTTGAAAATCTTTAATTGAACTCATTAGATGAATAAATAACTAATGATGATGGATCACCATACCTTTTTTTTATTGAATATCCATGAGAAATTTTAGAAGAAACCATGAAAATCCAGCCCCTAGCTTGAACTTGAGTTTTCCCTCCAATGGAGGTTTGAGAGAATTTGGAGAAGAAGAGAGTTTGGAATTTTTGATTTTCTTATTAGATATTAGGGTTTTGACTTTGAAAGTGGTTAAATTAGTCATAAAAATTGTTTATAAACGTCTCCCAATATTACCAAAACACCCCCACACTTATTTAGACTGTTAGACATGTCAAACTCAACCTCTATTTTTGAAATCTTCGTTGAAGAACAAGTTCGCGATGCGGAGCTGTGCCCACATGATTTTTTTGAAAATAACTTCCGAGGCAGTCTAGTATGTGTTGTGTCCTCAACGCGGACCAACTTTATTACCTATGGAGCACCTTGGGAAGTTTTTCTCGGATGTTTCCACCTCAAATACTCTCGTATACATGTTAGGAAACTCTCCTATAAATTTGAGCATCAAACACTACATAAAACATACCAAGGCACACTAGAACACAAAAGCACGTTTCAAGGGCTAACTTTAGAACGTCTCAGACGTTCTTGGACGTTTGACCTCCAAATCACTTCAAATAAAGTATACAAACTTTAAAACACTTTTGCAACTTATTTTAAAACCTTTTTAGACAGATGTGAGGCGCTAAGCACCTTAATTAATTTTGAGGGTCCTTACAATGAAGTTCCTCACCTCAAGATACCATGAGTAATCTAACCCAAGCTTCCATGAGATTCAACATCTCAAGCTACCATGAGTATTTCAACCCAAGAGTCCTTGAGATTTACTATCCCAAGATACACTTGAGATCTACCATCTCAAGCTATCATGAGCATTTCAAATCAAGCTACCATGTCCTTGGTGTTTTCTCACCAAGTCTACTACAAAAGAAGAAACCATACAGCTAATCCTCAAGCTAATAATAATCTACCATGTATTGATAAATGTTAGGTTCTTAGGTCAACCTAGAGTTCATCTAGTTGAGAACCTGATTCTCCTAATCATGTACATGTCTAGGTGTAGAAGAGAAAGGAACATCATCACAATCATCTTCATCAAGACTTTACCCCCAAAGCCATAACAATAATGGACATAAGCCCTACAATAGATTGCCACATTTAGTCCCTCATGATTCATCCTCAATTTCATGTTAATCTACTCAATTAGATCATTAAAAGGTAATTCTATTCATACATGATCACATAGATTCAATTCCAACTTCCTAGGTCAAGATCATCCTTAATCAATTAGACTTAGTTCAATTAATATCTAGGTGATTCAATCATGATCAAATAGTATAGAATACATTGAATTAAGAAGATCAACATAAAACATTCATCTAGCCTCTAATGGCCTAAAATCAGCATGATCACCTTCAACATCAATTACTACAATTCACCATGAAAACTTCATGAAAACATCTTAAAATCATCATATGAACATAATGGAATGCTACCCACTAGATTAGGATCACAATGAAGCCTTACCCACAATGCAATCACAACCCTACCTAGAGTGGGGTTCTTTCGATTCACAATTGAGGAAAACTAGGGGACTTCATGGATGGAAGAATCCATGAATGAATAAAATTCACATGCCTTAGATTAGAGTGTTAAAACCAGCTTGGTTCCTTGATCAATCGTCCTAAAAAGCTGATGCAATTTGTCTTCTTCTTCAAGGGTGGTTTTAGGAAACTTTGGTAGTGAAAGGTTTTGATTTGTTATTTCTTATTGGGTATTGGGGTTTTTGCTTGGTAAAGGGGTTAAATAAGTCCTAAAAACTGTTTCTAACCGTCTCCCAAATTACCCAATTACCCCCACATGAATTTGACCCTTTTAAACAAGTCAATCTTAACTTACATTTTCTGAACTTCCGTCGGGAAACAAGTCCGCGACGCAGAGCTGCTAACGCATGATTTTTGAAAATAAATTCTGGGGTAAGTGGAGTACGCATTGTCCCCATGAAGCAGACCCAGAATTTGACCCTCCATGGCCTAGGTTCGCGACGCGGACATACTCCCACCAAGAACAAAAGTTGTTGCCTTGGGCAGCTTGCTAGCCCATGGTTTGGGTCCTCCTCAAGGACCCCTATGACGTTCTTTGGGGAGTCGTGACCCAACATTTCCACCCTAAATATGAACGTCTACATGTTAGGAACCTTTGCTATACATTTGAGCTCCAAACACTACATAAAAACTCATGAAACATACGTAGGCACGCTAACACGTTTACGAAGCTAACTTTCAAACGTCACCGGACATTCTTGGACGCTTCACCTCCAAACTCTCTCAAACTTTACACAATTCCTCTAAACATTATTATTAGTCATTTTAGGACCTTATAATCTCATTATCAACACATGTTAGGCTCTATTTGGACGTAATTCATTTTTGGGTCCTTACAATAGCCACAAAATTGTTGATTTTTTCTTTAAGCTTCAACTTATTTAAGAAGGGGATATATTTTTATAGGAATACTCTATGAAAGTCACCCATGTGGTAATTGAGTATTATGGAAGCTCAGAAAGCCACACAGTAGCATCACAAGTCAATGATAATGGGACCATACGTCACCCAATTTGACCCGTTTCTAAGTGAGGCATGCCCACATTACTCTTACAAATGCTGGTGACTTTACTCAGATGAGAAAATGGGTATTTAGATGGAAGACCCACAAACATCTAAGAATTAGCATCAGCCTACTAGTGACAACAAACGTATGTCCAAGCGCTAGTGAAGGTACGGGGATGACACCCGTTGATCCAACAATATTATGATAAAATCTAAAATTATCATGCACATTGGATGCTGGTTGATCTTGCACTATCGGGTGTTCTTCTGGTCTTTGTTGGTACCTCTCCCACACCCGAAAGTGGGGCTCCATGATCACCTTTTTCTCCCTATCCAATTTGATATGTGTTCATGTTATACCTTGAAAATCCAATAACGTAGACTAGAGCCTCACCTATTGAATACTGTCTAAAATGATGTTTCCAGACCTAAACAAAGTTAATTAACTGGATTAAGAAGTATTAAAACCTAAACGTCAAGAAATGACCATGACGTCTGGAGACTAGTAAAAGTGATCTAGTGTGCCTTTAGGTCTTGAAAGTGGTTTAAAGAGTTGTATGAGGGTTAAATCTTGTAATAAGACTTTGAATATATGTTACTACGTGTTTATGGTCAAAAATTTGGGTATGACTCCCCAAGGACCACCCTAAGTGTCCTTGAGGAGGACCCAACCATTAACCCTAAAAGTTGTCAAAAACCAGCTTGGAACCACGACGAGGATCAATGAGCCATTGATGGAATCACGCCTCGTCGATGGTGTTCGTGAGTCCATACATAGACTCCTCCTCCATGGTCCCCAAAACAGTTTATCGGTCCCAAATCACGCTTGACCAGGACAGTCCGTGGTTTGGTTGATAGGGCGTTGACGGGGTCTCGTTGTTTGACCCCAACCTCACTGCCTCCACACGACTTAAGTGAGGGTGGTTCAGTAATTATTTAATTAATAAATACTTAGGGATGACTATAATTAGTTATTTTAGGGGTATTAACGCATCCTAAGTCATTAAACTAGACTAACACCCCATAACTCTTAAAACCCCAAAGACTCTCATATCTCTCTAGTTTCTCTCACTACTCCAAAGACCCCATTGAAGAATAAAATCAAGTTATATCTAGGGATTAAACATCAGGACTTTCCTTCCCCAAAATCCAAGGATTGATAAGGTATGAAGGCTATTCACTCTTGGGACTCCTTTCCCCAAGAGGTTTTTCAAAATTTGGATTTCAATGTTCTTCAAAAACATAGTTTTTATCCAATTTCGTGGGTCTTCTTTCTAACTTGAGTTGTTTAGTCTTAATTCGATTATTAGTGATTAATTATACATGATTATGGGTTGATTGATGTATTACTTTAGGCCTTGACCTAATTCCCTAAAAAGGCCCATGAATAGTCTTCTTATTCTAACCCTAACTTGTGAATTAAGTTGGTTTATTATTAAGGGAGATGCAATTGAATGTATTCTTGTATAATTTACTATTATATGATGGTGATGAATGAATTGTTGGGTAAATATCATTGGAGGTGATGTCTTGAATGAGTTTTCTTCGAGGCATTAGTAAGACTTTCAAGGTCATGAACACTCTATTGTAATAATATTGGTCTATTCTTGATAATGTTGTTCAATTGATGTATGAATATGTTAGTCTGATAGGAATGTGATGAAGTTATTAATATGTTAGCATGATATGAATGTGATGAGTTGTGAGATGATGATAGGTGTATTATTATGAGAGATTGGAGGTGATTCCTATGTGCATCTTATTACTATGTTTATGAGGTGATATTCTCACATAATGTTGAGTTGTGATGAAAGGACTTTCTCATCCGAGAACCTAGCAGCTATGAATATGATATATGAGGTGCTAATCTCCTAAGACCTATGTTATGAATTAATGTTAATAAAGACTTTAAGATACTTCAAAAAGGGAATTTATCTGAGCACCGAGTAAACTTGTCAATGAAAGGTGTCCCTTACCAAAAGAAAGGTAGGTTCACCCAATGTCTCACGAGGTGGAAACCACGATGTGAATAAGCAGAAAGACTGTTTCTAGTAACAACTTTCTAGTTCCTTAACTATGTGACCTTATAGGAAACCTAGATAGTAGATCCACCTAGAGGCTATTATGGTGTATATGTCCTATCTTGGCAAGTAGGATGCCCTCCTTTCGGTGTGAGGGGTTGAAATTGGATTTCATGTTTAGCTAACATGGTTTATTCTCGGTTATGGCAAAGTTTCTCGAAAGTAAAATGAATGAATGAAATTAAGAATATGAACACTAACTAGGACTACTTAAGATGTATTACTTAGTGAAGGTAAAGGAATATGACTTTACCTATACGTTGCACAAGTGGACCTTGAGGGGATATCTAGGATGGGTTCTTTATGTATATATATATATATGTATGAAGGAAATGCATAATCTTGGATATACATGATTTTGGTGTAAATTTTTATGTATGATATTTATTACACTTGTTAAGATGTTATATGAGGTAAAGACAATGCTTATGGTCTCTTTTCTAGTTTACTAGGTTTATGTGGGGTTATGGGGCTTCATATACACGTTGCACTAGTTGGCTTGGATTGGGATTGTGAGTAAGGTATTGTGATATCTTAATGAAATAGACTTTAAATATGAAATATGATTATGACTTTGGTAGGATGCTACTATTGAGCATGAATATGAATATGTATTGTTATTTTGGTGATATGGACTTGTATATGTTCTTGGAATGTGCATAAAGGCTTTTAAGTGAACTTAGCATGCTTTTAAACAAATTGTCCTTTTGTGCATGTTTATAAATGTTTTACTTGCATATGTTTCCATACTTCGTACATGTGGTTTGTACTAACCTATATTCTCTTCTATTTCTACAAAAAAATAGGTTCAGACCATTGAAGAGTATCAAGGCCATTCTCAAAGAAGCTTGGATAGTTCGCAAGTTGACGAGTCCTCAAGTCTGAGGACGAAGCCTATACATCTAGCATCTGTTATTTGACTATGTTTAAAGACTTTGTTCTATTTCCTATATTTTAAGGACTATGTTGTATTCTCTTATGAGACAAATTGTAATGATGTAAGGGCTATGTCCCAAAGCTTGTACTCTTATGTTAAATGGTCGTGTGAGACAATTGTAGTCTATTTTTGATATATGTGAAGTAAAGTTAAATTTCAGAGAAACATTTTAATTTTCCATATTATTGATTTACCTATGAAATGAAATGATGTATGCTAAGGGATTGACTAAGGCCTCTTCGAGGACAAAGACGCTGGTTACATCTAGGGGGTACTCTCTGGTCGTTACACTTCAATCCTAGATTTTGTCCACTTTTGAGATGGCCATTCTTTGCAATGTTTTGTTTAGTATTGGATTGAAAGGGGCCAGGAGATTGTCTTGACTCTCTGTACTTGTCATACACTTCAAACTAAGTGTGTAAGAAACAAAAACAAAACAAAATGTTAATCAGGAAATAATTGACTAATAGTACAATAACAAAATTAGTCTAATCTAAAAGCCTTATTCCACGACAATGTTTCAAAAATTTTATACACTGAAATACGCCTTCCTAAAGAATTATAAGCGATTATTGTTCAAATAAAGAACCTAATAGAGGTTAGGTTTTATTCCATGAGGAATAAGGTCTAAACTTCGCCTAATTGATTGTTTGTTGTACTTTTACCGTATATATTTCCACAAAGGGGGAGGCGGGAAGGGGGGGGGGTAGTAAACTATAAGCTCTAGTGTTTGAATTCAGTAACAGGTAATTAGATAAGTAGGATTGAATGTTTTGTAGAATCACTAGAAGATAAAAACTAGGGTATACATATTCCCCACAAGTCCTTAACGCACTAAACCTTATAGTAGTAACCTTGTCTAGGTTTAACATCCGAATTTAGTAAGTTAGGTATATCTTAAGTGGTTGGTTGCCCAGATAGGAAACTTTACCATGTAACTTCTTTCTATCTATGAGTGTATGATTTACTAAACATACCTTTGACAATATATTATCAATTACAGAGGTGGTTAAAGCTATCAAAGGAAGGTTGTAGTTGTTAAATTTATGTTGTTTAATCCCTTTTCTCATTCATTACATCCTTGGCCGGGCAACTAGGAATAAGGTGAGATCAATTTTGTGCACCATTAAAAATCAATAAAAGCAAATATATCAATAGTATATGCATAAATACTATTAAAGTATTAGTAATTATTAGGCCTATGTTATTAATGTTTCATGGTTCTCACAACCCTAGTCGTAGATTTATCTACTGCTTCTTAGATGATCACAATTCATATTAATGTTGTTAAAATAAATCATAAACTTACTATTAGAGCAGTTGTATTCTGAAATCTTGAATCGACGAACAAAAGATGTATGATAAACCAATGATTCAGGAATTAAACGAAAAAATATGTGCCAGAATAATTTTGAGACCCAAACTCAATGTATACTATCTAACGTTAAAATAAGAAATAAACGACTATTTCTATACATTTAATCCTAAATGAACTAGGAAAAGTAAACATAAGAAAAATAGAGTTCGATAGTAGCTTCTACAGTTTGGTTCTATGGCTAGTAGGAAATTCCACAATTCTTAAGAAACACTAGTCAAAAGAGCTTCCCTGAAAAATTATTTGGACTATCTTACGAGTATGATCTATGACCTATAGAGCTTTGCACGAACCGTCCTGTCTTCTCATCATTCAAGTATTGGAGATCAAAATCTCTATTCTTTCCTACATCTTGGACCTATGACTCGTAGAAGTTCTTATGTCTCGTAGTCCATTCTCGTTGTCTTATTCTTATGTTTAAAATTATTGCTTCACTGCACGAGTCATTCCTACGACTCATAGCAGTTTCTACGACTTATAGGTTGATTTGTCATCCTCTCAAAAGTTGTTATTTCAATGCATTTTCATCTCGGCTTGGCAAAAACCTAATTTCTTACAAAATAGAAGCAAAATATCATCAAATATACTAACAAATGCTTGAGATACATGCAAAATTCCAAGTTTAAAGCATGATAAATTTCGTAAATTTGTGGTACATCAGACACGTCCTCTTTGTAGTGCCTTGAGATAGAAAGGGTAATTTAGAGTATCTCAATCATGTGTTTTTAGCATCCACTATCCATGAACCAACACTGAGTGGTTTGTACCTCCTCTCACCTCCACATAAGATCATTTGATAATCTTAGGAACCCATTTGAGACAAAGTTCCAATAATCAGATAATGGAGTGATAAGAAGATCTTGTGTCCAGTAAGGTAGGGTGATCTCCTTCAACATACGACCAAAAGAAAGACCAAGTCCCCTATTTTGTCTATTTTTCTGTTTGTACTAGTTGGAAAAATATTATTCATGTATTTTCAAAATAGGATAGTCCTTTTTACGATGACCATTGCTACCATACTTAAAAAATAGTAAACTATCAGTAATAGAAACCTATTTGTTGCGGGGATTATAAGGGGGGTCTATCTTCAGAAACCCCAGCCGTCTTCCAATGTTGGTTCCCTGACTGGTTAAATTTGTAAGAAGTTTAGAGGAAGTGGTCCATTTGAGGGATTCATTCAGTTCCTCTTTTACATGAACCATGTCCTTTCTGAATACATCATTTCTTTCTAGATCCAAATGCATCTTTATTTCAGTAGTACGCAACTTGTGTTTAAGCTTGAGTTACAATCGCTAGCCTTACTCTTTCCTTTTAAAAACCATTATTGACACCCGTTTCAGATATCTAAGTAACGAAGGCAATTTTTCCATCTTGAGAGATGTCTAGGTTAGTGTGTAAGAGATTTTCACTACACCATTCCATCCTTCCATCATCTCATTGCATATAATTGGACAATTTTGTTGTGTTGAGATTTGAGTAGTATCTATATTCTTTTGTCTTTACTTTAATTGCACCATTACTTTATAACTTTGCAGCATAGATGCTGGAATGAGACTATTGTGCGTGCAAGTGGAAGCTTTTCATAGTTTATTTCTTAAGTGTATGTACTCACACCTTACTTCAATTGTCCTTTTGATGTAGATCCTACCGAGGGTGATCTCTGTAGTGACTGATTAGATATATAGCAGTTTACTCTCTTCCAAAGTCTTGGTGAGATTCTGCTTTCGCATCGACATTGGTCTTTGATAATGTTCCAACTATCCTCAAAAACCAATAAGAGAATAAGTGATCATTGTGAATAAAAATACCCAACTAAGAGTCATGGTAAATTCCAGAGGGAGGTATATAGTGCAAGGAACACTATCAGGAAATTAAGGATGTTAATCAATTCATTTGCAACAAGTAAGAACACTGAGGAGATGTGTCAACCAAATTTATGAAAGAGTTTTTTTTTATCATGAGTAACAATTAAACTAAGAATTTAGAGACTCAACCAATTAGAAAGAAATCTATGGGTGTGGGGATTAAAATTTATGTCACATAGAGGGTAATTGTGTTTCTCAATAGTGCTAAAAAATCATGCATAAATCGGGTAATCTTCAATGATACGAATCTTCTTTTGATCCCATAATATCAATTATAGAATCTCCTTTCGGTCTCATCCAAGTGTATTACGATTCAATCCACTACCTTACGACATTTCATTCGAGAAGATTTTGGCAAAAAATGAATTCGATTCAAAACATCACTTTCGAGCAACTTATGGACATCGAATCTAAATTGCATGCAATAGACTAATTACCCACTTTGATCAAGATCTTTCAAGCCTCAATCAAGCATATAAACTAGGATTAAGTTTTCAACCTTAACCAATTAATAAACCCCATGCTAATTAGTCCAAATCCATAAATGAACAATAATAAAACACAACAAACACAATGGCCACTACATAAAATTAACACCAAACCCTATAATTGCACCCTAAGAGTTAGAGTATTATCCACCCATCACAAAAGGTTAATAAATTATACCTATCACTAAGGCAACCGAGGATGTGAATAAATTAAATAATTATACTCAACACCCACTTTGATTTCAATTTAAAATTGTAAAATTCATGAGCTAAGTTAAAAACTCAAAACTATATATCTTATACACAAGGTAAAATATTTCTCAGTTGAAGACTCACTTAAAATTTCCTCCTAAAATCTCTCTATTTTGGGATATTTATAGTTTCCCAAAATTGGGACAAAAATTTACTACATTACTAGTTCAACGACGTTAGTCGGACTTGCAAGGCTGATTTAATAGGATGTTGTTTGTTCCTTAGATCTCCATTCTCTTACATTAAACTTAAGGTGTTTGAACCTCAATTAGTGAGATTATATGAGTCTACCTTTCACATTTAGTGGATAACTAAGTAGCACCTTTGTTCGCCTTTTTAGTCTTCACATTTTATCCAAGTTTTGTCACCTTTGGCAATGGTAATGTAGTTCCTCCTTCGCGTTCGGCGAGTCACTTCTTCATAAGCCTGTTTACCAATCCTGCCTTGACATTTTCAACTTTGAACACTATAACTTTAGGTGAGCTCATGCCAGTTTGGAGATCTTCCCTTCTAGTTAGGCGATCAATAATGTGGAGTTTACACTTCTCTCTATGTTTTTTGGCATTTATTTCAAGTATTGATCCCTGCCTTGTCCCTTAGAGTTTATAGTTTCATATCTCAAAACATCATTAGAAAAGGACTTAATAAGGTATTGAGCACACTAATTGTTGAATTAAATAGGCCTCAAATGAGTGTAAATCTACCAATCGTCAACACCACCAACTTAAACTTTTTCTTGTTCTCAAGTAATTCAAGAACACAACTAGTTCAAAAAGGGTGTCTACAACAATTCTCACTGAGAGTAAATATGCAAATTTCATTACAAGACTATTATAAAGAAAATTCAACTCTCAATCATTATAAAAAACCTTCAAATGATGACTAGCCGATATCAATTGAAGCTCAAGCTCACTATTGTCGCTTATGCAACATCATGTTTCTACAAATGCATTAAAGTTCCCGAATATCAAGAAATATTTCATGCTCTCACTGAGCAAATAAATAACGATGTTATGAATCACTACAACTCTAACTATATAAAAAACACATGCAAGTTTTGTCACATAGGTTTGCCCATATTTACCAATCATGACCCAGTTTATGAAAGATCTCAAGGGTATTTTAGGATTTTAAAGGGATAGATTGTTAAGGTATAAACAAATTGTCTCATTTACCTCATTCTTTTGAAATAATGTTTTAATCCTCTTAACATCTTCTCAAGTTCTTTTCATTCTTTTCACTTGGAAACTCAAAATTTAAATTCTATATCATCTTATTGAAGACCCATTTTATTTCATCACACCTCCTTTACCATTTCAATTTTAAAATTGTTGCTCATAACATCTCTTTTTTTTTCAGAAGGACGGTTTCCTTCTTTTTGTAGCATATATCAAAGTTGAATCTCTCTTTTTTCTTTTCTTCAACTTGAATTTCTTTCCTTCATTATGGCCTAAGTTTTCTTTTCAAACAAACAATGCTTAAAAAAATATATTGGTGAGAAGTTAGGGACAATTTGGTTCAAAAGGTTTCACAAGGTTGTCAAGAAATGGCTTAAGCTCAAATGGTGTGAAACCTCACAAGGTAGCCATAAAAGGTATGTATATTAGAGTTTTCTCTCAAAATGTGTGCTCAAGATCATTCTCACCAAAGCGAAACAATCGGACTAAAAAGGCAAATTCTAGGATTCAACAAACATTCTTTCAAGTAAACATAATTATTTATGATAGCCGGACAAGATCAAAAGCTTACGTGTGATGCTCATAAAAAGGCTTATATAAAAATGCAGGTAGTAACACTAGATTCAAAAAGATAATTTAAAAATGCAGCCAAATTTATTTTTTCTTGCAATTTCTTCACTAAAAACAATGCTTAGGATTACTATCAATGATATCGATATTGAACACAATCAATTTGAAGTTTATCAATAAGAAGTCAAGCATTTCAAGGACTTCATAAACTCATGAGGCAAATCAAAATGGAGAAACAAAATGATCCAAACCATCAAACCACTATAATAAAACCAAAAATAACAAAATATTAAAATTAACAAAAATTAAAACTAAAAGTAAAAAAACACAATCAAAAGGAATATATTGGCACATGTTCCCTCACCCCACCAAAATAAAAAAATTATTGTCCTTAATGTGGAATAAAAGAAGAGTACGAGGATAAGGATAAAAGTCCCCGTGACATGTTATGTCTATGGAGTTCTCAAATCTAAAGTCTCAAGAGGAGTGGCTTTATTATAGGCATTAGTACCCAGCAAAATGATTACCGAAGGAAGTAAATAAGGATCAACCGGGACATTAGTGCCTGGACAAACAATGGGAGGAATGGTGGAGTCTTAAGAGACCTAATTTGTGCCAACTGCTGAGGTTTCCTCAAGGGATCTATCCAATGTATCATGGAGCATCGTCTCCTCAATTACCTACAACTCCATCAATATCAAAGCAATCCATTGGTCATCCTCTTATTTCCAAATATCCTCATCGTCCATCTCCTTATCAACATCCTCAACTCTCTCCTCCTTCTCATCATCAGTAACATAATCAACAGTACTACCAATAGTAGTACCACCCACACTTGACTGGTCAGCCTTAACACTCAACACACTGCAAGACACATACTTAGGCTCATCATGTAAAGAAATGTAACCCCATAGCGTTGAAATGTCTGTAGACCTTAGTTGGTCCACATCAACCCTAAGGATGGAAATTTCAGCCCTCATCATATACAAAACATAGGATCTACCCTTTATATTATCGTCAACCTCTATCCTAGCAGTGATGTTATACAACCTCTCTCCATGTGACTCTATGGTAGAATCACACTAAGTAAACCTATCTATCAAACGATTCAAAAATCCTCAATTTTCTACTCAATCAACTTAGAAATATCCTTTTCAACCCTATCCATAGATCGGAAAATATTTCCCATTTGTTATATCAAGGCTTAGGTCAAGAGGGGTCGGGAGAAATGAGAGGGGACAGATGTAACAACAACACAAATAGAGGCAAAGGTAAAAGAAAAAAGTTGAGGTTTACCTGATTGCTCCATAAAAGGATTAGATGGAGTGAACTTCGTCTCAAGAGTGGCAAGATCAACCACGGGCATAGTGTATTGTGGCAGTGGCTTCCTCCTAGATGCATCATCAAGAAATTACTTTGTCTCTATCCTCAAATGTTAATCAAGGATGCTAGGGTGAAATGCATATCAGTAGTCTCATAGAAATTGAATTTTGCATCATCTCACAACTATGTTATTAAGACGGTAAAGGGGAGAGAGGTTTGTTATTATCTATCCGTCATTAACATCTCATCCACTATAATCGACCCTACATTCCTAAAAATGAACTAGGTAAAACTAGAGCCTAACATGTGTCTCATGATGTTTTTAAGTACTAAAATGGTTAATAATATTGTTTATAGGAAGTTTATAAAGTTTGGAAGTGTTTGGAGTTTAAACGTCCAAGACGTCCGGAAACTAGTCGAAGTTGAAGTAGTGTGTCGTAGTGTTTTTTGTGGAGTTTTGGGGGATGGTTTGAGGGTAAAATTGAGTATCAATGGTTCCTATACATAGTCTGACATGTAAAGGGTCTAAACGTCCTAAAGTGATACCTCGGGGACCAGCCTATGGGTCCTCAACAAGGACCCAAACATGGCCGAGCATGCTACCGCGCGAGCCAAGATTTGGCAGTGCCTGCGCGTCGCGCAGCCTGCACTGAGAAGGGCAAATTCTCCCCATCACAAACCATTTTGTCCCAAAATTTTCTAGAACAAATAATTGAAAATGCCTCCACGACGCGCAATAGCCTCCCCGTATTGGTCACGTCATTTTTAAGTCAAATTTGAATTGGTCAAAATATCCGATAAGTGCAGGGGTATTTTGGGTAATTTGGGGGTGACTTATTCAAAATTATTGACTCTTTTTTAAACTCCTAAACTCACCAATCAAAGCAAAACCCTCAACTCAAAACAAAACCTCTCCATTCCTTTCTCCAAAACCTCCACTGATGAAGGTTTGAAGCTCCAAGTAAGAGGACTAATTTCTCAAGTTTTTATCCATCAATTTCGTGGGATTTTCTTCATATAAGGTATGGTCTTCATCGTTGAATCTTCTTTCTTCAAGGATCCAAGCTTCAAAGTTTTTTCCAAAGATTTCTCAAAAGTTGAATTGTTTTATTTTGATATCTAACCATGGATCTTGCATAAAACATTTTGAATCAATGGGTTATGATTGAATTGATGTTAAGTTGATGATTTTAAGTTAAAATATCTATGAACCCATGTGAATCATGCAATCATAGTTTTGACTATTTTATGGGTGATTTGATCACGTCTTTATACTATTGAGTTCTTGTGTAGTTTACTTTGGGCTATTGAATTATGAACGAATCATGTTAGAATTATATGTAGGCTGTCCTAAATTAATGAATTCATATTGTATTATCTTGGATCATTGTATATTGTATTTATTGGATTGAATTGGTGATTATGGCTATTGGTAAGAGCCTTGGTGTATTGGATTGGTTGAATTGACTATGGATTGGAGTTGTTAAGATTGTATTGGTGGTATGTTGAACTAACCCTTACTATATTGTTTAGTATAGGTCTTTACATTATGATGTTTTATATGGTACACTTATGGTATCAGTGCTTATGTGCTATACTTGTGAATAATGTGGCCTCGTCGGCATTACTTTATGAATTGTGCAACAATGTGGCCTCGTTGGCACTACTTTATGATTTATGACTTTATCATCTTATAACTTGAATATGTGAGTATTGTAAAGGTCTTGATGACTTATGTGTATATGTGAAGTCAAAGCATGAGTTCTTCTAGTTGATGATATGTGTCTCTAGTATGCTATAGTGAAGTCTTCATGTATATTACTTGATGTCTAAGTATGATGCTTCTTGATGGATTATATGAGACTAGCGATGGCTTATATTGATGTTTTTATACAAGTATGTAGGATGACTTCCTAGTATACAGAGGTCTACGACGCCGGTAACTTCTAGGGGGTGCTGCCCGATCGTTATGAACACCGTCTAAGATCATGTGGTTATATAAACTTGTTTTAGGGTCCAAAGATCATAATGCCATGTCTAGTAGAGTCTTGTTCATCGGTGTGAGTCGCGAAACATCTATGAGCGAGAGGCTAGAGGACGATAGAAGTTTCACTTTTTTCTTTACTCTTGCGTCGTGCCATAGAGCTTCACTCTATAAGATATCTCTCTTATTTCCCCTTGTACGGTGGTGAACGGAACTATAAACTAAGGCGATCAACATTCCTCTTCAGATTCATTGACTATTCTCACCTTCTAGATGTGATTGCTTGGAAGAGAGGATATCTTAGGGCTTGAGGGACAAAAAGTGAGTTTTGATGCTTATTATAGTTATTGTGACTAGATTAGTATATGTGAAAGTGGATTTGGAAGATATTGTTGTGATGCCAATTATGGCTATAAGAGACCCATGAGATTTGAGGTATTATGTTGAGAAGTTATGTTGTGATGTAGTTCTAGCATGATAAGAATTGTAATGGCAAAATGAAGTCCTTTTTGGAATGATGAGTTACTTTATGGTTATGTGTAATGATAGTATAATGTTAGGGTATGGGGTTGAAAGGTTTTGGAGAAATATGGTAAATAGTGTGTTGAACCTTGTAAGGTGATTGTGAAGTATGCTAGTTAATGGGAGAATCCATATGACTAGTTAATTAGTTCCTTATGAACCTATCCTAAAAGTGGGGAAAAAAGGAATAAGGTGTTTTATTCCATAAGTTGGGATTGTGTCTTGCTCTAAGGTTGACTTAAAGGTATGTACGTACCCCTTAGTTTATGGGGAGAGGAAGAGAGTTGATGTTGACCTACTTTAAAAGTGGGTAGTTTTCTTTTAAGATTGATTTTAAGTATGGTCATTTGAAAAGAGTTCTTAGATGATAACTAGGCATGGTTGGTTGGAAGATTCCACCAAAGGTGATCATATGGGTTAAAATTGTCTAGAAGCTATCTTGCTCTAGTATTGGAAGAAAATAAGGAGGCCTCTATGGCCAAATCTCATCTAAGTTCCCCTAAGGAAGCACCTATAGAAGATGGTTACCCTAAATCTCTACAAATGTGGTAGTGGATCTTAAGAGTCCCTACATGCGTGTTATGTTTTGTTAGAATATGGGATTTCTATAGTCCTAAATTGGAGGGATATTCTCTAAAGTCTATAGATGAACAACCTAAGGTTATGAACCTTGTAGGATTAAATCTGGAACTACTTATATTTTTATGGCTTGGTAGTAGAATTTGATGGAAGTATGGGGTTACCCTTGGTAGTCATGGAATATTTAAGGGCTCATGTGGTTGGGTAGTATGACCTAAATTTAATTTTATTAGTTTTCCTTAAGTGATGGACCTAGAGAATAGTGGTGTTTGAGTGGTACCTAATTATGTTGAATTAGTAAGCTCTTCTTGTGAGGGTAGAAGTGAAATCCTCAATGGTGTAGAATCACATTATGAGAGGAGCATGGAGGTTTAATTTTGACTTGCCTTGACCTTAGTGTGTAAGAGCATGATGTGATGAAAATTTGTCTAGGATTAGCCCAATTGGGGGATAATGTGCCTAGAATGTAAGGTTTTAAGTGCCCTTAATTTTCCTACTTTGAGCTTCCTTGAATTTCTCTATGATGAAAATCACTTTGAGTGATGGATATGAAGTGGAGTGATTTAGATACTCATTTTGGATCTCTTGAAATTCTCACCTAATGGAGTGTGAGTGAAGATTTAATGAGAAATGGTTCCTCCTTTAGAGTTGAATAAGGTAATGCTTAAGTGGGGGATGATGATTTGGGTTGTTGATATCCCTATCTTTTCCTTTTATTCTTACTCAAGCTTGAAACCAAAGAGTTCCGAGTAACCAAAGAGTTCTGAGTAGCTTTTTCATGTTATGGAGTCTTGCATCTGAGTATAAGTTGCATGTTCTCCATATGTTATGAATGTCTTAGATGACACTATGTTATGCATGTTTTGAAAGATTCTTATTTCATGAAAAAGGGATTTCGATAAATTTCATGTTTGTCATGTTGTTATGCATCTTGATGTGGTGAATGTTCATTTTACTTCAAGATATGGTTTGATCAACATGCTTGATTTCACTTATGATGTGAGGGTATTTTTGCCCCACCATGAGGTGTTAAGTCTTCTTTAAATAAGAAAAGATGTGTTTCCTCCATCAGTATGTGATTTTGTGATTTGTGAAGGGTTAATATAGGCTAAGTCTTGAGAAGTGATGGTGTGACTAGCCAATATTATTAATCTATGCATATAAATTGCAATAATTTCCCTAAATGATGCATGTTATGAAAATTAAGGTTATCCAAGAAATTGATTTTTTGTGAAATACCTTCCTATTGTTGTAATGTGTTTGGTATGAACTACCATTTTGACTTCACGAGGAAGGGAATATGAACATGCTTTGGTTAGAAGATGAGGATTTCTCCTTAAAATGAGATGACCTTTGTGAAATGTTTGCATATAAGCCTTATGATGCCATGTGTGTATGTCGTGACTAGGAGAAGGTAGTCCCTCCTTGAACATAACTAAAAATGGTAATGTCATATATGAACATGATGTTATTATGTCTAAATTATAAGATTGTAGTTGATATATATTATTATTAATACATGTGCATCTAGTATGAATTGCTTAAATTTTCTCATGAGTTGAAGTGTGGATCATGCCTATGTGTGCATTTGAAATCCCTTGCATGTTTACCTTCTGATGAAATGATGAGAATGCCTAAAGTTGGATAATGTAGTTCCTCCAAATGTCAAAAAGTATGATGAAACATGTGCGCACTATATGTTGTGGAGATAGTTTCTACTTATTTGTGTTGCATTGAGTGCATAATTATATGAAGTTGGTGTTCGTTGTAAGTTTGGTGCATTGACTATGATGTTGTTATTGTGAGTTGCTAGTAGGGTCTTTGAGTCCTTGTAAATGTTTTAAGTTCCATTCGAGGAAGAATTTTCCCAAGTGAGGGATATTGTAACGACCCTCAAAATAAATTAAGGTAAACTTGTAACACTATGAAATGTCGTAGTCTAGACCCTCACATGTGTAATTAAGACTTGAAACACTGTATATATGCCTAAAATAATGTATTCAAATTAATTATGAAGTTTTAAAGTCAAAATGTAAAGAAACGTTCATGACGTCCGGAGACTAGTGAAATTGAGGCTAGTGTACCTTGGAATGTTTCGTGGGGTTTTAGGAGTCGAAATTTAATGAAATTTGTTAGAGAGGTGTCAAACATGTATTATATTGTGTTTAGGGTCGAAAAGTCCGGGTACGACTCCCGAAGGATCACCCAAAGGATCCTTGAAGAGGACCCTTGCATTTGACCAAATGCTGCCAATTTGACAGTGGCCAAACGACGGACCAATCGACAAGCCGTCGATGGGTCAACGGCCCTTCGATGGTGGTCGTTTGTCAATAATTATACATTTGGATAAAAGGGTCCCAAAAAAGTTTCTGACTTAATCGATACCTTGCCAGTACGGGGCGTCGATTGACTTATGGTTCGTAGATCAAGGTCTCGTAGGTTGGGTATGTTTTGGACTGCCTAATTTTAAGTTAAGTAATTTAATTAGTTAGTTGGTTAGTTGGTTAATTAATGGTTAGGGTGTTTAATTTAATTATTTAAGGGACTATAAAAGGTCTAACCCTCATTAAACTAACCCAACACTCTTCAATTCCGAAAACCCAAATTCCTCAACCTTCTCTCTACTTTCTCTCTCTCCCAAAGACTCCATAGAAGACCAAGCTTCAAGGTAATCAGGGCAGCAAGAATTCAAATTTCTCTCCATCAATATTCAAGGATTGTTAAGGTATGTAAGCTCTTCAATCTTGGGACTCCTTTCCCCAAGAGGTTGTTCAAAGTTGGTTTTCGAAAAGTGATAAAATCATGGGTTTTCTTCTTATTCCGAAATTGTTCTTTCAAATTGATTTTTCTTGGTTTCATTTGATTATTATTGATAGATTATAGGATTGATTGTTGGTTAATTATTGTAGTTCTTGATGTTAGACCTAGTTCTATGGAAGAGATCATGAACTGTCACTATTTCCCTAACGCTAGGTTATGAATTGATGTTGAATTGGTTAGTGATAATGCAATTGACTTAGTTCTTGTGTTGATTATTCTTATATGATGTTACTAAGTCTATTAATGGATGAATATTGTTGGTTGATGGTAATACCATTGAAAAAGGCTTTTGTAGGTGAATTGGTAAGACTTTGCGATCTTGAATCCTTACTTCAATTGTGATGACTTATACTTGATGATGATGTTCAATTGAAGTATTACATATGGTTATATTAAATAGGTGATGGTATTATGAAGTTAATTGATATGTCTTGACTATATGAATTGTGAGATTATGATTAAGGTATGATGATATAAGGTCGATTGTGAATCACTTATGTGCCTTACTATGACATGATGGTGATAATGTGTTAATCTCACATATGAGGGTTGTATTGAAAGGATATTATCATTCAATACTTAATGAATAATAACTATGAATATACAAGGGATTAGTCTCCTATGACCTATACTAAGTTATAATGATCAAGAAAGTCTTAAAGACATTTAAAAAAGGGACTCTAGCTTAGCACCAAGTGAACTAGTAGTGAGTAGTGTCCCTTCCCAAGTCGGGAAGGTAGGTTCACTATATTATCATGACAAAGAGATTACAATTCCAATGGTATAAAGAGGGTCTCTACAATGTCTCCTAGTTCTTGAACTATGTTGCCCCCATAGGATTACTAGCTAATGGATCCACCTAGAGGCTATGTACTTATTTTGGTGCTAGTTTGGAAAATAGACCACCTTCTTTTGGTGTAGGGTTTCATGACACCGGTTTCAACATTTATCTCATGTGGTCTATGTCGGTTAAGGCAATTGTTCGTTAAAGTAAAATGAATGACTAAATGTAAAGGATGGTAGACATTGACTAGAGTGACTTGTGGGGTTTACTTAGTAAATGTAGGGGTATGTGACCCTATCTAGACATTGCACAAGTTGACTCTAAGTGGAGTCCTAGGAGATGGTCTTAGTATTATGAAATGTATAGTGTTGACTCTAAATGATGATACTCTTATATGATATTGGCTATATTGATGAATATGTTTTTTGTCTAAATTTCTATCTGAGATGATGACTATCTATGATATATGTTATATTAAGCAAATCATTATTTATGATCTTCTATCTTGTTTACTTGATTATGTGGGGTTATGAGACTTCACATGACCATTGATTTTGTAAGCTTGGGATGAGATTGTTTATAAGGGTTTTGTAGGTTATGTTTATATGAACTATTGAACTTGTTATGTTTATATGATTCTTATGTTGATTTGTCTTGATTATGAACATGACTTACGTTATTGCGATCCTTATGTTGTATATGATTTCTTGTATGTGCATTAAAGCCTTTTCGAATGACTTAGCATGTTTTCTAAAGTAATGGTCCCTTTCGTGCATGTTTCAAATGTTTTATATGCATTGTTTCCATACTTAGTACAAGTGGTGTACTAACCCATATTTTTATGTTTTATACAACTATGTAGGTTTCGACCGTTGAAGTTTAGAAGGCCACTTTTCAAGAGGGGTTGGAAACTTTCCTCCAAGTTGTTGGTAGGTCCTCATGTTCAAGGATTGTACCTTTTCACTATTCTAGCGATGTTTTTGCTTATGTTTAGAGACTTTTATTCTTTCTTTTATCATTTGATACATTGTTGTAAGGCTATATGGCATATAAGAGTTGTATTGGATAAGTCCAAATATTGTACTGGTTTTTGTTGTCTTTATGTGAGACAATCATATTAGACTAGTTTATGTATAATGTTTGTGTTGTTTAGAAGAGGAGCCTAAGCAAACTTCCTATGCGAGGAGTCTATGTAAACTCCCTATAAGTAGTATGTGAGAGGTCTATGTAAACCACACTATGTATATGTAAAAAGTTTTAATTTTCCGTGTTTTTGACCTATGACATGTAATGATGAATGCTAAGGGCTAGTCTAGGTCATCTTTAAGGACGCCAACACCGGTTACGTCTGGGGGGTGCTCCCCAGATGTGAAAAACATTGTATCAGAGAATGAGGTTAAGTAACCTTAGGATTAAAGTCTCACTAAACAACGTCTATATAGATTCTTATTCATAATTGTGAAGGACGCCACACTTATGAGTGAGATACTATGTTATGCGTAGGAACTTCTCATCTTCTTTGCATTCGTATGTCATGCCTCTAGAGTCTTAACTCTATGTGTTATTTTCACCTAAACATCTTGTTGTAGTTATAGGTATGACTACTAGAAGGGAAGCCGCGAGAAGGGTCGAGGAAGAGATTGGTAATGCAGGAGCTCCTCCCTATGAAAACCAAGCTCCTCCGCAAGGCAATCAAGTTCCTCCACTAGAGAAAGTTGTAAGACTTTGAAAATAACCTAGGTTAACTAGAGCCTAACATGTTGGTATTGATGTTATAAGGTCCTAAATATGTCTAATATATGGTATAGAGGCAGTAGCTAAGGTATTAGGTGTGATGGGAGTCAAACGTCAAGGAAGGACTAAGACGTTCGACGACTAAGTCACCTAAATCAATCTTATGTCGTTCTATGTGTTTATGTGTGTTTCATGGTGTTTTAAGGCTCTTAATTGAGTTATTATAGCATGTATAGTCAGTGTGTCAAGTTTCGAGAAGTTTGGAGGTCAAACGTCCAAGAACGTCCAACGCGTTCGAAGATATGCCTTGAATAGACCTTGTGTGTCTATGCATGTTTCGTTGAGTTTTATGTGTTCGTTTTGTATGAAATTTATGTGAGAGGTGTTAAACTCATTTATGATCGTATTTGGTTTGAAAACGTCTGGGAATTTATCCCCAAGGACCATTCAAGGGTCCTTGAGGAAGGACCCAAAACTGGTGGCATGGCAGTCCCAGGCAGACCCCAGACGACGGAGTAGTTGACGGCTCGTAGGCCTATTGACGCCCCGTTGAAGGGTGTAATTGTGGGAGACATGGCCAAGGCTCAAGGGGGAAACCTTGGCCAGCTTTTGTAACCAGCGACGGTGGCCAACGACGGTCCATCGTGGCGGTGACGCCCCGTCGAGGCAGGTGTCGAGTGACCTGTCTCCTGTGCGCAGAGTTGCTGCCAAGTCAGGGGTGAATTGGTAAATTAACCCCATTTCCAAATAAGAGTTTAGGCAGTTTGTTAAGGGATTTTTGGGTATTTTAAATGAGTATATAAGTGTTTAACATTTAAAATAATTCATTCTTCTAAAATCAAAACCCCAAAGTCCCTTAGAAATCCCAAAGACTCCATTGAAGTCCAAATTGAAGGAACAATTTAGTGTGGCATTTTGAGTGGAAATTCTTCATCAAAGTGAAGAATTATCATCCTTGAGGTATGGCTTTTTATCCTTGAAACTCGTTTCATCAAGGAGCCCAACTTTCAAAGATGTTTTCAAAGTTTTCAAAGAGGAATTGTCCAATTTCATAATTCATCCATGGGTTCTTGTATTAAAGGTTTTCAAACGTCTATTATGGATTATATTGATGTTATATTGATGATTTTCACCTAAATTACCTATGAACCCACGAAATTGATGAACCTAAGATTTTGACTAAAATATGGGTTACTTGATATTGACTTAATGTTGATGAATTCATGTATAGTTTCTTATGGGCTTTCTATTGATGTAAGAATTGTATTAAATTGTTGTAGAATGGATCTTAGATTGTCGAATCTATATTGAATTGGTTTGGATTTCATTGATTTCTATAATTGTGTATTGAATTGATTTTCATGGCCATGGATAAGGGCCTTATGATGTTGAATATGGTGATTTGGTATTGGCTTGAAGAGTTGAGGATGAAGAGGTAGTACGCTGCCCTAATTCATTTATTTTAATGTTAATTTTACTTCAATTATATTATGATTGGTTTGGTCCACCTTTGGTGGCGGTGCTATGTGAATTGATGTGGCCTTGTCGGCGTTACTTTCTAGTACATTGATGATCATGGCCTTGTCGGCATTACTTGAACTTATATGGCTATTTGTGTAGTTGATTTGATGATGTATAATCATATCTACATATATGTGGAAGTATGTGCTAGACTATTGATACTATCTAGTTAATCATGTTATGCTTTGACTATGTGTTATGGTGTAGTCTTAGAGTTGATACATGGTTATCCTAATTTGGCGATATGAGTCTAAAATGGTTAAGTTGATAATGATAAGGTAATGAATAGGTTGACTTAATAAGTCGAAGGGTCATTTCTTAGAGTATAAAAGAAGGTAGGCTATATCTGTTAAATGAAAGTATGTTGTGTCTTGCTTAGGTAGACTTGTGTCCCTTATTTGATGCTTGTGTGAATATGTGATGTCTTGATTTAGGAACCTAAAGGGTCTTAGTCTTGAATAAATGAACATAGGTGAGACCTTGAATGATGATAAAAGGGTCATTTATGTGGAACCTTGAACCAAGTGGTAAGGTTATGAATTGTGAAGTAGTGAGCCGTAATGGTATCCTTCATGAAGTGAGTGATGGACTTAAGGTTGATTGGCTGGAACGGCATCATATTATACCTTAGGAAAATCGCGATGAGCTTCTTGTCGCCATAGTGAGATAATCCTAATGGACCTTGCTATGATAGGGTAAATGTAATTGGGTCATGAACATGTTATGGGACCCATTTGTATGAACCTTAATGTGAATTGTCCTATGAGAACTAAGTCTAGCACCGAGTGAATGTGGTAAGGGAAAGTAGTTCTAGTTATGTATGAGACTAGAATGCAAAGTATGCCCTTCATATTCCTTTACCATGTGCCTACGTGGGATCTTTATGTTCTACCATTGGCAAGTAGAACACCTCATCGAAGTAGGATAGAACTTCGGATTCCATGCTTTGCTACCATGGTCTATGTCGGTTATTGCCTATTCTCATCATATGGAATACCTATTAACATTTGATAAGTTTATGAGGTTTAGGTGGTGGTATGGGACGCTACTTAGACATTGTACAATATACTTTGAAGGTGTTATGTGGAGTTCCTAGGTCTTGTCTAAGACCATTATTTGAATGTCCTTTATGTGATGTATGTCTTATAAATGAACTAATAAACTAATGACTTATGTTAGAAAGTATGTAAATGAATAAGTACCTAATCTAAAGTAACTTAAGGACTCATTAGTTAAGGTGTGAAGAGGGCATATGGGATGATCTCTTTATGACTTATCTTTGGAAGTCTTGAGTATGACTCTAGGTAGGGAAAAGGTTTGGTGTTGTTGACATGATCTAAGCCTTAGGTAATCTTAAGGAATATTTAGGTAATCTTGAAGAGGTCACTATGGACGTTATCTTCTTGATTTACTTAAGTAGGTCTTTTGATAGCCTTTGGAAGGAGAATGTCCTATCATTTATGTGTTGGTGCTTTAGTGAGAATGATTCTATCCTAGGGAGCATATTGGATATCTTGAGTGTGTGTAAGTGATTGTATGGGCGGTTGCTTCACAACCCACTCAAGTGATACTTAGAGTCACCTTTGGTAGAGGAATCTTACCTTGATGTTTAGGATGCTTTGTAAGTGTGTATGTGACTCATTGTAAGTAATCTTAAGGGTCGTTTAGGCACATCTAGAGAGGGTGTATGGGCGGTCTCTCTTTGTGTGACTTAAGTGAATCTTAGGATGACTTTAAGTGAGGGAACTACATGCTAAAAGATGTTAAAAAGGCAGGCTAGGACTTCACTGTAACAGTGAATGGACTTCACTGTACAGTGAAGTGAACTCACTGTAAAGTGAGCTTTAAATTTATGATTTCGGTTTTAATGTTTTCTTATGTGTTTCTATGTTGATAGTTGATGTTGTTATGATTAAAATATGATTTATAAAATGAAAAGATGCATATCTCCAATAAAGTCCGTTTTCATGATTTTATTGCATAATGTCATACTTAGTACATGTGGTTGTACTAATTCCATGCTTTATTTTCTATCTATAGTTCTTGGTAGGTGAAGAGCTTTGGAGAGAAGACTTGGACTTAGAAGATCGTTCAAGAGAAGTTGAAGTATGTCCTCATTTGACTCGAGGGCATATATGTCATTTTATGTTTCTTTTATGAAGTTTTGTAATAGACTATTAGTAGTATGTTTTGAATTCGTATGGGCCGTGTCCCAAGTATTGTCGTGTCTTAAGATGATGATCGAGACTTAGTGTTTTCCTATTTTCTACTTATATGAAAGAGTTTAAAGACTTCTATATTGTTTTATGAAAAGTTTTAATTCCGCACTACTTTTCGTTATGTATATGCGATGAATGATATGAGAGGCTTGTCTTAGACCTCCGAGAGGTCGACGACGCCGTTACAATCCAAGATTGTACCCTAACTTCTAGGGTATGTTTTCGGGTTGTGAAAAGCTTGGTATCAGAGCATAGGTTAGTGAAAGTAGTCTCAGGTATCAAAAAGTCTTGAAAAGTCACGTCTAGTAGAGTCTTGACCATCGGTGTGAGTCGCGACACATCTATGGGCGAGGGGTTATAGGACAATAGTGTTTCCCTTCATTTCTACTCCTATGTTCGTGTGGTAGAGTTATGTTATGAGTATCCTTCTAAATGTGTTTCCTTGTGTTTGTAGGAGATGAATACTAGAAGGATGGCTGCTAGAAGGATGGAAGAGGGAAGGGTTAATGAGGAATTTCTTCCTCAAGTTGAGCAAGTTGAGAAAGTTCCTCAAGGTGCTCAAGGTGGGCAAGGTGTCCAAGGTGCTCAAGTGCCTCCTCAAGGTGATCATGCTCCTAATGTGGGAGGAGGTGATGAAGTGCCGGGGTTGTCTAATAGATGATTGGAGAGGCTTTGGTTGCTTTAGCCCAAGCTGTAACGACTCAGGCTAACTTGAACATGGTGCCTATGGTTAATGCTATGGAGAGCACTATGTCATCTAGGTTGAGAGACTTTGTGAGGTTGAATCCTCCAATCTTTCTTGGATCTAAGGTGAATGAGGATCCCCAAGAATTTCTTGATGGTGTGTACAAAGTTTTGAGTGCTATGGGGGTTACATCTAGGGAGAAGGCGGAGTTGGCTTCTTATCAATTGGGAGATGTGTCTCAAATTTGGTACACTAAATGGAAGGACAATAGACCGGTGGAGTCGGGTCCTATTGAGTGGGAAGAATTCAAGGAAGCTTTTCTTGGTAAGTACTTTCCCCGTGAGAGGAGGGAAGAGAAAGTAGAAGAATTTATCCATCTCAATCAAGGCAATATGAGTGATGAGGAATACTCTTTGAAATTCTCAACTTTTTCTAGGTATGCACCTTCCCTAGGGACAAATTCAAGGGACGAAATGAGTCTCTTTGTGACGGGTGTAGCCGATTTAGTGAAGGAGGAATGTCGTACAACTATGTTGCATGATAATATGACTTTGGATAGAATCATGGTGTATGCACAATCAATTGAAGAGTCTAAAGTTAGGAGGATGTCAAGGAACTTGAAAAGGAGTGTTGCTAGTGACCAAGTGCAACCTAGGTTCAAAAAGAGGATTCAAACTCAAGATGGACCTAGTGTTCCTAAGAAGTTTGAGAAAAAAGGTGATTCTAGCAATGACAAACCTTTATGTGCTACTTGTGGTAAGAGATATTAAGGTGAGTGTTTATTGGGTACCGGTAGTTGCTTTGGATGTGGAAAAGATGGGCACAAAGTGAGAGATTGTCCAAACATTGCTTCTAGGAAGGAGGGTAAGAAGGTTGAGGCTATTGTTTCAAAGGATGATGCTCCAACTAAGAGGTGTTTATATGCACTCCGGACTAGGTTTGAGAAGCCGGTTGATGGTGATGATGATGTTGGTAAGTTCTTGTTTCTCTTTTGATGGTATGAGTTCCTTCTAAGTGGGGGAATATGGTTAGAATTATGCTAGAAGTATTGCATGTGCATGATGTTTAGGAGTTTGGTTGAAATTGAATTTCATTGACCTCTTGCATTGTGTATTTTATGAAACTTTTAGTATGTTATAAGGTGTGTTTATATGATGTTACTTTGCATATTATCATGTTCATATCATGAATTACCTTAAATGAGCATTTTTGGAAAATTTGCTAAAAAGATCACTGTAGCTTGTTAAACTACTCACTATAAATTTTTGGTGAAAATGACTATTTGATTGGTTGGTCTAAAATTGTGGTAATGTGGTTAGAAGTGATGTATATGAGTATGATATTTAATATAAAATGAGTTTTTCCTATTTGGATTGAAGCATGTGAGTTTTGTAGCATAATGAGTTATAGAATTGTTTTCTAGTTTCTTGTTGTGTTGTGAATGTCTCGATTATGTGAAATTGATGATTTCTTCTTGATGATGTGTTATATAGTTTGGTTATCTACTGCTAGTTGAATCTCAAATCTTGGAAATGTTCGGAGAGTGACAAGTGTCATTCGAGGACGAATGTTGTCCAAGTGGGGGAGATTGTAAGACCTTGAAAATAACCTAGGTTAACTAGAGCATAAAATGTTGGTATTGATGTTCTCAGGTCCTAAATATGTCTTATATATGGTATAGAGGCAGTAGCTAAGGTATTAGGTGTGATGGGAGTCAAACGTCAAGGGACGATTAAGACGTTCGAGGACTAAGTCACCTAAATATCTCTTATGTGGTTCTATGTTTTATGTGTGTTTCATGGTGTTTTAAGGTTCTTAATTGAGTTATTATAGCATGTATAGGAAGTGTGTCAAGTTTCGAGAAGTTTGGAGGTCAAACGTCCAAGAACGTCCAAGGCGTTCGAAAGATATGCGTTGAATCGACCTTGTGTGTCTATGCATGTTTCGTTGAGTTTTATGTGTTCGTTTTGTATGAAATTTATGTGAGAGGTGTTAAACTCATTGATGATCGTATTTGAGTTGGAAACGTCCGGAAATTATCCCCAAGGACCATTCAAGGGTCCTTGAGGAAGGACCCAAAACTGGTGTCATGGCAGTCCCAGGCAGACCGCAGACGACGGAGCAGTCGACGGCTCGTAAGCCTGTTGACGCCCCGTCGCAGGGTGTCGTCGTGGGGACTTGGTCAAGGGTCAAGGGGGAAGCCTTGGGCAGCTTCTGTAACAAGCGACGGTGTCCAATGACGGCCCGTCGTGGCCGTGACGCCCCGTCGAGGCAGGCGTCGAGTGACCTGTCTCCTGCGCGCAGAGTTGCTGCCAAGTCAGGGTGAATTGGTAAATTCACCCCACTTCCAAATAAGAGTTTGGGCGGTTTGTTAAGGGATTTTTAGGTATTTTAAATGAGTATATAAGTGTTTAACACTTCGATTAATTCATTCTTCTAAAATCAAAACCCCAAAGTCCCTTAGAAATCCCAAAGACTCCATTGAAGTCCAAATTGAAGGAACAACTTGGTGTGGCATTTTGAGTGGAAATTCTTCATCAAAGTGAAGAATTATCATCCTTGAGGTATGGCTTTTTATCCTTGAAATTCGTTTCATCAAGGAGCCCAACTCTCAAAGATGTTTTCAAAGTTTTCAAAGAGGAATTGTCCAATTTCATAATTCTTCCATGGGTTCTTGCATTAAAGGTTTTCAAACGTCTATTATGGATTATATTGATGTTATATTGATGATTGTAACCTAAATTACCTATGAAACCACGAAATTGATGAACCTAAGATTTTGACGAAATTATGGGTTACTTGATATTGACTTAATGTTGATGAATTCATCTGTAGTTTCTTATGGGCTTTCTATTGATGTAAGAATTGTATTCAATTGTTGTAGAATGGATCTTAGATTGTTGAATCTATATTTAATTGGTTTGGATTTCATTGATTTCTATAATTGTGTATTGAATTGATGTTCATGGCCATTGGTAAGGGCCTTATGATGTTGAATTTGGTGATTTGGTATTGGCTTGAAGAGTTGAGGATGAAGAGGTAGTACGCTGCCTTAATTCATTTATTTTAATGTTAATTTTACTTCAATTATATTATGATTGGTTTGGTCCACCTTTGGTGGCGGTGCTATGTGAATTGATGTGGCCTTGTCGGCGTTACTTTCTAGTACAATGATGATCATGGCCTTGTCGGCATTACTTGAACTTATATGGCTATTTGTGTAGTTGATTTGATGATGTATAATCATATCTACATATATGTGGAAGTATGTGCTAGACTATTGATACTATCTAGTTAATCATGTTATGCTTTGACTATGTGTTATGGTGTAGTCTTAGAGTTGATACATGGTTATTCCTAATTTGGCTATATGAGTCTAAAATGGTTAAGTTTATAATGATAAGGTAATGGATAGGTTGACTTAATAAGGCTAAGGGTCATTTCTTAGAGTCTAAAAGAAGGTAGGCTATATGTGTTAAATGAAAGTATGTTGTGTCTTGCTTAGGTAGACTTGTGTCCCTTACTTGATGCTTGTGTGAATATGTGATGTCTTGACTTAGGAACCTAAAGGGTCTTAGTCTTGAATAAATGAACATAGGTGAGACCTTGAATGATGATAAAAGGGTCATTTATGTGGAACCTTGAACCAAGTGGTGAGGTTATGAATTGTGAAGTAGTGAGCCGTAATGGTATCCTTCATGAAATGAGTGATGGACTTAGGTTGATTGGATGGAACGGCATCATATTATACCATAGGAAAATCGCGATGAGCTTCTTGTCGCCATAGTGAGATAGCCCTAATGGACCTTGCTATGGTAGGGTAAATGTAATTGGGTCATGAACATGTTATGGGACCCATTTGTATGAACCTTAATGTGAATTGTCCTATGAGAACTAAGTCTAGCACCGAATGAATGTGGTAAGGGAAAGTAGTTCTAGTTAAGTATGAGACTAGAATACAAAGTATGCCCTTCATATTCCTTAACCATGTGCCTACGTGGGATCTTTATGTTCTACCATTGGCAAGTAGAATACCTCATCGAAGTAGGATAGAACTTCGGATTCCATGCTTTGCTACCATGGTCTATGTCGGTTATTGCCTATTCTCATCATATGGAATACCTATTAACATTTGATAAGTTTATGAGGTTTAGGTGGTGGTATGGGACGCTACTTAGACATTGTACAATAGACTTTGAAGGTGTTATGTGGAGTTCCTAGGTCTTGTCTAAGACCATTATTTGAATGTCATTTATGTGATGTATGTCTTCTAAATGAAATAATAAACTAATGACTTATGTTAGAAAGTATGTAAATGAATAAATACCTAATCTAAAGTAACTTAAGGACTCATTAGTTAAGGTGTGAAGAGGGCATATGGGATGATCTCTTTATGACTTATCTTTGGAAGTCTTGAGTATGACTCTAGGTAGGGAAAAGGTTTGGTGTTGTTGACATGATCTAAGCCTTAGGTAATCTTAAGGAATATTTACGTAATATTGAAGAGGTCACTATGGACGTTATCTTCTTGATTTACATAAGTAGGTCTTTTGATAGCCTTTGGAAGGAGAATGTCCTATCATTTATGTGTTGGTACTTTAGTGAGAATGATTTTATCCTAGGGAGTCTATTGGATATCTTGAGTGTGTGTGTAAGGGATTGTATGGGCGGTTGCTTCACAACCCACTCAAGTGAGACTTAGAGTCACCTTTGGTAGAGGAATCTTACCTTGATATTTAGGATGCTTTGTAAGTGTGTATGTGACTCATTGTAAGTAATCTTAAGGGTTTTTTAGGCACATCTAGAGAGTGTGTATGGGCGGTCTCTCTTTGTGTGACTTAAGTGAATCTTAGGATGACTTTAAGTGAGGGAACTACATGCTAGAAGATGTTAAAAGGGCAGGCTAGGACTTCACTTTAACAGTGAATGGACTTCACTGTACAGTGAAGTGAACTCACTGTAAAGTGAGCTTTAAATTTATGATTTCGGTTTTAATGTATTCTTATGTGTTTCTATGTTGATAATTGATGTTGTTATGATTAAAATATGATTTATGAAATTAAAAGATGCATATTTCCAATAAAGTTCTTTTTCATGATTTTATTGCATAATGTCATACTTAGTACATGTGGTTGTCCTAATTCCATGCTTTATTTTCTATCTATAGTTCTTGGTAGGTGAAGAGCTTTGGAGAGAAGACTTGGACTTAGAATATCGTTCAAGAGAAGTTGAAGTACGTCCTCATTTGACTCGAGGGCATATATGTCATTTTATGTTTCTTTTATGAAGTTTTTTAATAGACTATTAGTAGTATATTTTGAATTCGTATGGGCCGTGTCCCAAGTATTGTCGTGTCTTAAGATGATGATCGAGACTTAGTGTTTTCCTATTTTCTACTTATATGAAAGAGTTTAAAGACTTCTATATTGTTTTATGAAAAGTTTTAATTCCGCACTACTTTTCGTTATGTATATGCGATGAATGATATGAGAGGCTTGTCTTAGACCCATGAGAGGTCGACGACGCCGGTTACAATCCAAGATTGTACCCTAACTTCTAGGGTATGGTTTCGGGTTGTGACAAAAGTTCCGGTGGGTGATTAAGTTCCGATCAATCCTCCACCTATGACGGATGGAGATATAAGGCCGGCTTTATCAATTTGGCCTAAGACATGACTTCTCAAGCTAATGTCGTAACTTCTCAAGTCCTAGCTATGACGGCACAAGTGAATTGGGAAGCTGGACCATGTATGCACTAACATGCTAGCACTATGGCTTCTCGTTTGAGAGACTTCACTTGGATGAACCCTCCTATGTTCTTTTGGTGAAAAGTTTGTGAAGACCCTCAAGAGTTTCTCGATGAGGTATACAAGTCTTGTTTTCTATGGGTGTGACTTTGAGTGAAAAGGCCGAGTTGGCCGCTTATCAACTAAAAGATGTTGCACAACCTTCACCAAGGAGGTATGAGTATACTTGATTGTTCTTTAAGGTTCACTAAATTGTCTAAGTATGCTCCGTCCTTGGTGTCTAACCCAAGGGATGAGATGAGTCACTTTGTGATGGGAGTGTCCGAAGACTTGGTGGAAGAATGTTGTGCGTCTATGCTTCATGACAACATGAATATTTCCAGTTTAATGCATGCTCAACAAGTGGAAGAGAGTAGACTAATGCTGAAGAATAGAGAGGCCAATAGGGAAAAGTCTTATGAAGATGGTTCCTTAAAGGGATTGTTGAAAATTCAAGACAATTCTAAGTTCAAAAAGAGGTTCTCCAATAAATTTCCTTCTAAGTTCCCCAAGGCTTGTGATTATAGGGTGGCTAACCCCAAGTCGTAAAAGGGAATAGGTACTAATTCACCAAGCAAGAAGCCTACCTGTGGAAAGTGTGGTAAGAAATATATGGGTGAATGTCTACTTGGGACGGATAATTGATTTGGGTGTGGAAAAAGTATCCATAAGGTTAGGGATTTCCCTATTGTGAAGGGTCAAGAGAAAGGGAGTGGGAAAGTTCAAGCAAGTGGTTTTAATGAGGATGCTCCAAGGTAGAATCACTTTTATGCTTTCCTCTCTCGGGGTGAACAAGAGAGTTCTCCCGATGTGGTGAATGGTATGTTACAAGTATTTTCTATTAATGTATATGCTTTACTTGATACCAGTGCTACCTTGTCTTTTCTTACTCCTTTGGTAGCTAGAAAGTTTGATATATTTCCCAACATCTTAAATGAACCTTTTATGGTGTCTATCCCGTTGGGTGATTCGGTTGTCGCAAAAAGAGTATATATAAATTTTCCTATAATGTTGCCCAATATAGTTACTCATGTTGAATTGTTAGAACTTGATATAATTTATTTTGATGTCATATTTGGATTGAATTGGTTGCATGCTTGTTTGCATCCATAAATTATAGAACAAGGGTAGTAAAATTCAACTTTCTTAATTAAACCTTCTTAGAATGGAAGGGGGAAATTCTATTCCTAGCACTCGTATAATTTCTTATCTAAAAGCTTGTAAGATGATCTCTAAAGGGTGTCTATATCATATTGTAAGTGTAAAATATTTATACTCCGAAACTCCTCCTGTTGAGTCTGTCCCCGTAGTGAGGGAATTTCCAGAAGTCTTTCCGGATGACTTTCCCAGAATTCCTCCCAAACGGGATATTGATTTTGGTATTGACTTATTACCGGATACAAATCCCATTTCAATTCCTCCTTATCGGATGGCTCCAGTTGAATTGAAATAGTTGAAGGCTCAACTCAAGGACTTACTAGACAAAGGCTTCATTCGACCTAGTATTTCTCCATTGGGTGCTCCGGTGTGTTTTTTGTGAAAAAGAAGGATGGGTACCTTAGAATATGCATTGATTATCGTCAACTCAATAAGGTCACCATAAAGAACAAGTATCCTCTTTCTAGGATTGATAATTTGTTTGATCAACTCCAAGGTGCGAGTTACTTTTCGAAGATTGATTTGAGGTCGGGAAATTACCAACTCAGGGTGAGAGGTGACAATATTCCCAAAATGTATTTTCGAACTATGTATGGTCACTATGAGTTCCTAGTCATGTCATTTGGGTTAACAAATGCCCCGATGACTTTTATGGACCTAATTAATAGAGTGTTCCGAAATTACCTTGATGCTTTTGTAATTGTCTTCATTGATGACATCTTGGTATATTCTAAGAGTGAGGATGAGCTTATGGGACATTTTAGAGTGGTATTGCAAGTCCTTATAGAACATAAACTCTTTGCTATGTATAGCAAGTGTGAATTTTTGTTGAGGTCAGTTGCGTTTCTTGGTCATATCATCTCAAGTGAAGGTACAGAGGTCAATCCGAGAAAGACAGAAGCGGTTTAGAGTTGTGCTAGACCTTTGGCTCCAACCGATATAAGAAGTTTCTTGGGTCTAGCCGGGTACAATAGAAAGTTTATCGATGGGTTTGCGTCTATAGGATATCCTTTGACAACTTTGACTCAAAAGAATGTGAAATTTGAGTTGTCAGTGGCTTGTGAAAGAAGCTTCCAAGAGTTTAAAGATAGGCTTACCTCCGCTCCGTTATTGAACTTACCGGAGGGTACCAAGGGTTTTGTGGTGTATTTCCATGCTTCTCGAATAGGTTTGGGTTGTGTCTTTATGCAACATGGCAAGGTTATAGCTTATGCCTCTAGGAAACTCAAGGTTCATTAGAAGAACTACCCAACACATGATCTTGAGTTAGTGACTGTCGTGTTTGCCTTGAAATATGGAGGAATGATCTCTACGGTATTCATGTGGATGTATACACCGACCATAAGAGTCTTCAATATGTGTTTACTCAAAAGAAGTTAAATCTTCGTCAAATAAGATGGTTGGAATTATTGAAGGATTACGACATGAGTGTTCTCTACCACCTCGGCAAAGCTAATGTCGTTGCAGATGCTCTAAGTCATATGATCATGGGTAGTGTGTATCATGTGGAAGAAGCCAAGAAAGACCTAGTGAAAGATGTTCATAGGTTGGCTTGATTGGGTGTCCGGTTGAAAGATTCCTCAAATGGTGACTTTATGGTCCATCATAACTTTGAATCGTATTTAGTGGTTGAGGTGAATTGTAAACAATACCTTGATCGTTTGTTGATGAGGTTAAAGGGATCAGTTATTGGCAAGTTTAATGAGTCATTCTCCCGGGGGGATGGGGTGTTTCGCTACCAAGGTAGGTTGTGTGTACCAAATGTTGATAATTTGAGAAATTGGATTCTTGAAGAAGCTCATGGATCCCGATATTCTATTCAGCCGGGTTCCACCAAGATGTATCATGACCTCCAGAAGTTCTATTTGTTTGATGGGTTGAAGAGAGACATAGCGGATTTTGTTGCTAGATATCCAAATTGTTAACAAGTTAAGTCCGATCATCAAAATCGGTGTGGCTTACTTCAAGAAATGCTAGTTCGTTCTTGGAAGTGGGAAGACATTAATATGGACTCTGTAGTGGGTTTGGCTCGGAAACGAAGGCAAAATGACTCAATATGGGTGGTTGTGGATAGGTTGACGAAATCCTCTCACTTTATCCTCGTTATGTCTACTTGCATAGCGTAAGACTATGCAAGAATCTATGTTAATGAGATTGTAGTCTTCATGGGATCGCTTTGTCCATCATTTCGGATAGAGGTGCTCAATTCACTTCTCGATTTTGGAGGTCTTTCCTAAAAGGGTTAGATACTCAAGTGAAGCTTAGCACTGCTTTTCATCCTCAAACGGATGGTCAAGCAGAACTTACCCTTCAAACCCTAGGGGATATGCTTAGATCTTGTATATCAATTTCAAAGAAAGTTAGGATGAACACTTCCTTTTGGTTGAGTTTTCTTATAATAATAGTTACCATTCGACTATATCCATGGCTCTTTTTAAAGCATTATATGGATGGAGATGTAGGTCTCCTATTGGGTGGTTTGAGGTTGGCGAGTCCTCACTCCTTGGACCCGAACTAATATACAAAGCTTTGGAGAAAGCTCATATGATAAGAATAGATTAAAAATGGCATATTGTCGGCAAAAATCTTATGTCGACAATAGGAAGAAAGACCTTGAATTTTAAGTGGGTTATAAGGTGTACTTGAAAATTTCACCCATGAAAGGAGTGATGAGATTTGGCAAAAAGGGGAAATTTAGTCCCCTGTATGTGGGTCTTTATGAAATATTGCAACGGGCTGGCAAGGTCGATTATGAGCTGAAATTACCTATCTAACTAGCTTCGGTTCATTCGGTATTTCATGTCTCCATGCTTATAAAGTTTATTAGTGACCCCGAGTCCTTTCTTCTTATTGAAGGTCTATGTGTGGATGAGAACCTCTCCTATCAAGAGGTTCCGGTGTAAATCCTTGATCGTCAAGTAAAGAAGTTGAGGAACAAAGAGGTGGCCTCCGTAAAAGTTCTATGGAGAAACCACCTAGTTGAGGGAGCAACATGGGAGGCCGAGTCCGACATGAAATTCCGCTATCCTCATCTTTTTCCAAATTAAGGTTAGTAATCCTTTTAATTATGAAAATAATGACTAATTATAAATTTGTCTTATTCACTAATCATGTGCATATTATTGGTAAAAAGGTTTATGTCAAAATGAGTTTTCATGAAAAAAGGCTTTTTGTGATAACTTGCAATTATGTGAAATTTGGGTATATGTTGCTTTCATGAGATTTTGTTGTTTCGTTGTTGTCTTGAGAAAAGGGATAACATGATAACTCTTTGATGTATATTTATCTCATGTTGATGTTGAGAAATAAGTCCTCATTATGTGTTATTAAATGTTGAGCTTTTATATGTAGTGGATTATGAATTAAGTTGCTATGTGTAAGGTGGTTGTTGTGTGTTGGATGGAGTTGTGAATTACTACTATGAGTTGTATCTCATAATGATTTTATGTTGTTGTTGGTTGGGCTGCTAGTATTGAGTCTATCCTTTCCTTTACAAAAGATTTTAGTGTCATTCGGGGACAAATGTTCCTAAGGGGGATAATGTAACACTCCGAAAGTCTATGACGTAGTCTAGAGACTCACATGTGTAACTAAGACTTGAAACCCTGTTTATAGGCCTAATGTAATGTATTTAAATCAATTATGAAGTTTTAGAGTCAAAATATCAAGAAACGTCCATGACGTTGGACACTAGTGAAATTGAGGCTAGTGTGCCTTGGCATGTTTCATGGGGTTCTAGGTGTCGGAATTTAATAAAATTTTGTAGAGAGGTGTCAAACATGTATTAGATTGTATTTAGGTTTGAAACATCCGGGTATAACTCCCCGAGTATGTTACGCTCCAACCTAGAGGAAAAGTGACTGGCACTCGACACCCTATGCAATCAAGTAAGCCACTAAACATAACAATTCACTATACTAAGGGCCTAGAAAGTTGGGAAGCATAACATCTAAAATATACATCATGGACCATTAAGGTCATAACCTGAATAACAACTCATATAGACAAAGGTTGGCAAAATAATAAACTACTAGCTGGCCGATGAGGCTGCAATTGAGGACACACACACGTACAAACATATCTATACATGCCAATCCTATTTGGCTAAAAACTGGAATGCAGAAAGAAACACAGAATACTATGCCCATAATAGCCTCTATGAGTGACATAAGAATTGTCTGGACAAGGCCCCGACTATACCCAAAATGTACAACAAAAGTAAACACCTTCTTATAACCCAAGGATAAGGTGGAGCTTATCAACTCACAGGTGAACTTGAATCCTAACAAGTGAGTATATTAGATTCCATGCCTGTACTAATATGTAAAGCAAAAAGTTGTGTTACAAATATTTACAGTAAAAAGGTAAGAGAGATACCACCTGAAACTGAAACTCTAGTAGCCTCCTTGGCTCACATTTGGCCCCCTACTATTCTTCTGACCTCTTTGTAATTAAATATGCATGATATGCTAATTTAATTTTATGTCGTGAGTATATATATATATATATATATATATATATATATATATATATATATATATATATATATATATATATATAGAGAGAGAGAGAGAGAGAGAGAGAGAGATGCAAATGCATGACATACCCAACCAAATGCTAGCAATGGTGGTAACTTCCTATAGTGAACCGGCATCATATTCGCCAACTTGTGGACATCTGTGTCTCATACGTATTAGTATAGGCAATAGGCCCCATAACTCCCGATTATAGCTCGAAATTAGAATGCATAACATGTAATATCATGGATTTTTAATGTACTTGTGTTACCTGAATCATGTAGCCAATCTTGGCTCGTTGGTACTCTTATCCTCATAATCACGTAATAACTTTCGTATTCACATGTGAATATCTCGTATAACCATACAGTTGTAGATTAAACTAGAACATTTAAATCAAATTAAGAAAGGTAACTTAAACCCTAGGATGTTCATAAAGAGATTAAAGTTTTTCACTTAGTATCTATATAGGTTCCTTAGTAGTTCTAAAAATAAGTATCTAAGAAAAATCCGTAATTTAGTAGTTTAGACATACAATTTGCATTTAAGAGGTTTGGAAATCGCTATATTCTTTTAAAGTTTTTCAAAAATATAAATTAGCGAGGAAGGAACACTGATTTCAAATTCATATTGTTCATCCATAATCTTTTTAAGTTACTACACCTAATAAAGAATAAGAACTTGTAAACATGGACTTATAGTCAAGAGAATCAACAAAAAAACATAAAGACGCCAAATACCCTATCGAATCGAACAAGTGGAATAGAAACATAGTGGAGTAGCAAAAATACACCAGCTGCAATATAAATGCCTTTCCAAAAGGCTTTCTAGTAATAGCGTCGTAAAACAATATTTGAAAATTTAGGATACTAAAATTCGTGCTCAAAGGAAGTAAAATGCCTTGCCTTAACATACCTCAATTCTTGGTCTTGTTGTATCAATATGGATTGTAGCCTTTCTTACAGTATGTATTCTACATAAAATCATGTTATACAACCATTACAGGCAGAATATTAACATGTAAGGGTCAAAGTAGCAATTTAGAGCTCATTAGTAGAGTGATTAGCGCGCCATACTATTTTTAAATGTATGCTTCGTTACCTTCTCTTCTCAAAATTACAATACCAAATTAATGACATGATATACATTTTTGCAGCAGCCATTAACAATTGAAGGTATACGCAATAGTCAACAACAACCATATAGAGTATGCCTGCACAACAATAAAAACTCGACATATCCCCACACCCCTCTTTTCCAACCCAAAATAACCTTAAACAAATCCTTACCACGAGTCTTCAAACCATTTAATCGATAAAAAATGTATGTAATGTCGTCCTATAATTATTCAATATAACCATAATAACATGAACTCACAGCTTCCAAATCATCATCCTATACGTTCGTCCAATAATTATATTTGAAGTCGTGTCTTTCTTTTCATGACCAACGAGATGTCAAAAGGTCAAAACCTTAAATTAAACATGATGGATCTTACATCAATTTAACATGTATTTTCAATAACAAATAGTCTCCTCAAACACAAGACATTGAACCTAGAAGAAAAAAATTGAAATTTTCAATGCAATACTAGAACCAACGTTAGACTTACTTGTCTTACAATTAGTTACCCATCAATACTTATTCTTTTCTTCCAGACTCATCACAACAAGAACCACACACATAAAAGGATTCCCAAAATTCTAGCTAAAACGATATCAGAAAAATACTTCATAACAGCCCAACATCACGTAACTATCCAAATACAATTTTTCCAGCCGGGTATTCGTGTTCTTGCTTATATAGCATAGCTATAAATTAGAATCACTCAATTAAATGAAGAGTGAGAATTTTTACATCCAAACAAAAGCAAAACCACAAAAACGAGTCTCCTTCACCATGAAGAATCCTTCAAATCACAACCAACGAGGAGGAAAAAAGTAAGACAATCTCTATAAACGTTCCGAGGGTGAAACCATGTTGAAATCTTGTAGATTTTTGCTTGGATGATAGAGGAACCTTTAAATAATATTTAGGAATGTTTTATTCTTATTTTGGTCAATAAAAATGAGATAAAATGAAGAGAGATTTGATCTTATAAAGCTAAACTGACTTATGGGCGAAGGACCACGTTCACGTGCCTGCTTGCGCAGTCTCACTAAAATCTGAATATCTGTCAATTCTGAAGTCGTAAGTACAAATGGTTTATTGATATGGAAAGTAGACTCATAGACCTTCGATTCCATATATTGGGAGAAAATCTCCTAGATAGTTAAGCCATATCTCAGAAGGTTTATCAAAGAAACTTACTCTTCACTTTGTCAACATTTATTTTGCAACTTGCTTGACTTCAAAACTTAACTAATGATCACTGGGCGACTACATTGTTACATCCGGAGAGAACCCCCTAGACGTAAGCGTCGTCGTCGTCCTCTTTGAGGACTAAGACTAGCCTCTTAGCATTCATCATTACATTCATATGTCGAAAACACGGAAAATTTAAAACTTTTTAACTACTTTTACGTGGAGGTTTACATAGACCTCTACATACACATAATATATTCGTATCGAGTATACATAGACCCTTCGTATAGGAAGATTACATAGTCTTCTACTTTTATTGCACATACATATGTATATAAGATAGAATATAGTCTTAAAGATTGTCTCATCTCATAACTATCTAATATGATCATAGAAATTTGGGCACAACCCTACATCGATGTAAAGGAGACACATATACACTTATTCAATTCGTAATCAAATGAAAATAGAAATAACATAAGAGTCTTAAAACTAAAACAACGTCATAATCTAGATATTGGCATTGCCCTCGGAAAGTGAGGACATACCCACTTGGATGATTGAGAATGTCCAAGTCTTCTTCAAGTCATCTCAAATGATCATTCAACGACTGGAACCTAAAATTTTTGGGAAAAGGGAGAAAATGGATTAGTACACCACTTGTACTAAGTATGAGACCATATGCACATACAAGATCAAATCATGCTAAAAGGGACATTTAATTAAAGCATGCTATTTTATCTTTTGAAAGTCTTATGCATAATCAAGCAAACCATACCAACTAACATGACATGTTAATTAAGTCAAATCAAGTAATATGCATATCAATATACTTGAACCCATAATCTAGTTCAACCCTATCATCAAGTAGTAATATCACAATCATGAATAATAATTCATCCCATCATAAAAAAATAAGACAACTACTCATGAATCCTCATAAAGTCAACATGTTCAATGACTAAGAAAATCCCCATAACCTTACTCAATTAAGTAACAAACAAGAACCATAACCAATGTCCAACTTCACATAACACAATCTTTTAGGATACATAACATCATACTTTAGCAATATAGACCAAATACATGTTTCATAAGAATAATCATCATCATATAATATTATTTACATGTAAAGTCAACATACTATCATCATTTGCATTAATTAACACATACTTACATAATATCAACCTTCTAAAGCTTCCATCAAGGTAAACTAGTGCAAGGCATAGGTAGAGTCCCATGCCCCTACCTAGGCTAAATCAAACCTCTCAAGTCACCCTAGTTAGTTTATACTTCATTACTTCATTTTAGTTTAGGGAACACTTTCCTTAACCGACATAGACTACAAGAGCTAAGTGTGTAATCCGGTGTTGTAAAACCTTAAACCGATGGAAGGTGGTCTATCGGCCAAAGTAAAACATACATAAACGTAGCTTTCTAGGTGGATCCACTACTAGTCTTCCTATGGGGGCAACATAGTTCAAGAACTAAGAAATAGATATAATCCCTCTACATGCCACTTGGCAATTGGGGCCTCCTCTCATGGGAATCTATTGGATGAGTATCCCTCATTGGGGAGTCAACACCACATGTAGAACTATAGGGTGAATCTTCCTCTATGAGAAGTCATCACCTCCCATTGTCAAGTTCACTCGGTGCTAAGCTAAGTCCCTTTTTGAAATATATTTAATGTCTTTATTAATCATCATAACTTATTGTAGGTCAAAGGGTCTAACCCTTGTATATTGATCATCATCTTAGATCAATAGGAATTGCATGAGTATAGTCCTTTCATTACAATTCATGTAAGTGAGGTTAGCACATTTACATATTCATTCATAATAAGGCACATTGGTAGTCATCACCATCCTTATAACATTTACATTTAATAAACCTCAAAACCATAGTCAAGACATTTCAATTCAACATAATACCACCCTATCAATCCTAATACAAGGAATACTCCAACACAACATCATGACTTAATCACAATTAACCATAGTTTGAAGTAAAGAATAGGGTTCATAAGACTTACCAAGTCTCCTTAGTAACTCATCATCATGGTCTTACCATCAACCCTTAGTTCAACCCGATTAGGGTATAACATCATCATAATTCATTGACCAACATGACAACAAGGCTAGAAGAATCACTACATCAATTCAATACTAGATCAAAGCTTAAGACAAGATACTTATGTCAATTCACAACATACTTTATAACCTAGATCACTTTCTCAAGAACAAGCATTAAAGACTAAAATTCACCTTAATTCATTCATGATTATTATAACAACATCATCTAGTAGTAATTCAACCAATAACCAAGTCAATTAAATCAATAAAAACTTAACATATTAAGATCATAATCTAGGGTTAAGGGTAAAGGTCATCTTCTACAAACTAGACCAAACCATAAAGATATATCATAATTAAGTTAGAATACATGTTAATCTATTCAATAAATCCTAAATAAATCATAAACAAGTCAATTCATAACATTAATTTTGAGATTGGGAAAGACCCACATGAAAACTCAACTTTTGAAAGTACTTTGAAGGAGTCCTATGAGGAAAGAGGTCTCAAAGGTGAATTAGATCCCATACCTTAACGTTTGATGAAGATTTGATGGTGAATTTTTCCCTTTACAGCGCCTAAAACCCTCCCCTAGCTTGGTATTCAATGGAGTTCTTCAATAGAGAGAGAAAGAAGAGAGTTTTGTTTTGTGAGTTGTGTTTAGTCTAATGGAGTTGGGGTCTTTAAATGGAGGGTTAAATAACTTAATTAGGCTTCCCTAATCCCCTAAATAATTACCTAACCCCTTAATTAATTAATTGGAGTTAAGTGAAAACGTGTAGCAAGTTGGACCCCTCACAAACGAGACCCCGATCGATGTTCCGTATGTGAGTCGACAGTTCCTACCCCCTTCCGTGCTGCACAATCGTGTTTTCGGTCAGAGACTGTGCAGGTGAGTACCCCAAAAAATTGGCTAAGTTTTGGTCGATGGTTGGCATCGACGCCCCGTCGACCCACACACTTTCCGTCTATGCCCTCTCGTGGATGCACACTGTCAAGGCAGTGTTTAACTCCACGTGTAAGAGTCCTCCTCAAGGGACCTTGGTTGGTATTTGGGGAGTCTTACCCGGACGTTCCGACCATGAATCATCTTAAACACGTGTTATACAACCTTTCACCAATTTTCATATATTTCCGACTCCTAAAAGCTAGTCAAATAGGCTAAGGCACTAGTACCTCCTTGAAATAATTTCTGGACGTCATGGACATTCTTTGACGTTTTTGTTTCTAAACTTCCTAAATGACCTATATTCATTAAAATGACTCTTAAAACAGTGTATAGAACCTATGGCACTTATGTTAGGCTTTAACACACATCTTGGATTTTCGAAGTGTTACATTATCCCCCCTTAGGAATATTCGTCCCCGAATGACACTAGAACACTTTTGTAGGAAGGAATAGAATAAAGACTAGCAACCCAACCAACAACAATACAAGACACATAAATCATATCATTTAAACAAGGCGATTCAAAACTTCAATTACCACACATAAGGCTCGAACATCACATTATGACGAATTACCTTCTCACAACAACATGAGCTCAACACACTTTGCATGAGTCAATTATGCCAAAGTTAAATTTACCAACATTCCACATATCATTTCATAAAGACTCACAATATCAAAATACACAAGATAACTCAAACAAGCCAAAGATCAAAATTTCCCATCCATACCAAGAATTCACAAAAATGACCCTTTCCACACTTGGCACATGTAAGCTTCTCATTTGGTGACTTTACAGTTCTCCCCTTTAGGGCTAGGTTTATACACCTTATCATCACGAGCCTTAGGGAAGTTGCAAGGAATTTGACTAGAAAACATCTTCTTGAACTTAGGCTTGTCTTGGATCTCTAGCCTTAGAAGATCGACCATCAAAAGATGTTGCCCTCTTAGCATCTCTACTCTTCCTCCTATACCTTTCCTCCTCCACTTGTCGATCATGAACCATGAGACGACAAATGTTCATATTGTCATGTAGCATAGCCGAATGACACTCCTCTTGCAAGTCTTCCGACACCCCCGTCACAAAGCGGCTCATTTCATCCCTAGGATCGAAAAGCAAAGAAGGAGCATACTTGGACAATTTAGTGAATTTCAAAGAGTATTCAAGCACACTCATACCTCCTTGAGGAAGGTTGATGAACTCGGCCACTTTGGCTTCCCTCATCTCCCTAGAAAGAACCGATCCATAAAAGCCTTCTTGAAGATCTCCCAAGTCACCGGTCCACCTCTTAGACGCCTATTGTCCCTCCATTGGACATACCAGGTTTGAGTCATATCCTTGAGTTGATAAGTGGCTAACTCGGCCTTCTCACTAGTAGTCAACCCCATAGATAAGAGTATCTTGTAGACTTCATCAATGAACTCTTGGGGGTCTTCTTCAACCTTAGACCCATAGAAAGTAGGAGGATTCATCCTAGTGAAATCACTTAGACGGGAGTTCATGGTCGTAACTTGTTGATTTGGACGGGGCAAAGTCTCCCGATTAGCTTGGGCCGTCATATCTTGGGCTTGAGTAATGACGGCTTGGGCCAATTGGAAGAGGGAAGCCCTTATATTACCATCCTCAAAGGTGGAGGATTGGCCGGAGCTTCTTCAACATTAGCATCCTCTTCAAGAGGAGGGACTTGATCACAACGTGAAGGATCTCCCGCATTGGAAATCTCTTCCTCAAGTCTTCGTACCGTATTCCTTCGAGTATTCATTGCCTATAACCAAAATACAAGGTTTATGTGAAATCATACAATAGGCATACTCTAGAGGCACAATATTGGATTTTCAAGAAAGAGAGAATTCCCTAAGCATCACATAGATTCCTATTCATAGGTGTGGCGCGCTTCACAATTATGAGTACGAATCTACATAGACGTGATTGAGAGAGACATCAACATCAAGAATATTCTACCTCATGCTCTGATACCAAGTTTGTCAAATTCGAGGAGCACCCCCTAGACGTAACCGGCGTCGTTGTCCTCTTTGAGGACTAAGACTAGCCTCTTAGCATTCATTATTACATTCATAGGTCAAAAATACGGAAAATTTAAAACTTTTTAACTACTTTTACATGGAAGTTTACATTGACTTCTACATACACATAAAATATTCGTATAGAGTATACATATACGAAGGGTCTATGTATACTCTATACGAATATATTATATGTATGTAGAGGTCTATTTAAACCTCCATGTAAAAGTAGTTAAAAAGTTTTAAATTTTCCATATTTTTGACCTATGAATATAATATATATTTGATAGAATATAGTCTTAAATATTGTCTAAACTCATAACCATCTAATATGATCATAGCAATTTGGGCATAGCCCTACATCTATGTAAAGGAGCCACATATAGGCTTATACAATTCGTACTCAAATGAAAATAAAAAGAACATAAGAGTCTTAAAACTAAAACGACATCATAAGCTAGATACTGCCATCACCCTCGGAAAGTGACGACCTACCCACTTGGATGATTGAGAATGCCCAAGTCTTCTTCAAGTCGTCTCAAATGAGCCTTCAACGACCGGAACCTAAAATATTTGGGAAAAAGGGAGAAAATGGGGTTAGTACACCACTTGTACCAAGTATGAGACCATATGCACATACTAGATCAAATCACGCTAAAAAGGGACATTTAATTAAAGCATGCCGTTTTATCTTTTGAAAGTCTTATGCATAATCAAGCAAACCGTACCAATCAACAAGACATGTTCATTAAGTTAAATCAAGTAATATGCATATTAATATACTTGAACCCATAACCTAATACAACCCTATCATCAAGTAATAATATCACAAGAATGAATAAGAGTTCATCACATCATAGTCAAGCAAGACATCTACTCATGAATCCTCATAAAGCCAACATGTTCAATGACTAAGCAAATCCCCATAACATTACTCAATCAAGTAAACCAACAAGAACCATGACCAATTTCCAACTTCACATAACATCATACTTTAACAATATAGACCAAATACATGTTTCAAGGCTGTTTTCAAGCGATTCCTTCTAATATGAACCTTCTCCAAGGTCTTATAAATCAGCTCAGGACCCAAAAGTGAACACTCACCCACTTCAAATCATCCAATATGTAACATTCCAGAAAATGTACTTGTCTAGTGAAGAGCCTATTAGGTTTTAAGAATGTGTATTGGGATACATAGGCATCCCCATTGTCCAGTATTGAGAAATATTGGGCATGTTAGAGAATATTGTCTTAAGGGTGTTAGCCAATTTCTGTGTATATACAAATAACTTAAAATACAATACAAGCTTGTTTAGAAAATGTACCTGCAATGAAGACCCTAAGCTAAAATAACTATATTCTTCATATTAAACGCATTAGGTACTAGGCATCCAAGTGTCAAGCCTAGGTACCATAGCACATGATCACTTAATATGATCATGTAGATTAAGCAGTGCCCAAGGACATAGTGAGGATACTTGGGACAATAAGTGAACTTTCCAAATGAACTTTCTAGAGTGATCAGTTAGGAAAGTTCACTGCAACACATGTGCAAGCACATATGCTACCGGCCGAGAGACCAACGACCAAGCCCAACCGATTCGGTTAGGGCGGTTAGGGGACATGCGTGTGTCGGGTCAAGCCACGTGGGGCCAAGCTTCCTAACCGGTCCTAGGCTCTAACTAACTGATCTAACTAGCTAACTAACCTATGACTAACTAAAATAACCTAACTAGTGTACCCGACATCCTAAGACCTAACCGGGTGACACTAGCTGAGTAACTAACTAAAGAAACATCCTAGTACCTAACCTAGGATGGTCACCAAAAGGGCATGTAAATGAGATGGAGGTCTCACGTTAGTAAGTCCGACCTCCCACATGGGTTTCTTCACAACTCGTAGTGTGGATTCCCAAGATATGTGTTGTCTCATGAGATGGAAACCTTCACGATTAGTAGTCAAGGTTTCTAGAAACAATCTCCTTGAACCTTAACTATGTTCCCACATAGGACTCTAGCTTAGTGGATCCACCTAGAATAGCTATGTACGAATGGTTGCACCTTAGGCAAGTGTTAACCCTCTCTTTTCGGTGTGAGGGTAGAACACCGGATTCCATGTAGCTCACATGGTTTCATGTCGGTTATGGTACTTATTTCCCTAAAGTAAAAGTATGAACAAGTTATGTATGTGAACATCCATTAGGGTTGTCTTAAAGGTTACTACGTAGTGTGAGGGAGGGTATGTGACTTCTCTTACACATTGCACATGTGGGATCCTATAGGATGATGCTAGTAGTGTTCTTTTATGACTATGACGATGATTATGATTATGTGTATGATTATGTTTGTAAGCTATGACTAGTGGTGATATATGAAGCATGTTATATATGAGGATATGTTGTAAGTATGAAAGGGGTTGCTTAATGTGATACTTAGCCTTGGATAGGGTTTTGGAGCTTTCTTCTTGGCATTGCACAAGTGTTGCTTGTTTTACTTATATGTTGATATGATTATGATGTGCCTTATATGTGTATATTGAATTGTTGGTCATTGTGCATAGTTTTGACTAAATTGTGCCTTTTCTCAAGCATTAACAATTTTTATGCATAGGGACCATACTTAGTACATGTTGTTTGTACTAACCCATATTTCTTCCCTTTTTCCCAAAACATTATAGGTTCGGGCCGTTGAAGTATTATTGAGGCTAAAGCAAAATGGCTTGGACTAGACTCTCTATGTTTTGGTATGTCGTCTAGTTCGAGGATGCTACCACACACTCTATCTTAGTAGTACTTGTATTATCTAGTAGACATTCATTTATTTCCTATTGATGAGGATATTGATGTAAGCCCTATGTCGCAATTATGGATTTGTATAAGGGCTTTTCCCGAACTGTTTGACTTCGTTATATGGTCAATATGAGACAAAGTATTAGACTAAAATTCTATGCCTTGTTATGGTCATTGCGAGAAGCCTATGTATGCTTCCTATGTAGAGGTCTATGTAAACCTCTTTGCTATATAAGCAAAAGTTTTAATTTTTCCGCGTTTTTGACCTATGATTTGCTATGATGAATGCTAAGAGGCTTGTCTTAGTCCTCTTAGAGGACGACGACGCCATTTACGCCTAGGGGGTACTTTGGATCGTAACATTAGAATTGTTGAAATATTATGACATAAGTGTTCTCTATCACCCCGGCAAGGCCAATGTGGTGGAGGATGCTCTAAGTCGTATGACCATGGGTAGTGTGTCTCATGTAGAGGAAGCCAAGAAAGACCTAGTGAAAGATGTTCATAGGTTGGCTACATTGGGGTTAGATTGGAAGATTCTCAAAATGGCGGCGTTATGGTCCATCATAACTCTAAGTCATCCTTAGTTGTTGAGGTGAAGTCTAAACAACACCTTGATCAACCATTGATGGAGTTGAAATAATCGGTTCTTGGTAAGCTTAATGAGTCATTCTCCTCAGGGAGGGATGGTGTTTGGAGGTACCAAGGAAGGTTGTGTGTTCCCAATATTGATGATTTGAGGAAGCGGATTCTTGAGGAAGCTCATGGGTCCTGTTATTCCATTCATCCAGGGTAAACAAAGATGTATCATGACCTTAGAGAAGTGTACTGGTGGGAAGGTTTGAAAAGGGACATAGCCGAGTTTGTTGCTAAGTGTCCAAATTGCCAAGAAGTGAAAGCCGAACATCAAAAGTCTGGTGGTTTACTACAAGAAATCCAAATTCCTACTTGGAAGTGGGAAGACATCAATATGGATTTTGTGGTAGGATTTGCTAAGACTCAAAAGCAATACGAGTCCATATTGGTGGTCGTGGATATGTTGACCAAGGCCGCTCGTTTTCTTCCCGTCAAGTCTACTTATTCAGCGAATGATTATGCAAAGATCTTCATGGATGAGATTCTGTGTCGCCATGATATTCCGTTATCCATCATATCAAAAAGGGGTGCACAATTCACATCTAGGTTTGGGAGGTCTTTCCAAGAAGGGTTGGGTACCAAGGTGAAATTAAGTACCGCTTTTCATCCCCAAACCATTGAGGATAAGCTTAGAGCTTGTGTAATCGATTTTAAAGGAAGTTGGGATAAGCACTTGCCTTTGGTGAAGTTTGCTTATAATAATAGTTTCCATTCATCCATATCCATGGCTCCTTATGAAGCCTTGTATGGAAGGAGATGTAGATCTCCTATTGGGTGGTTTGAAGTCGTTGAGTCTTCGATTCTTGGTCCCGATTTGATTTATAAGACTTTGGAGAAGGTTCATCTTATAAGAAATCGCTTGCAAACGGCCTATAGTCGGCAAAATTCTTATACCGATCATAGGAGAAGGGATCTAGAGTTTGAATAAGGTGATAAAGTGTACTTGAAAATCTCACCTATGAAAGGGGTGGTTAGATTTTGCAAGAAAGGGAAGTTAAGTCCTCATTATGTGGGTCCCTATGAAATTTTACAAAGGGTTGGTAAGGTTGCCTATGTCTTAAGGTTGCCTAGTGAATTGGCTCCGGTTCATCCAATTTTCCATGTTTCTATGTTAATGAAGTGCATCGGTGATCCCGAGTGTTGACACCCAATTTTGACCCTCCTCGATAAGAATTAATTCGCAAGTTTCTAAAATTCCAAACAGGTTTGAAATAGTTGACCTCGTAAAATCCCAAATGTTTTCAAATCATTTTTAAAGTGGCTTTAGTCGATTTTTATAGTTCTAAAATGATGTATATTTTTATATGTTTTTGTATAATTAGTTTATTTTATGAAATATTCTAAAATTGTCTCAAAATATTTTAGTTTTTACTTAACGCTTTATTAAATTAAGTTTTAGTAACTTGTAGTTTGAATCCTTTAGTCTATAGTTAAAATTATTAGTTTATCTCGTTATAGTTTAATTAATATATATATATATTATCTATTTATTTTTTTAAAATTAGTTTATTTTATATATATTCAAAAATCATCCCAAAAAGATTTTGTTCTTACTTAATACAGTATAATATTGATTTTGTCTAAGTTGTCAGTTTACAATTTGAGTCATTAGTTATAATTAAGTTAACTATTTTATCTTGTTAAAATTCAGAAGCTCATAAATTAATTAAATATTTAATTCTTCTTATGTAGTAATTTTAACCAAGTTGTCATTTTTTCCCAAATACGGTTTAAACCTCAACTCTAATTGGCCTTAATGGAAATTCACTTGACCCTTTTTGTGATTGAAATTTTGGTTATATTTTGACAGCTCCCATTTTTTATTATATATTTCAATATGACCATGTTGGGATTCTTTAACCCATTTTAGCGACCCGTTACCAATTTCCCAATTGGCTGAAAATGTCCAGTCCACCCCCAACAATTCATTTTCCCAGCGGCCCACTTCTCAACACTTAGCCGACCTGGCCCATTCTTTATCCCCAAAAGAGAGCCATCAATATTCCCTTTAACGTTAACAGCAGCAACCATCGATCCCCAAGACAGAGAGACGCCTCGATACCAACGGAGAGCATGCGATAGTACGCGTGAACGACACCTCTCAACCATGTACACGCCTCCACTCTCCTCACGCAGCAACAACGTTCACAAGGGCAGGTACACGACATCAAAATAGACGGAATGGTACATGTCGATTTCACGCTTTGCACTCCTATAGCTGAGAACAACCATTCCTTTATCATCTTTCCCCAAAGTCCCTTTCAATTTACAGTCGCAGTAGCGAAGAAAGCACGCGTTTTCATCCTTGCTCACTTGGATGAAGCCACATCGACGCCAAGGACGTTGGAACCCATCCCAATCTTCCATTCCCTTTTCCTTTTTCAGAATAGAGTTAAAACTGCAGAAAAAGTAAGCCTCCCTAATATGGTGAAAGTTTTTTTTTGGAATTCAAATTTTGGGGTGGGCCTCTTCTCATCCGGAAATTGGATCCGTTCTTCCCATCTCTTTTCCGAACCCTAATCTTTCCCCTATATATAATCTCTTTTTCCTCACAAGAAAGGGGATTTTTTTGGGGGGATTAAAAAGTTGGAGAGAACAAGTCAAGAAAGGTAGTTTAAAACAGAGACCGGGTTATAATTTTTGAAAGAAGATAGGTAATAGTTTCGGTGTTGGGATTCAAGTTTCTGCCCATACTTAGTCGGTCGTCTTCGTTCGAGTTTGGTGTGGTGAAAGCTCTTATCCTGCTCGTCCCGTCTCAGTCGCTGCCCGAAAGAGGTACATCCCTCTTCTCTATAATAATACCTCGCCTATTTCTCTTTTTATCTTTTTTTTTCCTTCCTTTTTCAAGAAAGTGACTGTATTCTGATGTTTTAAAGATTTTGTTAGGTAACTATTTTTGTTGTTAATCGTGGCTGTTTTTTATGATATTTTGGATTTGATTTAAATGGTTTGTCTGCCATGGTTAATATCTTGAATGTTGCTCATATGATTTTCTAGACTGGTTTGCTTTATGTACCACCCTTCTTACATCTACAAATTTGTTTATATTTTCCTTTGTTGATATTCGAGTGGTTATTTGTGATGTTCCTCTTGCTGATTTTATTTGTATAAATTAGTGTTAGTATAAATAATCTTGTTGTTCTACATGTTAACAATTGCTTGCGTTGCTTATCATTGCCTATACCTTATTTTCTTGTTTGATTATTGCAAATCTGATTTGGCGAGACGTGATTATAGCTTTGATAAGGTGTGGTGTTTTATATAAAAGTTTCATTTTAGCTCTCAATATCGTGATTTTGCTTTTGATTTTGAAATTCAAATTGTTCTTTCGTGTTTAGTATGGTCATGTGATTTTCCCTGATGCAATCTAGTTATTTTAAGCATAGTTGTTTTTCCAAATTGTCTCTGTCCAACCGTTGTATCTCAATATAGTGTGGATGAGTTTGAAAAGTTCTATTAAAGTGTGGCTAGCATGATATTTTTCAGATCTCAAGTGCCTCGGTCATCTTGTTACTTATAAGACTTGTCCATTGTTTATTTCTAACTTGTTCCCTTAGGAAAATTTTGCCAGCTTATTTTGTGCCTTAATTCTTATTGTGATATTACTGTTTGTATGAACATTGGTCCAAACTCATGTGATCACTAGTTGGATTATAATCTAGTCACTTTAGTTTGAGAGTTTTAAATAAAATATCGATTTAATCATGAAAAAAAATCCCTTGATTATTGACTGTAGCTTTTCAGTAGTCTTAGAACATTGAATTGCCGTTTATTTTTGTTTTCTTAAGTAATCACGTGATATATACAGTTCTCTATTTATAATGATTAAATCAAAGTGCATTAGTATATGAGTTCAATATTTACGTCTTCTTCTTATATTAAATTAATGTCCCTTCACTTACTTATTCCCGTTTCCTTGTATTGCATGTGTAAATCTGTTAGAGTTCATCTAGAAATCCTTCTTCCCCTTGCATTTTGAGAGAGCCATGAAGGCTCCAAATTCCTTCATCGAGTCAAGATCGGCGTACAAATCAAGAAGTTGAAGAAATTGGGACAAAAGTCGGACTTTTTTTAAGAATGTCGTATTTTATTATTTTGGGGCTTAAGCCCATGTCGTCTTTTATTATTTATTAATTATTGTATGATTAGTTTAGGACAGGTACGATCGAAATGAGACCTAAGGTCTAAAAACAAAAATGGGTCCATACACCGGTCTAGGCGGACAGAAACAGGATTTGGACCCAACACACTCTCTCTCTTTCTCTCCCTCTCTCTTACTTATTTGCTATTAAATGCCCTTAGTTTTAGGGTTGAAAAAGTTCAAAATTCCCCGCAAGACGCCACTTTATTTATTTTTTTATTTAATCAATCGAAATAAATGAACTTAAAATAAATTTTGAAAAAATCTCAATTAGATAACAAAATTAACACTCCATTTTCAAAAAAAAGCTAAGCAATTTTTCTCTCAATCTTAGGTTAAATAAATATAGCCAAATATGTTAGTTGCCAGATAATCGCGATTTAGCTAATATTTTAGGTGCCGTAAAAACCTTCCTAGAAATATAAATGTGAATCCCCGAACCCCCCTTTTAAGTATTCAAACCAATTTTCTGTTTAAGTCTTTTGAAAAATAAGTTTTTCTTGATTTTTCTCAAAAAATTAAGTTGTTACTCCAAAAAAGTCAAAAAACTTTATAAAAATATTTTCCGAAATATGTAAAATAGAATGGCGACTCTTCTGGAGACTTGGAGGATTCTAACCTTAAAACTAAACTTATCTGGCTATGTGAAATAACTGTTTATCTGCTTCTATATCATTTTTGTATTAATTGTCGCATTTTTCATGGCATATTTCCGCCAAACGGCAAATAGTTGCATTAGGATAAAGGAAGTTACGTGGCTTACCACTAATTCTTTCAGAAACACACAAGTCTTTATTTGGAAGTAACAAACGAATAGTTGGCTTGCGGTCATCCAACGTCATTTGTTATCTTCACCTCGTCGTCTGTCCGACTCGGGTAACCGTCACTGTTGAAAATATTCTCGTCAGACTAAGATAGAGAGAAACCAAAACCAAATCTAAGCATTAGCCTAAGATGGCTTAATACCCAAGGTGTATTAAGTCCATTAGTTGAAATCGCAAAAATCATGTCCAAGGTCTCCGACCTCACGACATATCAATTTTCTTAACATTTGAATGATGTACATGTGGAAACCAAATATGGGGTGGGTAAACTTAACTGGGTTTTGTTTTGTAGGTATGAATCGCTTTCCAAGATTTGACATGGTCGTAGAAGCACCGCCTCTACTCAAAATGTGGTATAACGACCTTGACGGAGATCACAGAAGAACCCTCAACAAGTATGTCGGCACCCTGACCGAGTTACTCAACATGAATGGTTTGCCTGAGCTAATCAAACTACTCACAGGTTATTGGGACAACGAGAAAATGGTGTTCCGATTCGAAACTATGGAAATCACCCCGACAAATCAAGGAACATCGAGACTGCATCGACACGGTTGGTATAGGGTTAGAAAGAAGGGCGAGAAAACAACAAGGTATCATAATCCCTAACAAACCTTCTGTCAAAGATATCACAAAATGGTTTGGGTTGGGAAAATACTACGCTTATTCGGCTTGAGAATCTAGTGTATCATTCAGGGAACTCTACGTTAGATTTGGTCATGCGAGTTTTTATGCAAAGTATAACCAAGAGTTCAATTCAGCTACAGAGAATGGAATGAAATGCGACCTTTGGTTTTTGCCGTTGCGCGATTGAGAAAAATGGTCTTTCCACATGGCCCGAGCCTGAGTATCAACACTCGAGTGATAATGCTTGTGCACACCTTGTTCAACAGGCTGGAGAATCAAGGAAAAGTGAAGTACGACCCGTCGCTCCGGTCATACTGTCGGACATATATCGAGCCCTAGGAAAATGCAAAGAAGGACATCACTACTTCGAAGAATGTAACCTGCTCCTTCAGTGGTGGATTTGAAGTCATCTGGCAAAAGGGCCTGGGACTCAGGAATTACATACCCTTTATAATAAGAACACTCTCAGAGATTTGAACGAAATGCTGTTTTGGGAAAATCTGGAAAATCGAAGGACTAGAGAAAGATGAGCACAAATATTTTTGGAGCTAACCGAAGAAGATATCCAATGGATTCTTGATCTCTTCATCTCAAAGGATGTCATCGTAGGGGGTCGCAGACAACTTGTGCTTCCACTACAAGGTATTCGGGGAATCCGTTCTTACGCACCCTTCCGAGTCCTACGATAGTTTGGGAGTAGGCAAATCATGCCTCGAGAGGCGTACTATGGCGCCTATGTGTATGATATTGGGGATGAAAGAGTGTATGACGCTACAGAAATGCTAAGGGAATGGAAAGGGGCCAAACGAATGAAAAAAGACACCATTTCTCCAGATCGGTTTGACGCCGGACATGATGGGACTTATAAGGCTTGGTTGAAAAAGAACATACAAAGTATCTCCTCTCCAGTCCTAAACATTTGTCGCAGTGTGGAAGACAAGGAGGAGAAAGCTATGATCGAGTTAAGATAGGTAAGGCAAGATGCACAAGAAATGTAAGCCAAATTTCTCATAAATCAAAATACCCTCAAGGAGAGAACCCAGGAATTGGAAATACTAAAACGCAGTTTTGATAAGTTTTATTTATGGGTTAAAGAGAAGATAGAAGGGATGCAATACAAAGATTGGGAAGCAAAAGGAAGATAGAGCGAGGGTTACGTGCTGATGCTACGATACATGTTTTAGCAATATTAGACACAGGAAAGCAGCGGAGGAGCAGGGCCATCAGGGACAGCATAGTGGAGTTCGCCCCTGTGTGGGTTTTTCCTATATGAATTTTATCTGATTGTCAGCCCCTGCATGTGCTTGCCTTTCTTGCATTTCCGTACATTTTAGATTGCCCCTGCGTTGGTCTGTCCTTTTGTATTTTGTTCCTTATTTCCCCCATTTATTACCCTTGTGAACATTAACTATTCATATGTGAATTTGTTTGGGGGGTAATTAACTTGTTCAATTCCACACGTACATTGTTCAAATGTGTTAGGACGACCCTTGGCACAAAAGGGTCCCCTGTATGTTTAGGACGCGATATATGTGTTTTGAATTGTTTATATGATATGTTGCTATGGATGAGGACATCGCAAACCCACTCCCTATTAGAAATTTCTAGAAATATATAAGTCACTATTACAAAGTCCTACCAAATGTTTCGAGTCTTGAGTTTCCCAAACAAAAGCAAAATCCTATCACCAAATCCTAAAACACTACTCTACCATATCAGGAAAGGTGAGATCACAGCTATGGACAAAGGAAAAAATATCAAGACTGAACCAACCAAAGAGGAGATGATAGCCATACGGAAGCATCGTGGAAAGCGCCTATATGACCTATTGTTTCCTTCTGAGAGCCCAGAGTTAGAGAGCATTGAAAAAAGTAATGAGGAAGCGATTGCGCGCAAACCTCTCTCGAATGACGTTTGGCAGAAGGGGACCAAAAAGTCACTCTCGAAGCATATCCACAAGAACACCAAAAAGGTAGGGAAGTTATTTGGTGCGCCGTCATTTTCGAGCATTATCGATCTAGGAGTATGTTGAGGCCCGTCGAAAGAGCATCTTCCCAAGTGGGATCAGGGGACTTCAGCAAGATCTGTGAGTGCCATCCTAACAATAAAGGGCACACAATAGAGGAGTGCATAGAGTTTAAGAATGCGGTCCGCCGTTTGCTCGAAATAGACAGTATTGCAAAAAGTTGGGGTGACGGTGTCATCATTGCATGTGATGAACCGCGTCTCGACATACAAGTCACTGAGAAGACTATGTTCTATTGTTGCTCCTTCAAACCTTTCAAGAAAACAATGTTGGAGGTCTATTCATAAATGGTTCGAAATGAAGTCTTTGCCCCTTTTAATAAGGACGTGGACGTGTTATATTCCCTTTAGTTCGAGGTTCCAAAACGTTGCCCCTATCACAATGTCGCAGATCATAGCATTGAAAAGTGTCTTGCATTCCGCCACGACATGGAATACCACATCAGAATAGGAAGGATGAAAGTCGAGTCTTTTCCCCGTGGATGATGCTACAACAAGAAGAACGACTGAGATGGGGCCGCCTTTTATCACTTAAATCTTTGTTGTCTATTTTTCCATTTCCTTGTAATCATTAAAAATGAATGAATGAAAAACAAGTATTTTCTTTATTCGAACTACGTAGGGCCTGAATTATCCTTGTGAGATATGTAGGCAGCCTTTTAAGGTCCGACCCCTGTCTTTTGAAATTTTCATTCTCCCAATTTCTTTCTACAAGGAAATGTGAGGCTCAGATCACCGGACGTCAAAGAGATGCAGCAGGAAAGCCTTAGCTCAACGTGATTTAACCTTTTTGAGATAGTGTCAAACTAAAACAAGCAAACTCTTTCTTGTTCAAAAATTAGTTTCCCTTTACTCATGGGTTAAAATGTTCTCAAACAAAGCAAGTTTGTGTGTTTATCTGCTCCCTATGTGATATCCTGCATCATGTATTCTGAACTCAAACTAACAAATTTGCCTTTGAGTTGTTTTCCTCCAAAGGTACTTATAAACTGGTCTATGTATATTAAATTGGCTGATCATCCGTACTTCACTAGATCTAAAGGGCCTTAAGATTCCTTTTTAGGCCAAAGTTCAGACAAGGGAAAAACAATAATAGGGGACAACAACGAAGAAATCAGTCTTACTGACGTTGTGGTGGCTCAACCCACCATAGATGATCAGAATGAAGTGATTGTGCACTCAATGCAAGAGATCGCTGAGATGAGAGTGGAAATGCAAATGAGATAGGATCTGCCTCTGCCAGGTTTTACTGCCAACGCTGCTACTGATGGAAACCTTCTCTATACTTTCCCTCTTCCAACATGGATCTAGCTCTCCACCGTCTACTCCTGCTAAAAATCCCTCAGTAATAGGCTTGATTAAACAAAACCCTCAATACGCCTCCGCCTCTTACCAAACCCCACCCCCTCGTTAAAACAATAATTACCAAATACCTCCTCCTTCTCAAAATGCCCATCACCAAACCGCTCCACTCCTACAAAACCAGAATCAAAACCAAAACCAAAACGCATTCCACCCCCAAACTTCTCACCACCACCAAAACCAAAATACTAATCCCCAAACCTATATGCAAAACTACAAGACTACCTACAAAACCCAAAGTCCCTCCATAGCTCCACCCCTACCAAGAAAAACCACCTTCCAAATTCCCGTCCAAATGAGCATGGCGTGAATGGTTCTGAGCTCGACCATTATGAGGAGCAGGAAAAGGAGTGGGGTTCAAAAGAATAGGCCGCAAAAATAGACATAAAGGCGGAGATCCGAAAAGCAATGAAGGAATTTCAGTGCATTCTTGACGTCGCCAGTTTGAACTACGAGGACTTATGCATTCATCCAATTCTGTACCTCCAAGAAGGGTTCAAGATGCCAATGTTTGATACTTTTTGACGAACGGGGAACCCCTTAGCGCATCTAATGACCTACTGTGACCAGCTCGTAGGAGTTGGTAGGGCTAAAGTTGTACTAATGCGGCTTTTTAGCTGAAGTTTGAACGAAGAAGCTTTGGAATGGTTTACAGCTCACGAGACCAGACAGTGGCCCAGCTGGAATGCTTTGGCTAAGGACTTCATCAAACGGTTTACCTACATGTAGAGATCGTCCCTGATTGTTATTCCTTAGAAAAGATGAAACAAAAGTCCAACGAAAGCTATAGAGAGTTTTCGTATAGATGGCGAAAAGAAAAAGATAGAGTATGATCTCCTATGTTCGAAAAAGAGATAGTTGAAGTGTTTGCGCGGGTGAAAGAGCCCGAATATTATGATAGAATCATGTTGCTCGTTGGAACAAAATTTGCTGAGATAGTCAGGTTGGTGAGACTGTCGAGGATGGGTTGAAAACCGGGAAGATTGCCCGTGCTGCTGCATCGCCCGGATAATCGGGTTTATTGAAGAAGAAAAGAGAAGACGTTTCTACTCTCTCTTACGAGGGGAGGAAGACCCTAGAAGACCATCATCCTACCAAGGTCGTCCTCGAGATTTCCAAAATTCTTATCAGTCTTGCTATACGCAAGCTGGTTATCCAAATACTCCTCCTCCCATCTACCAAAATGCTACCTCCACATACCAAAATTCCACCCCTCTAAATTACCAAAATCCATCTCCCGTTACCAAAATTCTCCTCTACTTTACAAAATTCCATCCCCAATTACCAAAATGTTGATCGTAATTGTGCCAATGTGCAGTCAAACCACAAAGCACCTCCCCCTGTATACCAAGATCCAGTATACCAAAATACCCCCACAAACTACCAAGCTCCATCATAAAATTACCAACCAAATCCTTATCCAAGAAACCAACTCCCCATCCAAATACCTGAATTATCAACAGATGCCTCCTCCCCAACAAGGCAACTATGATCCCCCTCGACCCAGATTCGAGAAGAAGCCCCCTAGAAACTTTACAGCGCTCGTTGAAAGCCGAACAAAGATGTACGAGCGGCTGACTACGGCTGGATACATTCACCTGGTGGGGCCCAAGCCGGTGGATACTAGTTCAAAATTCTACAGACCCGATCAAAGGTGTGCGTATCACTCCAACAGCATTGGACATGATACTGAGGATTGTATGAATCCCAAACAAAATATTAAAGATCTCATCGATTAAGAAGTGGTTTATCTTCAAACAGTCGAGCCCAATGTCAACACCAATCATTTGCCGAATCATGGAGGCGTCAATATTAACATGATAGAGACGGATGATGATTGGTGCACGACTAAGGCGATAACTCCAATTGTTCATGATGAGTTAGAAATGGTTGTTGCCTTGCAGAGTGTTAGGAGAAAAAGGAGTTTGTTCTCCTGACACTCGCAAAGGTTGTTGCCTTGGTGTTATCAGAAGCTCCTGCTAGGCCAAAGTTTGTGATTGAAACCGATGTTGCCCAGGGTATGACCCATTCTGGGAGGTGTTATACTCCCGAAGAGTTGGATCTTGGAGGGCAGAAGAAGGACCAAGGGAAAAGGCCGATAAATGAGGGCGAGGCTGAAGAATTGTGGAGGAAGATGCATCCCAAAGACTATTCGATCGTTAAGCATCTAGAGAAAACCCCGGCTCACATTTCTGTGTGGGCATTGTTGATGAACTCCCATATGTATAGGCAGGCCTTGATGAAGGCTCTCGATGACACGTATGTGCCCGTGAGCACAAGCAGCGATAATGTAGCGGCTATTATCAACCAAGTTATCCGAGGGCATCAGATTAGTTTGTGACGAAGAGTTTCCCTTTGAAGGGAGGTCGCACAATAAGTCGTTGCATGTCACTGTCATATGTCGTGAAAGGGTCATAAACCGTGTCCTATTGGATGATGGGTCTGGTCTCAACATTTGCCCATTGTGGACTTTGAGTCAGTTAAGGTTTGACTTGGGGAAGCTGGAACAAAACCAGGTCAATGTAAGAGCCTTCGATGGGGTACAAAGAGAAACATAGGGAGCAGTGAATTTGGTCATCCAAATGGGTCCGGTAGATCACAGTCCACAGTTTTAGGTCTTGGACGTTGAATCCAGCTATAACCTTCTTCTGGGAAGGCTTTTCATCCATATGGTTTGGGCTGTCCCTTCTACTTTTCACTAGATGATGAAGCTCGTCTTGAAGGAGTAAGAACTGGTTATTCACGGCGAAGGGACTTACTCCGGCAGGCAAGCGCCGATTATTTATCAAGTCTCACGAGGTACCGATTTCTACACGGTGGAGATGGTAAATGCCACGGTGAGGGTTTGGCCCCACAGCCTCCTATGCCTTTTGTGTACAAGATGATCTCCACTATGATGCTTCAGAATGGGTTCTATCAAGGTTTCGGATTGGGAAGGAATTCCCAAGGAATTATTGAGCCTATTCAAGTTCTCGTCAAAGGAGTGAAATATGGTTTAGGGTACGTCCCCACAGATGATGAGGTGAAGATGTAGAAGAACAGTGATCAAGCATTGGCTAAGCCAATCCCTCATCTGCATCAACCGTTTCCAGTCCGTGAGTACGCCGATTGTGATAGCCTCGGGGAAGGAATCTACGACCTTTTTGAAGAGATCGATGATGTCATAGAGGACAAGGTCGAGCTAGCTGATATCCGCGATGCTGAGCCTGGAGAGCAGTTGCAGAGCTGGAATTCTACACCAATCTTAATTCCCCGATCATCTTGGTAGAAGGACATTATTTATGCATGTTTTGAAAATCAGTGGTAGTTTAAAAGAGGCCCGAGAGCCACCATTTTGCTTCTCTTTAATTGCTTGAATTTTAAATTCCCGCCGTGATGTATAAAAAAGGCAACATGTCCTTTTTTCATGGCCAAAGTTTGCACTATGTTCCGATTTGAATGAAAGCCTCTTTATTTGAAAACATATCTATTTACTTATTTGCTATAATTTACTTTCCTAACTCTGTTTGTTTATGATTTAAGTAATATTAATTTTAAACCTGCCAATGTCATGTCAAGTCATGGCCTGAACAAGCAAAATGAGGCAACTGATGACGAGGGTGAAGAATACGAAGAGGAAAATGATGTACCGGAATATGTTTTGCTGAGGAATTTCGGCAGTTTGAAAATCAGAATAAGCCGAATTTGGAAGAAACTGAAACTGTGAATCTGGGAGACCAAGAGTGTGTCAAAGAGGTCAAAATCAGTGTCCACTTGAATGAAGCTCAATGAAAGGATCTGATTCATTTGCTTACTGAATACATTGATGTGTTCGTCTGGGAAGTTAGCGACATGTGATAACGTTCAAATATACTTCTTTAAAAGAAAGATACATAATCGTGTGCAATATATTTACCCAACTATGAGTCCTGGTTGATCCCACAGAGAATACGAAAGAATATTATCAATAGCAAATATTTAACTTGATAGTCGTTATATAATAATGGGGGAGTTTAAATTGAAATAAAAATAAAATCAATAAAAGAATAGCTTTGAACTAAGTATTTATTTATATCCATATTAATAAATATAACTAGGAATGTCTTCCCCATAAGCTCATAACGTGATAATCCTAGTAATAACAATTCTTCCCTAGTGTTATGCATGCAAGTGATAAGTTATGTATCTCTAAATCCTTGGTCCGGCATCTAGAGAATTTCACTCCGTACCTTGGTAAGGCTACATGTGTATAATTTACTAACCCTTACATTTACTTTATATTAAGCATCATAATCGATGTATGACTTAGTTATTACTTCGCATCAATTGACACTAGCCTATTAGATAGTATCCTACTGAATCTATGTTGCTAATTCTTTTCTTATTAACTACCTCCTTGGCTTCGCAAGTAACAACAAAGTGAGTTCTAACGCGTTCACTCGTTAAAAAGACATCTAAGCGAAAGAATTATCAATACATGCAAGAACCTATTTGAGAATTGCTTAATTACTATTCATACTTTGTTAATCCCTCATGGTTCCCACAAACCTAGTTGTGGAGCTTAGCTACTCATTATCTCAAAAACACAATCAAAATTTATTAAAATAAATATGTTTGTGTTAATCATAAAAAGTTAAGAACAATATCTAAACTAGATTTTTATTACTCACGAATAGAAATAAATAATAAAGGAGAAGAAATAATAAATCAAAATTCTCCGGCCTCCACGGTGGCTCTTACAAAGCTCCAAAGCTAGAAGAAGATTTATATTATGTCTTGTATATTGGTTCTTGACCACCCCCCCCAAAATATTTATTTCTATGAACTACTTATAGATAAATAAAACCTTAAATAAAATAATTGAGTCCAAATTAAATTAGAAATTCAAAACCCGGAAGAAATTGATTCCGTAAATTATTTGCTACAAAGTTGTGTTGCCGCGTTGATCTCTTGGTGTCTGCCACGTGGCAGCTGCAATAAGCAGAATTGAAATTCCTCAAGTTTGACCCGCAATTTCCATATATATAAATATATTATTTTATTAAATTTAATCCATTAAGTTGCCTGATTGATTTGCTTCTTCAATCTTCCATCTTTCATTCGTTTTTAGCTCCAAACTTCTTCATTTTTTCACAAATTAATCTTACAAATAAAATACGCAATTTAAAACAATTCATAAAATTTATGCTCAAAACGGACAAAAATAAATAACAAATATGAGGTAAATAATGATAAAAATGTGCATTTTGACCTCACATCAACACCCCACACTTAAAACTTTTGCTCGTCCTCGAGCAAACATTAAAGCTCATCTAAAAAATCATACTAGCAGTGTCATCACTTTGGTTAATACAAACAATTAGGCGTTATATTAATTTCAAAATATCAAGTAGATTTCTCAATCCTTATGCAGGACATCCAAATAAACAACATACCTCTAACCTCCTAACTCCAAGGAAGGACTTTGAACTCATCAAAATTAAGCTTGCTCACCAATTCTCATCAAAGAAAGTTAATAATATCACCTATCTATCATGAAACAAGTGCCCTCACAAAAAAAATAGTCCACACACTCAATTCAAAAGATTTAATATATATTAAGGACTTCATATCAAGAACAACTCTCACACTCACAAATAAAATTCACATGTATGCACAAAGAACCATATGCTTGCCCACTATGTACATCTCCACTAATTAAGCATGCTTGAATAGAATCAAATAGGACTTTAACGGGTTGTAATGTAGGCTAAGGGATGGGTAAGAAACTATATAATAGTGATTTCCACTTCCTTAAGCACTTTGCAATTTTTAGACTTCATCACCCATATTTTCTTCTCTTTATTTTCAGCCCTATCTTCAGCAATTATTTCGCAAGTAATTCTCATCATCACAAGAATGTTTCAGTCATTATTCTTTTTTTCTTTTTTTTAAATTTTCCTTCATAATAGCCACCCTCAACTTGCGTATTTTACATGAGTTAAGGTGCACGATGTCCTTGGAAAGATTAGGGTCATCATCAAGGTAACTTCTTTTTTTTTTTTTTATGTCATATTCCAATATTTTTTTATTCATGTCACATTCTTTCAAAGAGGGCTTTTAAGCACATTGTAGCTATCATTGATTACCTTTTCACTCATCCATTCCTTTTTCTCAGAGTTGATAATTAAAATAAGTCTATGCTATGATGCTTAAGAAAGCAAGGTGCAAAAACTAGGGATTCAACAAAATAGTTAAGGGAAAAATATGGCTACCAACAACAGGCTACAAGCTCAAAAGGGTTAACTAGTGATAAAATATATGAAAAGGCTAAAATTTATAAGACAAATCAAAGAAAGTCTATTATCATCTCCTAAACAAGGCAACACTTATTTTTATTTCGCTTTAATAACATGCAGGGCAAGTTCTAGACTAAGATGCAAAACATGGAATAAACAAAATCTCACCACAACGGCACAAGTATCAATCAAGATGGATCAATTCAACTTCTAAGAGAGACAAGATCCTAACAAACTATAAAATAAAATAAGCTATATACAAAGTCTCAACCATGAACCTAGATGTCAAAAGGTTTGCAATTTCACTAGTAATCAAGCATTCACAAGAAAGTACTACTTAAAATTAGGCCCAAATAGTAAGTATCACATAACTCAAAAGGGTCTTTTCTTTTCTCACCAAAAATTATAATTAAAAAATTATTCCTAAATAAATAAATAAAAGACACTCGGTTCAAAGGGACTATCCTCAGGAAAAAAAACGAAAACAAAAGCCAAGGAACCCATCCTAAAAAAAAGACTCAATAAAACAGTAAAAACTAGGAATTTATTCCTCCACCCCACACTTAAAAAGATGCTATGTCCCCAAAGCGTTAAATAAAATATAATACAAGGGTCCTAGCTAGTAGCATGTTCTCTAAATTTATATCAAGGGTCGTCATCCCACACTTAAGCTCAAACATGCTCCTTTCGGGGTTTTTGGTTGGGTACTCAGACTTCCCCTAATCTGCAAAAAAAAGACAAAAAAAAAGTGATACTAATGAAATAAAAATAAAAAAAATAATAAAATAATAATAAAATAAAAGAAAGAAGCTACACTACTAATTGGGTTGCCTCCCAATAAGCGCTTAATTTTACGTCACGGCACGACACTATCAATTTTACTATTTTTCCTTGCTCTTTGAAGATATGAATTGCACCTCCAATTTTGAATCAATTTTTCTATTGCGCTCAAGGGGTGGTGTTACAAAAAGAAAGGTCCCAAACAACAGATATCACATTATGCGCTTCTTGGATCCTAAGTGAGGAATATAATTTTCCGATGTTGGACCAATAAATTTAAGATTATAGACAAAATTTTCCTCCTCCATACACTCTTCTATAGGCTCAGATGACTCGATGATAATAAAAAAAAAAAAACTAATCCAAAGAAACAAAAAAAAAATACAAGTTAAAATAAATATTAAAGAAAATTTCTAAGCCATATTCCCCGGCAGCGGCGCCATTCTTGATAACGTTAAAATATACTTCTTTAAAAGAAATATAAACGATCGTGAGCAATATATTTACCCAACTATGAGTCGGGATCGATCTCACAGAGAATACGAAAGAATATTATCATTAGCAAATATTTAACTTGATAGTCGTTATATAAAAATGGGGGATTTAAAATTGAAATAAAAATAAAAACAATAAAAGAATAGATTTAACTTAAGTATTTATTTATATCCAAATTAATAAATATAACTAGGAATGTGTTCCCCATAAGCTCATAACGCGGTAATCCTAGTAATAACAATTCTTCCGTAGTGTTATGCATAAAAAGTGATAAGTTATGTATCTCTAAATTCTTGGTCCGGCATCCAGAGAATTTTACCCCGTACATTGGTCCGGCTACGTGTGTATAATTTACTAACCCTTACATTTACTTCATATTAAGCATCATAATCGATGTATGACTTAGTTATTACTTCGCATCAATCGACACTAGCCTATTAGATAGTATCCCACTAAATCTATGTTGATAATTCTTTTCTTATTAACTACCTCATTGGTCCGGCAAGTAGCAACAAGGCGAGTTCTAACGCGTGCACTCGTTAAAAAGACTTCTAAGCGAAAGAATTATCAATACATGCAATAACCTATTTGAGAATTGATTAATTACTATTCATACTTTTCCCACAAACCTAGTTGTGGAGCTTAGCTACTCATTATCTCCAAAACACAATCAAAATTTATTAAAATAAATATGTTTGTGTTAATCATAAAAAGTTAAGAACAATAGCTAAACTATCTTTTTATTAATCACGAATACAAATAAGTAATAAAGGAGAAGAAATAATAAATCACAATTCTCCGGCCTCCACAGCGGCTCTTACAAAGCTCCAAAGCTAGAAGAAGATTTACATTATGTCTTGTATCTTGGTTCTTGACCCCCCCCCCCTAAAATAATTATTTCTATGGACTATTTATACATAAATAAAACCCTAAATAAAACAATTGAGTCCAAATTAAATTAGAAATTCAAAACCCGGAAGAAATTGATTCCGTAAATTATTTGCTGCAAAGTTGTGTTGCTGCGTTGATCTCTTGGTGTCTGCCATGTGGCAGCTGCAATAAGCATAATTTAAATTCCTCAAGTTTGAGCCAAAATTTCCATATATATAAATATATTATTTTATTTAATTTAATCCATTATGCCGCCTGCTTGATTTCCTTCTTCAACCTTCCACCTTTCATTCGTTTTTAGCTCCAAACTTCTTCATTTTTTCACCAAATTAATCCTACAAATAAAATACGCAATTTAACACAATCCATAAAATTTATGCTCAAAACGGATAAATATAAATAATAAATATAAGGTAAATAATGACAAAAATGTGCATTTTGACCTCACATCAACATGCTAGCGCTGAGTACCAATGTGGTATCTCACAAGTTGCCGATTAATCCAGGCTTCAGTCTAGTGAAACAGAAGGCTCGGAAATTCAAGCCTAAATTTAAAGATTAAATAAGAGATCACCAAATAGATTGTGTCTCGATTGGTGGAAGTGACGCAATACCCAACTTGTCCAGGTTGCCAAAAAAGATGGGAAGATCAGAATTTGTGTCGATTACAAGGATCTCAATAAGGCTAGCCCGAAGGATAATTTTTCGCTGCCGAACATTTAGATTTTCACCAGATCAAGCATGAAATGCAATCGTTTGTAGATTGTTATGCATGTTATCATCAGATCGTGATGGACGAAGAAGATGCAGAAAAGACAACTTTTATTAAGCCTTGGGTGTATATCATTATAGGGTGATCCCATTTGGTCTCAAAAATGCTGGTGCTGCTTATATGAGGTCTATGAAGACAATATTTCATGACATGATTCATAAGGAGATCGAGGTGTATGTGGATGACGTCATAATCAAGTCCCGCGAGTGTTCGGACCACTTGACGCATTTAAAGAAGTTTTTCGACCGTCTACGTCGGTATAACTTAAAGTTAAATCCAGCCAATGTGCTTTTGGGGTGCCAGCTTGCAAGTTGTTGGGATTTATAGTCAGCAGAAGAGGTATTGAGCTTGACCCTTCCAAGATTAATGCGATTCAAGAGTTGCCCCCTACAAAGAGCAAGAAGGAAGTAGTGAGTTTCTTAGGGAGGTTGAACTACATCAGTCGGTTCATTGCTCAATCCATCGTGGTGTGTGAGCCTATCTTCAAGATGTTAAATAAAGATGTTTTGACAAAGTGGACTGCAGAATGTCAGACTGCTTTCGATGCCATCAAGAATTATTTGTCTAATCAACCAGTGTTGGTTCCTCCGCGAGAAAGGAGTCCTTTGTTGCTATATTTGTCTGTCTCAGATAACACATTTGGATGCCTGCTTGGTCAACATGACGAGACAAGGAAGAAAGAGAGAGCTATTTATTACATAAGCAAGAAGTTCACTCCCTACGAGTCTCGTTATACTCTTTTGGAAAGAACATGTTGTGCTTTGACTTGGATTTCCCAGAAATTGAGGCATTATTTGTCCTCTTATAACACATATCTCATTTCCAAAATTGACCCGCTCAAGTATATTTTCCAGAAGGCGATGCCAACCGGAAAGTTAGCTAAGTGGCAAATTATTTTAAGTGAATTTGATATTGTGTATGTGACTCAGAAGGCGATAAAATCACAAGCCTTGGCTGATCATCTTGCAGAAAATCTTGTCGATGAAGAGTATGAACCGCTAAAGATTTATTTTCCCGATGAAGAACTATCGTTTGTGGGTGAAGATATTTCTGAAGCATATCCAGGTTGGAGGTTATCTTTTGATGGAGCGGAAAATCACCAAGGAAGAAGTATTGGAGTGGTCTTAGTGTCAGAATCCGGTCAACACAATCCTATGGAAGCTAAGCTCAAGTTTAATTGCACGAATAACATGGACGAATATGAAGCTTGTATCCTCGGTTTGAAAATGTCCATTGACATGAATGTCCACGAGTTGTTGGTTATTGGAGATTCAGATTTATTGATTCATTAGGTTAAAGGAGAATGGGCTGTGAAGAATCCGAAGATCATGGCGTATGTGCAATATATACAGAAGTTGTGCAGAAGATTCCGTAAGATTGAGTTCAGACATACTCCCAGAACACATAATGAGTTGGCCAATTCTTAGGACACCATCGCTTCAATGATTAAGCATCTATATACTGATTATATTGACCCTCTGGATATAGAGCTGAAAGAACATCCGGTCCATTGTTCACATGTTGAAGCGAAACCAGATGGTTTGCCATGGTATTTTGATATCAAGAAGTATTTGGAGTCTGGGATTTATCTTCAGAATGCGACATTTAACCAGAAGAAGTCGATACGTCGTATGGCCCTCAACTTCTTTCTAAGGGAGAAATCCTTTACAGGAGAACTCCAGATTTAGGTATTCTCAGATGTATCGATGTTGTTGAAACTTCAAAGCTTATTGAACAGATACATGCTAGGTTTGTGGTATGCACATGAATGGACTCACTTTGGCAAGGAAGATCCTTCGAGCAGGTTATTTTTGGATGACTATGGAGCATTATTGTTGCAAGTTTGTGTAGAAAAGTCATAAATGTCAAGTGCATGGTGATTTGATCCGAGTGTCGCCTCACGAACTCAATACTATGAGTTCTCCTTGGCCCTTTGTGGCTTGGAGCATGGATGTCATCAGTCCAATAGAGACAGCCGCCTCTAACAGACACAAGTTTATTTTTGTTGCCATTGACTATTTCACCAAGTGGGTGGAAGCAACTTCTTACAAGGTTGTAGCTGCTTTTGGTCGCAACAATATGATATGCAGGTTTGGAGTACCAGAAGGCATCATTACTGATAATGGTGCAAATGTTAACAGTCACTTTATGAGAGATATATGTGAGCAATTTAAGATTACTCATCGAAACTCAACTGCTTATCGTCCTCAAATGAACGGAGCTATAGAGGCTGCCAATAAGAATATCAAGAAGATTCTAAGGAAAATGATTGACAATCACCAAGGTTGGCATATGATGTTGCCAAATGCTTTGTTGGTACTTAAGCGTATTTTTCCTCATCAAGACGAGTACAAAGGAAAATTGCACCAAACTGGCAAGGACCCTACATGGTTCGTAAAGTATTATCTGGAAGTGCTTTGATCCTGTCGGAGATGAATGGCACCACATGGCCGAAAGCGATCAACTCAGACGCTATCAAGAGATATTACGTGTGAAGCTTCAGTTTGTATTTCTGTTATTTCCCTGTAATGGTTCTATTTACTTGTAATTGTTTTGTTTAAAAATTTTATCCCTCTTGTAATGAACAACGTCTGACCTGAATTTTAAGAAAGAGATACGTAGGCTGCCTATGTCGGCCTCGGTCACCCCATTTATTCATTTTAATATTTCTTTGTATTTGAACTACGTTCGACCTGAATTCTCAAGAATGAGATACATAGGCAGCCTGTGTTGACCTCGGTTGATTTCATTGTAAATTTTCTTATTGCTGTTAACCTTGAAGGGGAACTATGTTTGATCTGATTTCTTCCACAAGGGGATATGTAGGCGCCACAAGGGTTCAGTCATATCTCCCGTAAGATTTCTGTTTCTCTTTACAACATAAACTGGGGACAAAGTTTTTGAGAGGGACTCAAAAATTCTCAAGAAGAGGATTTTTCCTCAACAAGTAAAGACTGAATTCACTTTGAAGCTTGCAACTGGGACATAATTTGTGAGAGGATCTCAAAAATGCGTGATTAACTTACCGACTGTTGAAGATAAGCCGAGACATGTAACTGTGACAGAAACTTTGAGGATGGCCTCAAAATTTCAACATAGTTTTATCGGCAGTCTAGAGTGACTTGGAATCCTCCCCAACAAATAATCAGATAGATCACCAAACATCAGGCTCAAAGAAGTTCACTAAGCCTGACGTGACATGATACATGACAGTAACCTTTTTTCAAAATACTACTTTCCGAAAATTATTTTTTCTTAAAATTTTCCCTTTATGTTTCATGTATTTTGGCATAAAATATTTTGTCTTATCTATCAAGAGTCATGAGATCAGAATATCAACCGGAGATAGCAAAACAAGGAGTAGACAACTAAAGAAATCGACACAGATCAGTTCACTTTTAAACTAATGATTTTTCTCTGGACGCAGGCTTATAGGAAATATTGTATAATATTTATATCGAAGACTTGGGAACATGAACAACATTGTTTCATCCAATTCCCAAGAACATGAATTCTATAATGAAGATGCAATTATGTTCAAAGATGAATCGAGTGAAAACCCCAAGAAGGACATTGTACGGCTTTTCGTCAAGGACGTCATCTATATCATACTATTAGACATGATAGTATTACTACCCGGAGGGGCCATTTTAGTTATATTGTCGATTGAGATGATACACTACCCGGAGAGGTCATTTTATTTGTGTTGTCAATTGAGACGATACACTACCTAGAAGGTCATTTTACCGTATTGTATATTGAGACGATATCACTATCCAGAAGGCACCTAGAAGACATTATGTTGCTCAATTGAAGCACTATCTTCGTTTGGTACCAAGTATGGCATCGCGAGTTAATATCATGCATCACAGAAAATCATGCATCGCGAGTTAATATTAATACTTCGCGTAAAGTCGTGCATCACGGAAAGTCATGCATCGCGGGAAGATATTCATGCATCACGAGTTAATATTCATGCATCATGGAAAATCATGCATCGTGAGTTAATATTTATGCATTGTGGAAAATCATGTATCGCGAGTTAATATTCATGCATTGCGGAAATTCATGCATCGCGGGAAGATATTCATGCATCATGGAAAATCATGCATCGCGAGTTAATATTCATGTATTGCGGAAAATCATACAACGTGAGTTAATATTCATGCATCGTGGAAATTCATGCATCGCGGGAAGATATCCATTCATAGCAAAAAAATCATGCATTGCAAGAGAAAAAATTCATGCATAGCGGAAGAGATATCATGCACTGCCAGAGAAGGAAATTGTACATCCCAAGAGAAATATTTACTCATCATAAGAAATAATATCAATCACATCCTTTTATTTTGACAAGATTAAACATCAACAGAATCGTCGAAGACGACATCAAGAAGTATCAACACTGCATCAACTTTTATTCATTTTGACATCAAATGAAGAGCACATTGAAGATTATATTGTGAACATAAGACATAAGCTTTATTTGCTTTACGTCAAACCGATCGAGTTGACGACAATGAAGAAGGAGAGAAACTAAGTGTCAACGCGGTAAAAGACACTATCTATCATTTCAATTGTATTTTTATACTAATGAGTTTTTTCTCAGTCTCTGTCAAGAGCATCAGAAGGATGAATTCTCCAGACAAAACCACAGGTGCGAACGACATCAAAAAGGATGCAACACAACGTGAAACTTTTTCTTAGCAGCGAACTGGGACATAGTCCAAAGAGGAATGTCAAACTCTTAGGACGCGAGCAGAGGAGAGACTTCCACCATAATCAAACCACACCCCTATAAGAATGGCATGTGGGTTTTTCTTTAGATTGTCTAGTTTCAGTTTTGCATCCGGAAATTTTGGTATCTGCCGGAAGCAAGTTCCCAATCCGAGTGACAATAAACCAAGAGCTTTTGGAATTATGTCCGTGTAAGTTCTTAATTATGGGTGTGAAGTGCACCACATTCATGACTAAGAGGTTACAAGCCTCCTTTTTACACTCGACTTAATATGTTACTTATCCAGAACCACAGGTTATCTAGCATAATAGATTTACTTTTCAATCGATCGAGTTGAACTACACGCAGCCTGATTCCTTGAGTTTAAGGATATGTAGGCGGGCTCAATGTTGAAAACTCGGCTGTATTTCAATTTCCTCTCTTAAATCTTATTCTCGGACATTTCGATCACTTCATAATTTGGTGTCGGGTGACTCTTTAATTATTTCAAAATCGTGCGTTAAATCAAGCATATCGAACTACAAGTGGCCAGAATTCTCATATAGCCTGAGATATGTAGGAAACTCTTTCCAAGGTTCGGCCATAATTCTTAAAATAAGTACAAAAATCCTTTTCTCAAAGATAAAGATGCGGTAGGTCAAAATCCGTTTCGTCAATTTCATTTTTCTCAAATTTCTTGCATCAATCCAAGTAAAATGAGGGACAGTTGTTGACACCCAATTTTTACCCTCCTCAATAAGAATTAATTCACGAGTTTCTTAAATTCCAAACCGGTTTGAAATAGTTGACCTCGTAAGATCCCAAATGTTTTCAAATCATTTTTAATGTGGCTTTAGTCGATTTTTATAGTTTTAAAACGATGTATATTTTTATATGTTTTTGTATAGTTATTTTATTTTATAAAATATTCCAAAATTTTCTCAAAAAATTTTAGTTTTTACTTAACGCTTTATTAAATTAAGTTTTAGTAACTTGTAGTTTGAATCCTTTAGTCTATAGTTAAAATTATTAGTTTATCTCGTTATAGTTTAAGTAATATAGATGTTTTATATTTTTTTTTATAATTAATTTATTTTATAAATATTCAAAAGTCGTCCCATAAAGATATTGGTCTTACTTAATACGTTATAAAATTTATTTTGTTTAAGTTTTCAGTTTACAATATGAGTCATTTGTTATAATTAAGTTAACTATTTTATCTTGTTAAAATTAAGAAGCTCGTAAATTAATTAAATATTTAATTTGTCTTATATAGAAATTTTAACCAAGTTGTCATTTCTTCCCAAATGCGGTTTAAACCTCAACTCTAATTGGCCTTAATGGAAATTCACTTGACCCTTTTTGTGATTGAAATTTTGTTACGTTTTGACAGCTCCCATTTTTTTTGTATATTTCAATATGATCATGTTGAGCTTCTTTAACCCATTTCAGCTACGCATTAGCAATTTCCCAATTGGATTAAAATGTCCAACCCACCCCCAACAATTCATTTTCCCAACGGCCCACTTCTCAACACTCAGCCGACCCGGCCCATTCTTTATCCCCAAAAGAGAGCCATCAATATTCCCTTTAACGTAAACAACAACAACAATCGATCCCCAAGACAGAGAGACGCCTCGATACCAACGGAGAGCATGCGATAGCACGCGTGAACGACACCTCTCAGCCATGTACTCGCCTCCACTCTCCTCATGCAGTAGCAACGTTCACAAGGGCAGGAACACGACGTCAAAATAGACAGAATGGTACACGTCGGTTTCAAGCTTTGTACGCCTATAGCTGAGAACAACCATTCCTTTATCATCTTCCCCCCAAAGTCCCTTTCAATTGACAGTCGCAGTAGCGCTTAAAGAACGTGTTTTCATCCTTGCTCGGTTGGTTGAAGCCACATCGATGCCAAGGACGTTGGAACCCATCCCAATCGTCCATTCCCTTTTCCTTTTTCGGAATAGAGTTAAAAGTGCAGAAAAAGTAAGCCTCCCTAAAATATTGAAAGTTTTTTTTTTGAATTCAAATTTGGGGGTGGGCCTCTTCTCATCCGGAAATTGGATCCGTTCCTCCCCATCTCTTTTCCAAACCCTAATCTTTCCCCTATATATAATATCTTTTTTTCTCACAAGAAAGTGGATTTTTTTTTAGGATTAAAAATTTTGAGAGATCAGTTAGAAATTTTTGAACTAAAAGGAAGAAATTTTTAGAACAAGTCAAGAAAGGTATTTTAAAACAGAGACCTGGTTATAATTTTCTAAAGAAGAGAGGTAATAGTTTCGGTGTTGAGATTCAAGTTTCTGCCCAGACTTAGTCGATCGTCTTCGTTCAAGTTTGGTGTGGTGAAAGCTCTTCTCCTGCTCGTCCCATCTCAGTCGCTGCCCGGAAAAGGTACATCCCTCTTCTCTATAATAATACCTTGCCTATTTCTCTTTTTTTTTTGTCTTTTTTTCCCATCCTTTTTCAAGAAAGTGACCGTATTTTGATGTTTTAAAGATTTTGTTAGGTAACTGTTTTTGTTGTTAATCGTGGCTGTTTTTTTATGATATTTTGGATTTGATTTAAATGGATTGTCTTCCATGGTTAATATCTTGAATGTTTCTCATATGATTTTGTAGACTGGTTTTGCTTTATGTACCACCCTTGTTTCATCTACAAATTTGTTTATATTTTCCTTTGTTGACATTCGAGCGGTTATTTGTGATGTTCCTCTTGCTGATTTTATTTGTATAAATTAGTGCTAGTATAAGTAATCTTGTTGTTCTACATGTTAACAATTGGTTGTGTTGCTTATCATTGCCTATACCTAATTTTCATGTTTGATTATTGCAAATATGATTTGGGGAGACGTGATTATAGAATTGATAAGGGGTGGTGTTTTATATGAATGTTTCATTTTAGCTCTCAATATCATGATTTTGCTTTTGATTTTGAAATTCAAATTGTTCTTTTGTGGTTAGTGTAGTCATGTGATTTTCCCTGACGCAATCTAGTTATTTTAAGCATGTGTTTTTTTCAAATTGTCTTTGTCCAGCCGTTGTATCTCAATATAGTGTGGATGAGTTTGAAAAGTTTGATTAAAGTGTGCCTAGCATGATATTTTTCAGATCTCAAGTGCCTCAGTCATTTTTTTATTTATAAGACTTGGCCATTGTTTATTTACTGTTTGTATGAACAATGGTCCAAAGTCATGTGATCACTAGTTGGATTATAATCTAGTCACTATAGTTTGAGAGCTTTAAATAATATATTGATTTGATCATGAAATCCCTTGATTATTGACTTTAGCTTTTCAGTAGTCTTAGAACATTGAATTGTCGTTTGTTTTGGTTTTCTAAAGTAATCATGTGATGTATATTGTTCTCTATTTATATTAATTAAATCAAAGTTCATTAGTATATGAGTTCAATATTTACGTCTTCTTCTTATATTAAATGAATGTCCTTTCACTTACTTATTCCCGTTTCCTTTTGTCGCATGTGTAAATCTGCCCGAGTTCATCGAGAACTCCTTCTACCCCTTGCACTTTAAGAGAACCATGAAGGCTCCAAATTCCTTCGTCGAGTCAAGACCGGTGTACAAATCAAGAAGTTGAAGAAATTGGGCAAAAGAGTCCGACTTTTTTTTAGAATGTCGTATTTTATTATTTTGGGACTTAAGCCCTTGTCGTGTTTTATTATTTATTGATTATTTTATGATTAGTTTAGGTCAGGTACGATCAAAATGAGGCCTATGGCATAAAAACAAAAATGTGTCCAAATACCGGTCCAGATAGACAGAAATCAGATTTGGACCCAACACTCTCTCTCTCTCTCTTTCTCTCCCTCTCTCTTAATTATTTGCTATTAATTGCCATTAGTTTTAGGGTTGAAAAAGTTCAAAATTCCCCGCAAGACGCCACTTTGGTTTTTTTTTTGTTGATTTAATCAATCAAAATAAATGAACTTAAAATAAATTTTGCAAAATCTCAATTATATAAAAAAATTAACACTCCATTTTCAAAACAACTCTAAGCAGTTTTTCCTCTGAATCTTAAATTAAATAAATATAGTCAAATAAGTTAGTTGCCGGATAATCGCGATTTAGCGAATACTTTAGGTGCCGTAAAAACCTTCCTAAAAATATAAATGTGAATCCCAGAACCCCCCTTTTAAATTTTCAAACCGATTTTCTGTTTAAGTCTTTTGAAAACTAAGTTTTCTTGATTTTTCTCAAAATATAAGTGGCGACTCTAAAAAAAGTCAAACAAACTTTTATAAAAATATTTTCAGAAAAAAGTAAAACACCGAGTCCATTCTTCCTATTGAGGGTCTTGGTGTCAAGGATAACCTCTCCTATGAGGAGGTTCCGATTCAAATCCTTGATAGGCAACTAAAGAAGTTGAGGAACAAAGAGGTTGTTTCCATAAAGGTGTTATGGAAAAATCACCTAGTTGAGGGTGCAACATGGGAGGCCGAGGCTGACATGAAGTTCCGTTACCCTTATCTATTTGATAACTGAGGTTAGTTACTTTTATTAATAATAAAAATAATGACTAGAAATTGAAGTTTCTTGATTTTTGGTGAAGTTTTGCAAAATATGCAATTTGTTATGTTGTTAGAGTAACATACAGTGAACTTAAGGATTTAACTTAAAATTTTGCTTTTTGGCTTGTTTGAGTTATGTGCATTTTGATATGGTGAGTCTTTATAAATGATATGTGGCATATTGATAAGTTGAACTTTGGCATAATTGACTCATGTAAAGTGTGTTGAGCTCATGTTGTTGTTGTGAGAAGGGAATTCCTTATAATGTGATGTTTGAGACTTATGTGTGGTAATTGAAGTTTTGAATTGCCTTGTTTAAATGATAGGATTTATGTGTCTTGTATTTTTTTTTGGTTGGGCTGCTATCCTTGAGTCTATTCCTTCCTACGTAAGAGTTTTAGTGTCATTGAGGGACGAATGTTCCTAAGGGGGGGATAATGTAACACTTCAAAAATCCAAGACGTGTCTTAAAGCCTACCATAAATGTCATAGGGTATAGACACTGTTTTAAGAGTCATTCTAATGAATATAGGTCATTTAGGAAGTTTAGAAACCAAAACGTCCAAAAACGTCCATGACGTCCTGAAATTAGTTCAAGGAGGTACTAGCATGCCTTAGCCTATTTAACTAGCTTTTAGGAGTCGGAAATTTATGAAAATTGGTGGAAGGGTGTCTAACACGTGTTTAAGATGATTCATGGTCGTAACGTCTGGGTACGACTCCACAAGGACCAACCAAGGTCCCTTGAGGAGGACCCTTGCACGTGGAGTCAAACACGGCCTGGGCAGTGTGCACCCACGAGAGGGCATAGACGGAATGTGTGTGGATCGATGGGGCGTCGATGCCAACCGTCCACCAACACTTATCCAATTTGTTGGGGGTCCTCACCTGCACAGTCACTGACCAAAACCATGATTGTGCAGCACGGAAGGGGGTAGGAACCGTCGACTCACAGACGGACCGTCGATCGGGGTCTCGTCTGTGAGGGGTCCAACTTGCTGCACGTTTTCACTTTACTCCAATTAAATAATTAAGGGGTTAGGTCGTTAGTTAAGGGATTAGGGAAGCCTAATTAAGTTATTTAACCCCCAATATAAAGACCCCAACCCCATTATACTAAACACAACTCACTAAACAAAACTCTCTTCCTTCTCTCTTCTTTCTCTCTCTATTGAAGAACTCCATTGAAGACCAAGATAGGGGAGGGTTTTAGGTGCTGTAAAGGGATGAATTCACCATGAAATCTTCATAAACCTTTAATGTATGGGATCTAATTCACCTTTGAGACCTCTTTCCTCCTAGGGTTCCTTCAAAGTAATTTTAAAAGTTGAGTTTTAAAGTGGGTTTCATCCAATCTCGTAATTACTGTTATGAATTGATTTGTCTATGATTTATTATGGATATATTGAATATACTAACATGTATTTTAACTTAATTATGGTATATCTTGATGGTTTGGTCTAGTTTGTAGAAGATGACCTTTACCCCTTAACCCTAGGTTATGATCTTGATATGAGTCAGGTTATATTGATTGAATTGACTTGGTTATTGGGTGAATTACAACTAGATGATGTTGTTTTAATAATCATGGATCAATTAGGGTGATTGTAGTATTTCATGCTGGTTCTTGACAAAGTGATCTAGGTTATAAAGTATGTTGTGAATAAACCTAAGTATCTTGTCTTAAGCTTTGATTTAGTATTGAATTGTAATGTAGTGATTCTTCTAGCCTTGTAATCATGTTGGTCATTCAATTATGTTTATTTTATGACCTAATTGGGTTGAACTAAGGGTTGATGGTAAGACCTTGATGATAAATTATGAAAAAGACTTGGTAAGTCTTATGAACCCTATTCTTTACTTCAAACTATGGTTAATTATGATTAAGCCATGATGTTGTGTTGGAGTATGCCTTGTATTAGGATTGATATTGTGGTATGATGTTGAATTGAAATATCTTGAATATGGATGTGAGGTTGATTAAGATGTAAATGTTATAAGGATGGTTGTGACTACCAATGTACCCTACCAATGAAAGAATATGAAAATGTGCTAACCTCACTTATATGAAATGTAATGAAAGGGATATACTCATGCAATTCTTATTAAGATATGATGATGATGATTATACAAGGGTTAGACCCTATGACCTAAACTAAGCTATGATTGTTAATAAAGGATTAAAGAAATTTCAAAAAGGGACTCTAGCTTAGCACCGAGTGATCTTGTATGTGAGGGGGTGACATTTTCCCAAATAGGGTAGGTAGGGTTCACTACGGTCCTCACGGGGTGGATAGACTCATGACCCAAATAAGGTGTAGAGTGATGTTTCCAAGGCGGCCTCAAGTTTCTTAAACTATGTTGCCACCATAGGAATACTAGCTAGTGGATCGACCTAGATGCTATGTTTATGTTAGGTTTTACCTTGGCCGGAAGACCACCTTCCATCGGTGTAAGGTTTTACAACACCGGATTCCACACTTTGCTCTTGTGATCTATGTCGGTTAAGGAAATTGTTCCCTAAACTAAAATGAAGTAATGAAGTACAAACTAACTAGGGTGACTTAAGAGGTTTGACTTAGCCTAGGTAGGGGTATGGGACTCTACCTATGCCTTGCACTAGTTTTCCTTGAGGGAAGCCTTAGAAGGTTGATATTATGTATGTATATGATAATGAATGCAAATGATGATAATATGTTGACTTTATATGTAAATGATATTATATGATGATGGTTATTCTTATGAACATGTATTTGTTCTATATTGCTAAAGTATGATGTTATGTATCCTTAAAGGTTATATTATGTGAAGTTGGGCATTGGTTATGGTACTTGTTGGGTTAATTCATTGAGTAAGGTTATGGGGATTTGCTTGGTTATTGGACATGTTGACTTTATGAGGATTCATGAGTAGTTGTCTTTCTTTGTTATGGTACGATGAACTTATTCATTCTTGTGATGTTATTACTTGATGATAAGGTTGTTTTAGATTATGGGTTCAAGTATGTTGACATGCATATTACTTGATTTGACTTGATGAACATGTCTTGTTGATTGGTATGGTTTGCTTGATTTTACATAAGACATTCAAAAGGTAAAATAGCATGTTTTAACGAAATGTCCCTTTTTAGAATGATTTGATCTTATATGTGCATATGGTCTCATACTTAGTACAAGTAGTGTACTAACCCCATTTTCTCGCTTTTCTCAAACATTTTAGGTTACGGTTTTTGAAGTCTCATTTGAGACGGCATGAAGAAGACTTGGACATTCTCAATCATCCAAGTGGGTAGGTCCTCACTTTTCGAGGGCGATGCCAATATCTAGATTATGAAGTTGTTTTAGTTTTAAGACTCTTATGTTCTTTCTATTTCAATTTGAGTACGAATTTTATAAGCCTATATGTGGCTCCTTTACATTGATTTAGGGCTATTCCCAAATTGCTATGATCATATTAGATGGTTATGAGATGAGACAATCTTTAAGACTACGTTCTATCTTCTATATATATGTATGTACAATAAAAGTAGAAGACTATGTAATCTTCCTATACTAAGGGTATATGTATACTCGATACGAATATGTATTATGTGTATGTAGAGGTCTATGTAAACCTCCGTGTAAAAGTACTTAAAAAGTTTTAAATTTTCCGTATTTTTGACCTATGATTGTAATGATGAATGCTAAGAGGATAGTCTTAGTCCTCAAAGAGGACGACGACGCCGGTTACGTCTAGGGGGTGCTCCCCGGATGTGACATTGTCATATACTTTGCATCATATAGTGCTACTTAACTTAGTAGATCCACTAGCTTAACTTATGTGATCATCTAAAAAGTATGACCCGCTACATGGTTTATGGAGACTTGAGTTATTATGATCTAGCATCCCCATATCGGTGCTCAATACTATTCCAAAAAATATATTTAGCTCATGTTTTTTTAAAACAACATATTTCTTTGGGTTGAGATAATTGCTCAACACTTAGCTTCAAAAGCTCTCTTGGAATTAATGTTCCCATTCTCTTGCTCAGAGCTCTTTTGGAAATCTTAGTTTCCGCTTATCGATATGAAAACATTTATAAACTCTTAGGGAATACTTAGTTATTGAGAAATGAACACAACTCTTTACTCTTTACTCTTTACTTAGCTTGAAACTCGAGTCTTAAAACAACTCTTAGGGAATACTTAGTTCCCTTACAACTTTAGATAAATGAACTCAACTCTTTACTTTTTACTTAACTTGAAACTTAAGTTTTAAAACAACTCTTAGGGAATGCTTAGTTCCCCTTATAACTTTTTGAGAAATGAACTCAAGTCTTTACTTTTTACTTAACTTGAAACTTGAGTAATAAAAACAAAATTAAAACATTGCTAAAGAGACTAGAAAATTTAAAGAATTTTGCCTTGACTTGCTTGTTAATTTTTTAGGCTTGACTCATAACTTCTTTGACTTTGACCTTAGTTTTCCTTGAACTGGATTATGGATTCAAGGTTCATTCTCTCATGTTTATGGATGATTTCATGCTGTTTTGATGTACCCTAGAGTGATAGAATTAAATAGGAATCATAGGTACATCACTTAGGAACTAGTACGAAAAGGTAGGGGAAGAATGGGGAGAACTAGCGTCCTGGCGCTCTTAGAGGCGAGGGACGCGATTCCTCAAACCTTAGAGAGAATGCAGGGGCGCTCTAGCTGTTGCGGTACCCCAAGGCCCTACAGACAGATATTGCCCTTAAGGGTCTGAGAGGCTCAGCGTCCTAACCCTTATCCCCAGGTGTTCTCGCCTTTTCTCCTTCGTTTTTAATCTCTATGCTCTCTAAACTTTCATGGTTATTTTTGAAAACACTTTGGATAATTTGATCTATCAATATACAATAGATTCAATTTGAAATTACACCGATAAACATGAATCAAAACTTCAACAATACAACCATAGATAATTCAACGAAAACATCATCGATGTTCTTTAAGAACTCACTTTCTAACATTCAAATACTTAGATTCACAGAATTTAAACAAGATTGGCATGTGGGTGAATTAACCCAACACTATGTGATCTCACATAACTTTTAGGGATCACCGCCGACGAATTCCACGTGTAAAGATTGAGCGTTCTTGGCGATTCCTTATTTATCTCCACTTTTCTCTTCTTTTCTCTCTTCTCCAAGACATAGCGTGAATTATATTTTTCTAAACAGAACAAAGGTCAAGTTTTTCCCCAATTAATTAATAAAAACGAATCAATATAATTGGGTAAGGAAAATACAACTTTGTCCTTCCTAAATCTTGATTGAACTTCTTTTAATCCAATAACCCAGCTTCCAAAAGGCATAAATCACTCATACAATATCAAAATCGCGCAAACTCGACGGCGTCGGAAATATTTTTCTAAGGGATTTCCAAATATATTTTGAACAACCCCTAACTGATCCTGAGCTACGATTATGTTCGTTTGAAGTTGACCAAAAACTCATTTTTAACTTAGACAAATTTTCTAGATTTTCTTATTCGTTCCACAAATAAATATTTTTAGATTTTAAACTCTATTCTAGCTCTTTCTAGTTGCGAGATGTTACACAGGACAACTGGCATCAGTACATTGAATGTATGAGTATGCGCGTTGTAATGCTAAACACAACATAGGCTTGAAAGGAATCTAAAGAACTTACCAGGCTCAACTAAACTCAAGATGACTCATTTCAATATAAATCAATTTTAAAACAAGTGCAATATAAACAAAAGTTGTTTAAAACATAATATCAACTTTGTATAATGTAACGACCTGAGAGCACCCCCTAGTCGTTACCGGCGTATTCGACCTCTCGGAGGTCTTATACAAGTCTCTCAGCATTCATTCATCACATACGTATGAAAAGTAGTGTGAAATTAAAACTTTTCACAATAAAGTCAATAAGTAAACTCTTTTATAAAACGTAAGAAAACTAAGTCTCATCATAAACCATCTTATACACATATAGTTATCATAAAGTCACAACCCTTACATCAAAAAGAAACTTATAGTCTAATACAAAGTCTTTAATATAAGAAAAGTAGAAATATCATCCCATGTCCTTGAACCTATGAGGACATACCGATCTTGAGAGAAATCTACTTCCCAAGCTTCAACTCTAAGGATCCTCACTTGCCACCTACACTTGTAGAAATTATGAAAACATATGGAATTCGCACAATTAATGCACTTAGTATGGTGAACATTCAAGAAAACCATGCAAAAGGGACACTTTACTTGAAATACGCTTTCCATGCAATTTCGATAAAAATCTCAGAAGAAAAGTATATGAAATATCTTAAAGTCAATATTCACATATAAGGTAAGACCACAATCATTAACTAATCCATTTAACCATATAAACCCTCTACCTAACGTTATCCTAAGACCCACTTAAGTAAGACTTGAAGAGACCGTCCATACAACCTCTTCAATACAAACGTAGGTGTTCCTTAAAATTACCAAAGATAAGGACATTTCTAATTCAAAGTACTAACATTAGGAGAACATATGTCACATCAGTCATTTAGAATTCAATCATTCAATTAGGGGACTTCACATAAAATTCTTGGAAGACCTAGGGAACTCACTTTAGCATTTTCAAAGTCTACTCATGTCATGTGTAGATAGCGTCCCGCTCCATTTCCCACACGTTGTAGAACCTACCCAATAACTAGAGTGCACATCCCACATGATGAGAATTGACATTAACCGATATAGACCATACTAGCTAGGTTTGGAATCCGGTGTCATAAGACCCCACACTATGAAAGGTGTTCTACTTGCCAAAGGTAGAACTAAGGACACATTCCATGTAGTGTTGCGACCCGAGGGTATACCCTAGAAGTTATGATATCCTCAAATAGTCACACGGCATCATCAACCACTCGGAGGTCTAAGACAAGCCCTTAGACATATTTCATTACATAATCATAAAAATTGCGGAAATTTATAACTTTTCATAGCACATCAGATGCTAGAAAAAAACTTCATTTATATATGTAATATCATAATTACATGAGTACAATCTAAGTTTCGTTGCCATCGTAAGACACAACTCAATAGAATAGAATAGGGACACGTCCCTTAACAACATAAAATATAAGTCTAAGCTATTACATCAACTTAAAGAAACATCTTGACATAGGAAACCCTTGAATCATAAGGGTCCCTTACTTGAACTTGGGATATCTATCCAAGCTCTTCACTTAGGAGACATCAACTAGCCATCACCACCTACACTTTGTGTAAAAAGATGAAGAATAATGATATTAGTACAAGAATGCACTAAGTATGGCAACCATGCAAAAACATGCATTTAAAGAGAACCTTTAATTAGAAATCATGAATCATGTCTTTTTAGTAAACTTCATAAACATTGTCACATATAAGCTCAATATAGTACACATACATCATATAAACATTGATACTACTCATACTAGCACATAAAACCATTTATCATACTTTGAGACATTTTCAATACATACAATACATTACCTCTCTTTTATCTTAATTCCTTCCTTAAGTAACCCTCAAGTGTACTTAGTTCGATGTATCACATTGAGGTCAGCTTACAATAGTCCTTCATAGATTTGCTTCATAAAGACAACAACATATATTCACAAGTCTTAGGCACATTATAAGCATAAGCTTCACATAAGCACCACAATCTAAGACAACCCCTAAGTCACACTAGTGCAATGTACAAGTAGTATCCCCTAATACTACTCATACAAAGAGTTCCTAGGAAGTCACCTTAGACTAGTCATATCATACTCGACAAGTCATAACTCTTTCATTCATAACTAGACATAAGACCACATACTTCATAGCATCATATAAGGACTCTTTCCTTTACTACAACCTTAGTCATAACTCATTTAGTTGATATCATAGGTAAGAAACCCTCATAACCCCCTCACAAGCTTACTTGTGCAATGTACACATGGACTCCCATATCCCCACATATTTTAAGTAAACTTATATAGAAGTCATAAGTGTAATTAACATGCATTGTCATAATTCATTTCTTGACGTAACAAAGTCACTTAATACATATTCATACAAGTCATACATAACATAAGTCTTTACTTCATAAGAGGCTCCAATCATGTCCTTTCTTGAAGTCATCTAGTACAATGCATAGGTAGGGTCCATAGTCCTCCCTATACTAAGTACATTTATCAAGGAATTTGATTAGAATTCATATTCTTATCTTAGTTCATTTCTTAACCTTCGGGAGACATAACCATAACCGACATAGGCCATGTGAGCTATATGAAATCTGATGTTCTACTCCCACACCGAAAAGAGAGGGTACTACTTGCCAAGGTAGGACCTTTCGTACATAGCTATCTAGGTGTAATCCGCAAGCTATAACCTACGAGGGCATGTAGTTATGGAATAAGGATATTGCTTATAGAAAACCTTGACTTTCTAACGTGGAGGTTTCCATCTCATGAGACAACATCTACGTTGGGAACCCGGACTTGCTAAACGTGAAGGTTCTCTTGTGGGAAGCCGTACTTAATAACGTGAAGCTCCCACTCTCATTTGTAATGTACACTCGGTGCTAGGCTCTAACTCCCTTTTTAATATATATTTAAGCCTTTAATGCATTAAGTCATAAAGAAGGACTTAGGATCTTGCTCCTTCCTACTTAATATAGCTCAAAAGATTCTAAGATGTCTAATGTCCTTTCATCATAGATCCTTCATTATGTGAGAATGTACTTTAACATAATCATATCATATTCATACTATAGTCGAGTTTAGAGTACAATTGAGTAATATCTTTCAAGAGAATCACTTATTCATTAGACTAACATTAACATACTTCATTCATACATGTGTGTGTGTGTACATATATGTGGGTTCTACCTTCACATACCCACCTTTCGGCACAAATGTTCATAACTTCATTACTCATATACTTTAGATGCATAGAAATAGGTAATGATGCATAGAAGAACTATCCCTTCCTTATTCATCGTGAATCTACCCTACTGATAGATATGCATAAAGTGTGCGTGTGTACATTGGTATACATAATCACATAATGGCTATCACATAGTATTGAGGAAGCCACCCTCAAAAGATCACAACACATGTACAACATTCTTGAAGTCTTTGAGTCAAACACATCTAGAGTATTAAAGACTATTAAATACACACATGCACATATTATTTTAGGAGGCAAGTACATATTCAGCAATAGAATAGAACACTTCTAGCATACTTTGATTACACATTCATATAGGGTTCATATAGGTAAGGGTCATGCTACAATAAAATCTTTCATCATTACCAATATCGACAAAACCTAACCGCAACATGATCATCACACATTTACACATAACATCATCTCCACACCTAGGTCATGCAACTCGTTTGGAGGGCTATTCATATACTTCACCTAACATCAATTCACTTAGAACATGATATTAGAATCAAGGCTAAATCCTTCAACTTCCTAAACATGGAAATCATCAATCAATTCATCTTGCATCTAATGCCTTCAAGGCCATGATCATAACACATAAGAATATACAAGAATGTAAACACCGCTACCATAAGTGGACCATACCAATCAACCCAATTCAATATACATTCTAAGCTAATTAGAGGAAATAGGTCAACTTACCAAATCTCCAAGCTAATGATCATCTTTGATCATTCCTCCACAATTAATATTAATTTTATATAGATAGTAATAGCAATAAGCAATTAAGTACAATCTAATCACAATTATATAAACATGAAAACAAGATCACAAGACCCACATTATAGGCCAATTTGGGAAATTAGGAGATCATGGGTTCGTCATAAAATTGGATAGAAATTCATCATTAAATCAGTAGCTAAACATATATTCATCATTAGAATTCTTTTGAAATCAATTTGAGAAAGAATCCATGGCTAGATTGAAAGATAGGACTTTTGACTTAGAATCATGTTTGGAAAAGCTTTGAAAGGACTCCATAGATGAGTGGTTATATATGGATGGAGGATTACCATACCTTTTACAGTAGAAGACCCACCAAAATTTGAGAATAAAGCTCCAAGAATCCACCTCCATAGCTTGTTCTTGAGCTTGGTCTTCAATGGAGGTTTTGGGGTTTTTGGAAGGGAAAGAGTTTTGAGGATTTTGATTTCTTAATGGGTGTTGGGGTTTTGACTTGGGAAAAGGGTTAGGTCCTAAAATTAGTTTATAACCGTTTCCCAAAGTTACCAAAACACCCCATACTTATTGGGACTTTTAGATATGTAAAACTTGACTTTAAAACGAGCAACCAAATCAGGGAAGTCTCTGCGCGTTGCGGAGGAGCCCTGAATCTTGCCTCCCATAATTTTTGAGTTAGTGAGCCTAGTGTAGCTCGCGCGACGCACAGGCAGAACAAGTGCCAGGCGCGCGACACGAGGTGGGTTTCACTTCTTTGTTCTGCCTACTACCTTGGGCAGCATTCTTGTCCAATGTTTGGGTCCTCCTCAAGGGAGTCGTACCCGATCGCTTTACCCTTAACATATATATTAAGAAAATAGGGTCACATCTACTGTTTTTAGACTCCAAACAACACATAAAAACAAGGAAAACATACAAGGACACACTAGTATGTCTAAAGACTAATTTTTGAACGTCTTGGACTTTCTTGGACGTTTGACCTCCAAACCTCTTCAAATTAATTATACAAGATGTAAAATACTTTATTAAAATGTTATTAACCATTTTAGGCACATGTGAGGCTCCAGCTATCGTAGTTCATTTTTAAGTGTGTAACAATACTCCCCCACTTGGAAAACATTCGTCCTCGAATGACATTTACTTCAACATGTTGTCACATAATTGTCAATGAATAAAACTTAGAAGGAAGACCAACTTCATATCAACGTGCATTCAAAGCAACATAATCAAACATGGACTACTTCTATAATCCTTTACATGCATACATACTTCTTCATATTCATTGCCATTTGGAGGAACTACCTTCTCCTACTTTAGGCATGTTCATTATTTCATCACAAGGCTTAACATACTATGGATTTCAATTGCACACTTACGCATAATCCACACTTCAACTCATGAAAAATTAGAACAATTCCTTTAGTTGCACAAGAATCATGAATAATGTAGGTTAACTACAATCTTATAGTCTAAACATTATACCATCAAGGTCATATATGACATTATCATTCTTAGCTTTGTTTAAGGAGGAACTACTTTCTCCTAGTCACAACATATACACATGGCATCATAGAGTTTCAAATAAAAGCAATGCATAGATGTTAATTCATATTAAGGTGGATTTCTTTACTTTAAACCCCATTATGCTTGTACTTCCTTCCTTATGAAATTAACATGGTAGGTCACACCAAGCACATCACAACATTAGGAAGTAAATTTACAACTTTCTATTTCTAGCACATCACTAGCTTTCATAAACATGCATCATTTCGGGAAATTTATCACATTTATAGGCACACCAAAAAACATAGGCTAGATTACCCATCACTCTTCAAGTGTGAGCCTATAGTAGCACTCCCTAAATCTTAAAAGTCACACATTTTTCAAAGAGACTCATCTTTTCTTATTTAAAGGAGACTCGATTTCTTATTGTGGGGCCAAACACCACACATTATAAGTGACATCAAGACTGCTCATTAAGCTATCTCATGAAATCAAATTGCACATTAATCATATAAGGATGCACAATAGCATGAGCAATATGCAAATTTAACAAAACATTCATTTTTCATGCAATAATGACCTTTCATAACATGCATAACATAGTGTCATTTAAGACATGTGTATCATGTGGAGAACATGCAACTTATCCTTTTTTGCAAGACTCCTATCATGAACAAGATACTTAGGAACTCTTTGGTTTCAAGCTTGAGTAAGAATTGAAGAAAAACATAGGGATATCGACAACCTTACTACTAAAATCATCCTCCCCCACTTAGGATAAACCTGTTTAAGAGCAACTCATATCAACTTTTAGGGGAATTTTAGCTTACAAACCTTATTAACTAAGCACATCATCCCTCTCTTGGGATCTAAGCTTATGAACACCCTTATTACCATCACTTCAAAGTGATTTTCAACCTAGAGAAGATCAAGGGAACTCAACATAGGGACATCAAGGGTACTAAAAATCTTACCATCTATGCACATTATCCCCCACTTGGGGTAAGCCAAATCACATCATGCCCTTAAACACCAAGGTCGAGGCAAGTGAAGACCAACCTACAAGGTTTGTCACTTCTGGTGGAACCTTCTAACCAACCACTCCTAGGTACAATCTAATCACTTCCTCAGTCGACCATGTATACATTCAAGCTTAAAAGAAAACTAACCACTTCAAAGTAGGTTAACTTCAATTCTCTCCTTGTCTTCAAGAGCTATGGGGTACATACCATACATCCCGCTAAGTCACATTAGGGTAATCATACTTCCAACTTATGGAATACAACTCTTCTTTCCGCTTTTTCCCCTCTCTTAGAATAGGTTTCATAGAGGGAATCATTAACTAGTCATAAGGGTTCTCCCATTAACTAGCATATTTCACAATCACCTTACAATGCTAAAAACACTATCTCCCATCCGTAGGAGCAAGCCTATCCGAAAGGTTCCAATCCACACAAGGAAAACCATGACGCATTTTACATATACTAAGGCAACATTCATCTTTTTCACTGTTTACTACATTCTCCAAGACTTTTCAAGCCTATATCACAACATCATGCTACCATCCTACATAATCATAAGGCATTCTATCATTCCAAGGGGAACTCCATGCATCCATAATAACTAATAACAAGCTATAATCATATCATATCATAAATTCTAAACATAACATCTCATTCCTTATAAACCACATATAGCCATAAATGGCATCACATCGACATATACTAAATTCACCTTCACATATACTCATAAAACCATAAAACCATGGTAAGCATAAAAAAATACCTTTTCTTCCTCAAGCATTGAAACATAATCCCAATCCAAGCAATTACATCTAAAAGACCACCAGACAAGGAAATATATGAGAGATATCATATAGAGTTAAGCTCTATGGCACGACATGAGAATAGTGGAGAAGGGAAAATCTATATGTAACATTCCAGAAAAATGTACTTGTTTAGGAAAGGGTCCATTAGGTTGCAAGGATACGTATGGGGATACATAGATATCCCAATGCCCAATATTGAGAAATATTGGGCATATTAGAAAATATTGTCTTAAAGGGTGTTAGCCAATTTTCTAAGTATTAATAAGCTTGTTTAAGAATTGTACCTGCAATAAAGACCCTAAGCTAAAAACATATATTTCCTAGCATTTGTACATTAGGTACTAGGCATCCAAGTGTCAAGCCTAGTCACCATAGCACATGATCAATTAAAATGATCATGTAGATTAAGCAGTGCCAAAGGACATAGTGAGGATCCTTGGACAAGGAGTGAACTTTGTAAATGCAACCATAGAAGTGCACGGTTAGGAAAAATATTCAGCAACACATGTGCAAGCACATGTGCTAACCGACCGAGGGGGACCACGCGACCAAGCCAACCGAATTGGGTTAGGCGGTTAGGGTCAGGCGCGCACGGGTAAAGCCATGTGGGACCTAGCTTCCTAACCAACGCTAGAGTCTAACTAACTTAACCAACTAGGTAGCTAACCTAGGACCAATCAAGACGACAAGCCAAGGGACCGGACAACCTAGGACCTTGTCGGGAGACACGTAACTAACCTAACTAACTTAGGGACAACCTAGTACCTAACCTAGGATTGTCCAAAGGGGTTAGTTGTGGTCCTAGTGACTTAGGGGTATTTTAGTAATTTCCCTAGGTCCCTTAATTAATTAATTTAGCAGCTTAATTAATTAATTTAAAACCTTGGTCAAGCCGAGACTCTTAGCCAATATTTGGATTTGGCTAAGTCAAATGCTCTCCTAGGTCTAGTCAATTTAGGAGGGGTGTTTTAGTAATTAGTAATTAATTTATTAATTAAGTTAATTAGTCTAAAGTTGAATTATTCAACATCAGTTTCTAAGACCTAAAACCCACAATCATTCACTTAGAAATGCAACTCAAAGGCAGTAAGCAAAAACGTAGAAAGACAAAGGTTCTCTTAGGCGATTTCAAGGTTTTCTTCAAGGTCTTCGTGCAAGGTGATCTTCGTAGATTCAACTATACATAAGGTATGGGTTTTGTATCCTGGAATTCTTTCTCCAAGAGGCCTTTCAAATGTTTTGAATCCATGAATATCGAATTTAGGGTTGTTCCCAATGATATTGTTGAACGTCCTTTTCCCTAGTTATCCTTATTTTCGATTCTAATAAGTATGTAGATGTAATCTCGAACATGTTGGTATATGGTGCTAACTTATCCTTATGTGTAGGTTTCTTGATTTTTTAATGACTAATGAGGCCTCTAGATTTCATTCGTATGATTTGGATATTAGTTACACGAAACAAAGAATGATGAAATCCTTAATTGTGTTTGAGAATATGAAGTTTGTTATGATTCGTTTATGAAGTTTATTTTACTGTTAAAAGTTGACTTTCTTGAGATGATGAGTTCACTAAAGTATATACATGAAGTTAATCGACTTGGCTAATTATAATCTCATGAAAAATGTTGAGTGAATGGTTGGCTTATGCCAATAAATTGGCTAACAATGTTTTGCCCAAAAAGTGTAATGGAATTAGTTTACAATGTTATTTCTAAAATATGATATAAAATTGGCTAATGTCTAAGTTAAGCCAAAATAAGCATGACTAATGTAACATTGAATTCATAACCAAGGGTATGTCAATCATTGGGACAAGTCCTAACATACTCTATCAAAATGAACTATGAATATAGTAACTACATTGAACGAAGTTCATAATGTTCATAAATAATGGTATAAAGCTACCAAATGACATTGAACAAGATAAAATGAGTAATCACATAACTAAAAGCTCAAGAGTTATGAAAGTGACCAGAATGGGGTGTTAAAGGAAGTGAGACAAGTCTCACTTACACATAAGACAACTATGTTAAAGATACTCACATAAAAGGGTGTTAGAAAGTGTGAGAAGAATCTCATTAACACCAAGATGATATTGTAAGGTTAAATTCACATTTCATCAAGTAAAGAAAGGGATGACAAGTTATCCATAGAGTAAGTAAACCTCACAACTAGAAGCAAGCTTCCATAATGTTTGAGTCAACTCTAAAAGTTATGAAGTAAAATAAATTGAGCAAAGCACCGATAGACTAGCAATGAGCTTGTGCAAGCACATGTAAGTCTCATGAGATGAGGCTCGACCAAGGTGGATAAGAGTCTCCGTAAATCTCCTAGTCTTCGAACTATGTTGCCAGCATGAGAACTAGCCAGTGGATTCCACCTAAGAGACCTACGTAGATTCCGTCTCACTTTGACCGGTGAAACAACCTCTTTTCAGTGTGGGGCAGACACTGGATTTCATGTTTAGCTCACATGATCTATGTCGGTTATTGCTCAAATTAAAGTTTTTGGTTTCACTTTAGCCGTGAACCACCTCTTTTCGGTGTGGGGAAGACACTGGACTTGGTTTCACTTTAGCCAATGAACCACCCCTTTTCGGTGTGGGACAGACACTGGATTTCATGTTAACTCACATGATCTAGGTTCACTATGATCGGTGAACCACCTCTTTTCGGTGTGGGGAAGACATTGGATTTCATGTCATTTCACATGATCTCAATGCTAAAGACTTCTTTAAGAAAGTAAGAAAGAAAGAAGAAGAGATGTAAGTTCAAAGTGAACTAAGAAAGCAAGAGTTTAAGAATATCAATCATCAATGTTTGATAAGAATGTTCTTTTCAACAAGTAAGGGGCATAGCCAATAATGACTTCTTATATTATGAAAATGATCAAAGCCAAATGAGATTGACTTATAATGACTTCTTATATTATGCAAATGATCATATCCAATAAGATTGCCTTATAATGATTCCTTATATTATGCAAATGATCAAATAATAAGCATAACCAATAAAGATTGGCTTATAAAGATTTCATGCCCAATTGTACCTTAATCTCTTGAATTACTTACTTGATTCATTGTAGGTATGTGACTATAATGAATCATTGCACTTGTATATAAAACATAGGATCAAAGGAGATTATTAAACTAGACAACAAAAGAAGAAAAGACTGAAAAATAATCTATGTGTGGAAAGTAGAGCTCTCGGCCTAAGGGGGAGCAAATTTATAAATTTTCGTTGGAGATGTTCTAAAATTATGTCCATGATTTCAAGGTCTTATGTTCATATAGAAAATGAGTTGTGTGCTTTGAATGCATTAAAATATGTCATATTCACACCATGAATTACAAATAACGAATTAAGAAAGTATAGTGACTTCACTTTCAAGAAATGACATGTTGCTATAGGAAGAGCTTTCTTTGATCATACATAGTCCTTATGTGTATGTGTGCATACACCCATACTTAGTACAACTGTTTACTAACCCTATACTATTACTATTTTTATAGGTGCAGGTCAGAGGGCAGGTTGAAGACTCGTTGAAGCGGTTTGGATTAGCGATCTCCAGACTTTTGGTAGGTCCTCTTGAGTTCGAGGATGCTACAATTATCTTTCTAGCTTAATACTTTAGTCATAGCTAGTGGATGTTGTCCCTAGCATTTCATTTAAGATATTTTATTCAAAGCTTTGTATTAAGGCTGTTTTGGCAAACTATTACGATATATATTGATTCTTTCATTTGAATTGTTTAATCGATTGTAGATGGTTTTTTAGTTGAGCTCATTAGAATATCAATCTATTTAGTAATTATATGGAGTCTATGTATACTTCATTATGCTTTAAAAGTTTTAAATTTTCCACAAATTTAACTATATGATTGTGATGAAAGCTAAGAAGAGGCTTGTCTAAGAGGTTAACAACGCTGGTTACATTCGAATTCCTGAATCCGGGTGTGACAAACTTGGTATCATAGCATGAGGTTAAATTACCTAGGAAATATGTCTCAACACAACCACGTTGCGTAGTTTCTAACTTATTGTTGTTAAGTGTAACATAATCATGACTTAGAGACTTTGTGATGTTAGGAATTTTCCCTTCTTCTACTCTCTATCGTGTTGTGTAGAGTTTTGACATTTTTTGTCATTCTAGTATCTAAATCCCTTCTTGTGTGTGCGTGTAGAACAATGAACACAAGGAGAAACGCAGCCAGAAGAGTTGAAGAAGAAGCTGCTGGAGGAAACCAAGATCCTCCTAACGCCCCAGCTGCTGGAGTTCAAGTACCTGTCAACCCAGCTGCGTTGACAGATGGAGAAGTAAGAGAAGCATTGGTTCAGATGGCTAAGGCCATCACTACTCAGGCGCAAGCTATCACAGCCCAAGCCACTAGAGAGGGTGCTCCCAGAGAGAACCCGCATGCTAGCACCATGGCTAGCAGACTGAGGGACTTCACTAGAATGAATCCTCTAGTTTATTACGGGTCAAGAACTAATGAAGATCCCCAGGAGTGTGTGCATGAGGTCTACAAAATTCTATGTGCCATGGGTGTTGATGAATAGGAGAAGGCTGACTAGGCTGCATATCAACTCAAAGATTTGGCTCAGGTGTGGTACATAATGTGGGAAGATGGTCGAGCACCAGAAGAAGTCCCCATCACTTGGAACATTCTCAAGACTGCATTTCTGGAGATATTATTTCCCAGAGAGCAACGACAAGATAAGGTTGAAGAGTTCATCAACCTACGACAGGGAGGTATGTTAGTCAAGGAGTATTCCTTGAAATTTGTTAAGCTCTCGAAATATGCTTCTTCTCTGGTGTCCAATAGCAGGGATGAGATGAGTAGGTTCATTACTGGTGTGTTGGAGGATCTGGAAGAGGATTGTCGGGCAGCCATGTTTCATAATAACATGGACCTTGGTAGGTTGATGGTACATGCACTGCAGGTGGAGGAGAGCCGTCGGAGAAAGAGAGGCCAAGAAGGCAAGAAGCCTAGGCCCTCAGATCAGACTGGTTCTAGCTCTGGTAGGAGTTCATTTGGAGTTCAGGACATGCCCAAGTTCAAGAAGGGGCACCAGCGCTCTGGTAATCCTAATCCTTCGAGGAACTCGAATGCCAAAGTGGACAAGTCTAGCCCCAAAAAGGGCAGTGATAGAAATGTCCAGCATAACAGCAAGGCGTGTGGTAAATGTGGTCGTTTGTATGGAGGTGAGTGCTTGGTAGGTAATAATGCCTGCTATGGGTGCGACAAGAGTTGACAAATAGTCAGGGACTGCCCACATGTGAGAAATCAGGCCAAGACAGATGCTCAGCCTCGGCCTAATTCTAATGCTACAGCCGAGCCTCCCAAGAGAAACAATTTCTATGCTCTTAAAGGTAGAGAGGAGCAGGAGAAGTCAGCTGATGTGGTCACTAGTGCGTTGCATGTCTTTTCTTTTACTGTGTATGCATTGTTAGATCCAGGATCCACTTTGTCATTTGTTATTCCTTTAGTAGCTAGTAAATTTTACTTGCTTCCTGAGATCTTGCATGAGCCTTTTCTAGTTAGTACTCCCATAGGAGACAACATTAGAGCAGAAAGAGTATATAAAGATTGCCCAATTAATGTCCTTGATAAAATTACTAATGCTGCCCTAATAGAATTTAACCATGCTTGATTTTGATATAATTTTGGGTATGGATTGGCTCCATAAGTGTTATGCTACCATAGACTGTCGAAACAGGGTAGTAAGTTTTCAAATTCCAAATGAGTTAGAGTTAAAATGGGAAGGGCGTGGTTCAAATCCAACAGGCCAAATAGTTTCCAATCTTAAAGCCAATAAGATGTTATCTAAGGGGTATTTATACCACTTAGTCAGAGTCAATGACTTAGAGCATGAGGTTCCTTCCATAGACTCTGTGTCAATAGTGAATGAGTTTCAAGATGTCTTTACAGAGGATTTACTAGGAATTCCTCCTGAACGCGAAATTGATTTTGGTGTTGACTTAGATCCCAACACAAAACCAATTTCCATTCCCCCATATAGGATGGCACCAGCTGAACTCAAAGAGTTGAAGTTGCAGTTAAAAGATTTACTTGATAAGGGATTCATCCAGCCGAGCATATCCCCATGGGTGCTCCAGTGTTGTTCGTTAAGAAAAAGGATGGAACTCTTAGAATGTGTATCGATTATCGGCAACTCAACAAAGTCACTCTAAAGAACAAATACACTCTTCCCAGAATTGATGATCTATTTGATCAACTCCAAGGTTCAAGTTTCTTTTAAAAAATAGATCTCCGGTCAGGGTATCATCAGCTCAGAGTGAGACAAGAAGACGTTCCTAAGACCTCCTTCAGTACTAGGTATGGTCATTACGAGTTTCTTGTCATGTCATTTGGTCTCACTAATGCACCATCCGCGTTTATGGACCTTATGAATGGAGTCTCCGTGAATATCTTGATTCTTTTGTCATAGTTTTCATAGATGACATCCTCATCCTCACATAGATGATCATGCATAGTCCTTATGTCTATGTGTGCATACACCCATACTTAGTACAAGTGTGTACTAACCCTATACTATTACTATTTTAATAGGTGCATGTTAGAGGGAAGTTTGAACACTCGTTGAAGCAGTTTGGATTAGCGATTTCCAGACTTTTGGTAGGTCCTCTTGAGTTCGAGGATGCTACATTTATCTTTCTAGCTTAGTACTTTAGACATAGCTAGTGGATGTTGTCCCTAGTATTTCATTTCAGATATTTTATTCAAAGCTTTGTATTATGGCTGTTTTGGCAAACTATTACAATATATATTGATTCTTTCAATTGAATTGTTTAATCGATTGTAGATGGTTGTTTCGTTGAGATCATTAGAATATCAATCTATGTAGTAATTATATGAAGTCTATGTATACTTCATTATGCTTTAAAAGTTTTAAATTTTCCGCAAATTTAACTATATGATTGTGATGAAAGCTAAGAAGAGGCTTGTATGCGACATCTGAGAGGTTAACGACGCTGGTTGCATTCGAATTCCTAAATCCGGGTGTGACACTATCTTCCTATAGCCTCTCGCTCATGGATGTGTCCTAACTCACACCGATGAATGAGACTCTACTAGACGTGCAATACGAGACTTTGAAACCTAGGATAAAACACAGAACCTTATGTGCTGATACCATGTTTGTTACGACTCGAGCGTATACCCTAGAAGTTATGGTATCCTCAAATCATCACACGGCGTCGTTGACCTCTTGGAGGTCTAAGACAAGCTTTATATATATATATAATAAGTACATGAGGAGGCACTAAGTCTCTTTTCCATCTAAATACACAACTCAATAGAATAGAATAGGTACACGACCCTTAACAACATAAAATATAAGTCTAACTTATTACATAAACTTAAAGAAACATCTTGACATAGAAAACCCTTGAGTCATAAGGGTCCCTTTACTTGAACTTGGGATATCTATCTAAGATCTTTACTTAGGAGACATTTTCTAGCCATCACCACCTACACTTTGTGTAAAAAGATGAAGAAGAATGGTATTAGTTCAAGAATGCACTAAGTATGACAACAATGTCAAAACATGCATTTAAAGAGGACATTTAGTTAGAAATCATACACTATGTCTGTTCAGTAAACTTATAAACATTGGCACATATAAGCTCAATATAGTTCACATACATCATATTGACATGTATACTACTCATAATAGCACATAAAGTCATTTATCATACTTTGAGGCATATTCAATACATACAATACATTATCTCTCTTTATCTTACTTCTTTCCTTAGGTAACCCTCAAGTGTACTTAGTTTAATGTATCACCTTGAGGTCTCCTTAAAATATTCCTTCATAGATATGCTTCATAAACACAACCACATATATTCACAAGTCTTATGCACATTATAAACATAAGATTCACATAATCACCACCATCTAAGACAACCGCCAAATCACACTAGTGCAATGTACAAATAGTATCCCCTAATACTACTCATACCAAGTGTTCCTAAGAAGTCACGTTAGGCTAGTCATATCATACTCAACAAGTCATAACTCTTTCATTTATAACTAGACATAAGGCCACATACTTCACAACATCATATAAGGACTCTTTCCTTTACTACAACCTTAGTCATAACTCATTTAGTTCATATCATAGGTAAACCACCCTCATAACCCTTCACAAGCTTACCCGTGCAATGTACACATGGAGTCCCATACCCCCACATATACTAAGTAAACTCATTTAGAAGTCATTGGTGTAATTCACATACATAGTCATAATTCACGTCTTGATGTAATAAAGTCAGTTAACACGCATTCATACAAGTCATACATAACATAAGTCTTTACTACATAAGAGGCTCAAATCCTGTCCTTTCTTGAAGTCATCTAGTGCAATGCATAGGTAGGATCCGTAGTCCTCCCTATACTAAGTACACTTCTCAAGGAATTTGATTAGAATTCATATTCTTATCTTAGTTCATTTCTTAACCTTCGGGAGACATAACCATAACCGACATAGACCATGTCAGCTATGTGGAATCCGATGTTCTACTCCCACACCGAAAAGAGAGGGTACTACTTGCCAAGGTAGGACCTTCCGTACATAGATATCTAGGTGTAATCCACAAGCTATAAGCTACGGGGGAATGTAGTTATGGAATGAGGATATTGCTTCTAGAAAACCTTGACTTTCCAACGTGGAGGTTTCAATCTTATGAGACAATCTAGGTTTGGAAGGCGGATTTGCTAAACGTGAATGTTCTCTTGTGGGAACCCGGACTTACTAACGTGAAAGATCCCACTCTTATTTGTCATGTTCAACCGGTGCTAGGCTCTAACTCCCTCTTAATATATATTTAAAGCCTTTAATGAATTAAGTCATAAAGAAGGCCTTAGGAGCTTACTTAAAGGATTCTAAGATGAGAATGTCCTTTCATCATAGACCCTTCATTATGTGAGAATGTCCTGTCATCATAGACCCTTCATTATGTGAGAATGTCCTTTCACATAATCATAATATAGTCTAGTTTAGAGTACAATTGAGTAATACCTTTCAAGAAACTCTCTTATTCGTTAGACTACCATTAATATACTTCATTCATACATGCATGTGTGTGTACATATATGTGGGATCTACCTTCACATATTAACCTTTAGGAACACACATGTTCATAACTTCATTAATCATATACTTTACATGCATAGAAATAGGTAATGATGCATAGGATAACTATCCCTTCCTTAATCATCATGAATCTACCCTACTGATAGATATGCATGAAGTATGCATGTGAACATTGGTCTACATGATCACATAATGGCTATCACATAGTATTGAAGAAATCATCCTGTAAAGATCACAACATATGTACAACATTTTTCAAGTCTTGAGTCAAACCCATCTAGAGTATTAAAGACTGTTGATTAAAGACACTCACATTGCATCATAGAAGGCAAGTACATATTCAAAAATAGAATACAACGCTCCTAGCGTAGTTTGACTACACATTCATATAGGGTTCATATAGGTAAAGGTCATTCTACAAAAATATCTTTCATCATTACCAATATCGACAAACCCTAACCGCAACATGATAATCACACATTTACACATAACATCATCTCCACACCTAGGTCATGCAACTCGTTTGGAGGTCTATTCATATACTTCACCTAACATCAATTCACTTAGAACATGATATTAGAATCAAGGCTAAATCCTTCAACTTCCTAAACATGGCAATCGTCATATCAATTCATCTTTCATCTAATGACTTCAAGTCCATGATCATAACACATAAACATGTACAAGAATGTAAACACCACCACCATAAATGGACCATACCAATTAACAATTCAATATATATTCTAAGATATTAGAGGAAATAGGTCAACTTACCAAATATCTAATCTAATGATCATCTTTGATCATTCCTCCACAATTCATATTTAATTGATATAGATAGTAATAGAAATAAACACTTCAGTACAATCTAATCACAATTCTATAAACATAAAATCAAGATCACAAGACTGATATTATAGGCCAATTTGAGAAATTAGGAGGATCGTAGTTTCTTCATAAAATTTGATAGAAATTCATCATAAAATTAGTATCTAAACGTATATTCATATTTAGAATGCTTTTGAAATCAATATGAGAAAGAACTCATGACTAGATTGAAAGATAGGATTTTTGATTTAGAATCATGTTTCGAAAAGCTTTAAAGGACTCCATAGAAGAGTGGTTATATATGGATGAAGGATTACAATACCTTTTACATTAGAAAGCCCACAAAAATTTGAGAATAAAGCTCCAAGAATGCACCTCCATAGCTTGTTCTTGAGCTTGGTCTTCAATGGAGGTTTTTGGGTTTTCAAAAGAAAAGAGAGTTTTGGGAATTTTTATTTCTTAATGGGTGTTGGGGTTTTGACTTTGGAAAAGGGTTAAATAAGTCATAAAAATAGTTTATAACTGTCTACCAAAGTTACCAAAACACCCTCATTCTTATTTGGACTTTTAGACAAGTCAAACTTGACTTTAAAACGACGCATCCAAATCTGAGAAGTGGCTACGCGTCATGGAGCCATCCACAAATCTTGCATCCCATAATTTTTGAGGAAGTGAGCCTAGTGCAGCTCGCGCGACGCACTGTGTAACGTCTCTAAAAATGAGCTACATTGAACTAGAGTCTAACACTTTTGTCATGGTGGTTGAAAGTCTTAAAATTGTTATTAATAGTGTTCATAGGCAGTATATACAGTTTGGAGGTGTTTGGAGGTCAAACGTCCAAGACGTCCGGAAACTAGTCGAAGTTGAACTAGTGTGTCATAGTGTTTTTAGTGAAGTATTAGGGGATGGTTTGAGGGTAAAATTGAGTATGGATGGTTCCTACGCGTAGAATAACATGTAAAGGGTCTAAACATCCGAGAATGACACCCCGGTGACTAGCCTATGGGTTCCTAAGGAGGACCCAAAGTTGACCAATGTAAACTGTCGCGCCAGCCAAAGATGTTGCAGTGGATGCGTGTCGCGCATCTGACACAGAGTGGGAAAAATACTTTCCCTGTGATGCGGGGCTGTCACGAACCATTTTGTCTCGAAATTTTCCAGAACCAAGATTTGAAAAAGCCTCCGCGACGCGCAGTAAACTCCCATATTTGGTCGCATCGTTTTTAAGTCAAATTTGAGTTGGTTAAAATGTCGAATAAGAGCAGGGGTATTTTTGGTAATTTGGGGAAGAATTATTGACGATTATTGAGTCTTTTTATACCTTAAACTCACCAATCAAAGCTGAACCTTTAACTCAAAACAAAACCTCTTAATGTTTCTCTCCCAAAACCTCCATTGTTGAAGCTCTGGAGCTCCAAGGAAGAATACTGTTTTTCTCAAGTTTTTCTCCATCAATATTGTATGTTTTTAATCACAATTAAGGTATGGTTTTCATCATTGAATCTTTTTTCTTCAAGGTGTCAATTCCAATGATTTTTCAAAGATGATCAAGAACATGAATTCTCCAATTTTGATATCTATCCATGGGTTCTTGCATAAATGTTTTGAATCATTGTATTATGGTTTCATTGATTTTAATTTGATGATTTTAACCTAAAAACTCTAGGAACACATACAAACCATGCAATCCTAGTTCTTTTGGACTATTTTATGGGTGAATTGATCATGTCTCTATACTATTGAATTCTTATGTAGTTTAAGTAGGGCTATTGAATTATGATAGAATCATATTAGAATTGTTAGTATGCTTCCCGAAATTCATAAATACATGTTTAATTACCTTTGATTCATTTTCTGTTGTAAGTATTGAATTGAATTGGTGATCATGGTCATGGGTAAGGGCTTTGGGTATTATGTTGGATGATTTAGCTTTGGATTGAAGTAGTGAGAGTGGATTGGTGGTACGATGCCCTAATTCTCTTTATATTATGTAATATAGGTCTTGAATTATGTTGTGATTGGTATGGTCCACTTATGTTGGCGGTGTTATGTGCTTTACTTGTTAATGATGTGGCCTCGTAGGTGTTACTTTATGCACTATGATGAACATGGCCTTGTTGGCGTTAAATGATATTATGATGGTTTGTGTAGTTGATTTATGTGAAGTATGATCATATCTATCTACATGTGAGTAATGTGAGAGTAATTGTTCTTCTACTGACATTAGGTGATCATGTTAGACTATGACTATGTACTTATGTGTGTAGTCTTAGGATTGATGCATGATTCTTCCTATTTGGTTACATTGATGGTTCTATAGTAGTTTATAGGGTTACCTATAGTTGACTTGGTTGTTTCTAGGTTCTCTAGAATAGTATGCTATGTGTATGGTATGGTGAAGTATGTGTGTCTTGCTTTGGTAGACTTGTGTCCCTTAATAGATACATTTATAATATGAATATGATGTCTTCACTTAGTATGCTAAAGCTCCTTAGTCTTGTATATGTGATTGACATGTGACCCTGAACATAGCTAAGAAGGTCCTTTATGTGGAACTTTCATCCTAGATGTAAGGTTATGATATCCTTGAAGCTGAAAGCCGTAATGGTATCCTTCTTGTGTGAATGTGGACTTAAGGGTGGTTGGCTGGAATGGCATGAAATCATCCTTTGGAAAGTCATTGAGCTATCCTATTAGCCATTGTAGGTAGCCTTAGTGAACTTCTTTGGTAAGGTGAAATGGGATTGGGTTATGAACTAGATACGGAACCTCTTTATGTGATCCTTTATTGAAAATACTATATGAGAACAAAGGATAGAACCGAGTGAGTATGGTTTGGGAAGTTGCTCTATATAAGATGACATTAGAGAAAAAAGAAACCCTTCATATTCCTTAACCATGTGCCTACATGGGATGTGTCCTAGTTCTACCATTGGCCCATAGAACAAACCTCCATAGGAGTAGGTTCATGACTCAGGATTCCATTTATAGCTAGTATGGTCTATGTCGGTTATTGCCTATTCTCATCATATGAGATACACAATAGTATTGGAGAAGTTCTATGAAGTTTAGGTGGTGGTATAGGAGGCTATCTAGACATTGCACGATTAGTCTTTGAAGATGTTTGTGAGTGCGTCTCTAGGTCTTCTCCAAGACCATTACTTGAATGTCCTTATATGTTGAAAGTCTATTAAGTGAACTAATGAAGATAATGACTTAAATTAGAAAGCATGTAAATGAATAAGTACTTATCTAAAGTAGTTTAAGGGTTACCTAGTTAACCTAGGAAGTCTTAAGAATGACTCTAGTTTGGAAAATTGGTTGATTGAGAAGACATGATCCAATCTTAGGGGTCTTAAGGATTATTTAGGTAATCTTGGAGAGGGTGTATGGGCGGTCTCTTCTTGAGTTACTTAAGTAAGTCTTTTGATAACCTTGGGAGGATAATGTCATCTTATATATATATATTATTGTATGAAGTGAGAATGATCTTATTCTATATAGTCTAAAGTATCTCTTTGGTGTGTGGGAAGGGATTGTATGGACGGTCGCTTCATAACTCACTAAGTGAGCCTTAGAATCATCTTGGGTAGGAGGATCTCATAGTTATGTGTTTTGGATGTATTTTGAATGCTATATTGTGATATGTGAACATTAGATGAACTTAAAGTGACGTCACTATAAGCTCAATGTAACCTTACTGTTAAGTGCTTCTAGATTTTAGTATAAAATGTAATGTCTTCTAATTGTGTTGTTTGGTGTTAAAATGTGGTTCTTATGCTTATAATATGAAGTTTTAATAAAAATAACATGTTTCTTATAAATGTCCATTTCTCATGATTTTATGCATTAAGCCATACATAGTACATGTGTTTGTACTAATTCCATACTTTGTTTATCTCTAAAGGTGTGGTTAGCAGATGAGAGCTATCTTTTATCAAGCTTGGAATCTAGTTGTCGTTCAACCATAGTTGAAGTATGTCCTCACTTGACTCTAGGGCATAATCGTCTTTAGATTCTTTTATTTCAAAGTATTGCAATAGATAATAGATTGTTATATTTCAATTGTATGGGCCGTGTCCCAAGTATTTATTAAGTCTAAGAATGGTATATAATGAGACTTAGTATTTCCTATGATTTTAATATGAAAGATATTTTATGATGTTTTCGGGTGAAAAGTTTTAATTCCACAGGAGTTTTCATACATGTATGCAATGAATGATGTTTAAGGGCTTGTACAAGACCTCCGAAAGGTCAAGTACTCCGAAAGGTCAACTACGCCATGTTGCACTACGAGAGTTTCATGTTTCTTCTAGGGTGTACTCTCAGGATGTGAAAACTTGGTGTCAAAGCATAGGGTATGAAAGTGGTCTTAGGAATCAAAAAGTCTCATAAAACCACGTCTAGTAGAGTACCGTTCATCGGTGTGAGTCGTGACACATCAATGGGCGAGAGGATATAGGACGATAGTGTTTCCCTTCTTTCTCTACTCTTGTGTCATGCCGTAGAGTAAAAATTAATGAGTGTCTTTCTTAATGCTTTTCTTTGTGTTTTTAGGAAGATGAATACTAGAAGGATGGCCGCTAGAAGGTTGGAAGAGGGAAAGGTGAATGAGGAGATTCCTCCTCAAGGTTGAACAAGTTGAGCAAGTTCATCAAGGTGCTCAAGCTGGTCAAAGGGCTCAAGGTACTAGGAATTCTCAAGTTCCTATTGTGGAAGGAGGGAATGATGTTCCGGTGGTTCCCCTGGAAATGACTAATAGGGAGATTAGAGAGGCTTTACTTTCCTTAGACCGAGCCATGACTACTCATGTGAATAGGGGTGTTGAGCCTAGAGTGAATGTTATGGTTAGCACTATGACATCTAGATTGAGAGATTTTGTGAGGATGGATCCTCCTATCTTTCTTGGCTCTAAGGTGGGAGAAGATCCCCAAGAGTTTCTAGATGGTGTTTATAAGGTGTTGAGTGCTATGGGGGTGACTTCTAGGAAGAAGGAGGAGTTAGCTTCGTACCAATTGAGGGAGGTTGCTCAAGTGTGGTACACTCAATAGAAAGACAATAGGCTGGTTGAGTCGGTTCCTATAGAGTGGGAGGAGTTTAAGGAGGTTTTCTTAGGAAAGTATTTTTCCCGTGAGAGGAGGGAGGTGAAGGTTGAAGAGTTCATAAATCTCAAGCAAGGAAGTATGAGTGTTGAGGAGTATTCCTTGAAGTTCACTATGTTGTCTATGTATGCTCCATCCTTGGTGTCTAACCCTAGGGATGAGATGAGTAGGTTTGTGACCGGTGTTGCCGACCTTGTGAAAGAAGAATGTCGTATGGCCATGCTCCACAATGACATGAACTTGTTAAGAGACATGGTGTATGCTCAATCCATTAAGGAGTCAAAGCTTAGTAGGATTTCTAGAAACTTGAAGAGGAGTGGGCCAAGTGAGCAAAACCAACCTAGGTTCAAGAAAAAGGCTCCAATTCAAGATGAACCTAGTGCTCCTAAGGTCAAACTTGAGAAGGGTAGTGTTTCCCAAGGTGGTAAGCCTACTTTTGTTACTTGTGGGAAGAAGCACTATGGGAAATGTATAATGGGTACAGGGAATTTCTTTGGATGTGGTAAGGATGGACATAAGGTGAGGGATTGTCCTACTATTGCAGCTAGAGGAAGGTAAGGGAAGCAAGTTCCTCCAAGTGTTCCGGGTGAATATGCTCCAAGGAAGAATCTCTTCTATGCACTCCGGGCTAGGGGATCAAATCAAGATGAGGATGAGGATGAGGATGATGGTAAGTTCTTGTTTTTCTCTCTTTAGTGTTATGAGTTCCTTCTACGTGGGGGAGTATGGTGAGTAGTAGAATGGTGATTTGTTGTCTCATCTCTTCTATTCAATTCAAGATTGAGAGTTAGAGAGCCATAATAGCATGTAGCATATAGCATGTTGCATTGTGTTTAGGAGGCTTGTTGGAATTGAATCTCATTGATTCCTTGCATTTTTTGAAAAAATAGCATTATTCACTGTCATGTTGGCAGTTCACTGCAAGATATTTGAAATTTTGACTAAATCGTTCTTTGGTTGAAAATGGTTATAGTGTGTATAGAATTGATGTATATGAGAATTATAATGAATGTAAAAGGAAATCTTGAAATTTAAAATGAAGAATGTGAGTCATTTTACATTTCGTAGATTAGTTTCTAACTTCTTGTTGTGTTTTGCGTCTCTTTGTTATGTGAAATTGGTGTTCCTCCTAAATTGTGTATTGTGTATGGTGTGGTATGCCAATGATCTGTTAGTGTTTGAGTCTTAACTCATCATAAAAATGTTCAAAGTGTGGCAAGTCTAATTCGAGGACGAATGTTGTCTAAGTGGGGGAGATTGTAACGTCTCTAAAAATGAGCTAGGTTGAACTAGAGTCTACCACTTGTGTAATAATGGTTTAAAGTTGTAAAATGGTTAGTAATAGTGTTCATAGTCAGTATATAATGTTTGAAGTGTTTGGAGGTCAAACATCGATGAACGTCCAAGACATCCGGAAACTAGTCGAAGTTGAACTATTGTGTCATAGTGTTTTGTCGTGAAGTTTTGGGGGATGGTTTGAGGGTGAAATTGAGTCTCGATGGTTCCTACACATAGACGAACATATAAAGGGTCGGAGCATCCGAGAACGACGCCACGGGAACCAGCCTAAGGGTCCCCGAGGAGGAGCAAAAGTTGACCAATGCAAGGTGCCGCACCATCCAAGATGTTGCAGTGGCTGTGCATCGCGCAGATGACACGAAGTGGGCAAAAATCTTTCCCTGCGATGCAGGCTGTCACGAACCATTCAATCTCAAAACTTTCCAGAACCAAGATTTGAAAGTGCCTCCGCGACGCGTAGTAAACTTCCAAATTTGGTCGTGTCATTTTTAAGTCAAATTTGAGTTGGTCAAAATGTATTGTACGTTCATGGGTATTTTTAGTAATTTGGGGGAAGAGTTATTGACTGTTATTGAGTCTTTTTACACCCCTAAACTCAACAATCAAAGCTAAACCCTCAACTCAAAGCAAAACCTCTCCATTTTTCTCTCCCAAAACCTCCATTGTTGAAGGTTGGGAGCTCCAAGGAAGAAGACTATTTTTTTCCATCAATCTTGTGGGATTTTCATCGCAATTAAGGTATGTTTTTCATCCTTGAATCTCATTTCTTCAACGAGTCAATTCCAATGATTTTTCAAAGATGATCAAAAACATGAATTCTCCAATTTTGACATTTATGCATGGGCTCTTGCATAAAACGTTTTGAATCATTGTATTATGATTGAATTGATGTTAAAATGATTATTTTAATCTAAAAACTCTATGAACCCATGCAAACCATGCAATCCTAGTTTGTTTGACTATTTTTTGGGTGAAGTGATCATGTCTCTATACTATTGAATTCTTATGTAGTTTGAGTAGGCTACTGAATTATGATAGAATCATGTTAGAATTGTTAGCATGCTGCCTAAAATTCATAAATCTCTGTTGAATTACCTTTGATTCATTGTCTATTGTATGTATTTAATTGAATTGGTGATCATGGCCATGGGTAATGGCCTTTGGGTATTCTATTGGATGATTTAGCTATCGATTGAAGGTCTGAGAGTGGATTGGTGGTACGCTTCCCTAATTCTCTTTATATTATGTAATTTAGGTCTTGAATTATGTTGTGATTGGTATGATCCACTTATGGTGGCGGTTTTTTGTGCTTTACTTGTTGGCATTACTTGATATATTATGATGGTTTGTGTAGTTGATTTATGTGAAGTATAATTATATATATCTACATGTGAGTAATGTGAGAGTATGTGTTCTTCTATTGACATTTGGTGATCATGTTAGACTATTACTATGTCTTTATGTGTATAGTCTTAGGATAAATGCATGATTCTTCCTATTTGGTTATATGTGTCTTATGATGGTTACATTGATGGTTATATAGTAGTTTATAGGGTTACCTATTGATGACTTGGTTGTCTCTAGGTGCTCTAGAATAGTATGCTATGTGTATGGTATGGTGAAATGTGTGTGTCTTGCTTTGGTAGACTTGTGTCCCTTACTAGATACATTTATAATGTGAATATGGTGTCTTGACTTAGTATGCTAATGCTCCTTAGTATTGTATATGTGATTGACATGTGACCTTGAACATAGCTAAGAAGGTCCGTTATGTCAAACCTTCATCCTAGATGTAAGGTTATTATATCCTTGAAGTTGAAAGCCGTAATGGTATCCTTCTTGTGTGAATGGTGGACTTAAGGATGGTTGGCTGGAATGGCATGAAATCATCCTTAGGAAAGTCATTGAGATATCCTCTTATCCATTGTAGGTAGCATTAGTAGACCTCTTTGGTAAGGTGAAATGTGATTGGGTTATGAACTAGATATGAAACCTCTTCATGTGATCCTTTATTGAAAATACTCTATGAGAACAAAGGCTAGCACCGAGTGAGTATGGTTTGGGAAGTTTCTCTATATAAGATTACATTAGAGAACAAATAAACCCTTCATATTCCTTAACCATGTGCCTACGTGGGAGGTGTCCTAGTTCTACCATTGGCCCGTGTAAAAAACCTCCATCAGAGTAGGTTCATGACTCCGGATTCCATGCATATCTTGTATGGTATATGTCGGTTATTTCCTATTTTCATCATATGGGATACCCACTAGTATTGGAGAAGTTCTATGAAGTTAAAGTGGTGGTATGAGACGCTATCTAGACATTTCATGATTAGGCTTTGAAGATGTTAGTGAGTGAGTCCCTAGGTCTTCTCCAAGACCATTACTTGAATGTCCTTATATGTTGAATGTCTCTCAAGTGAACTAATGAAGATAATGACTTAAATTAGAAAGCATGGAAATGAATAAGTACTTATCTAAAGTAGTTTAAGGGTTTCCTAGTTAAGGTGTGACGGGGGCATAAATGATGGCTCTTCATGTCTTACCTAGGGAACTCTTATGAATGACTCTAGATGGGAAAAGTGTTTGATTAAGTAGACATTATCCAATCTTAGGAGGTCTTAAGGATTATTTAGATAATCTTGGAGAGGGTGTGTGGGCATTCTCTTCTTGAGTTACTTAAGTAAGTCTTTTGATAACCTTGGGGAGGAGAATGTCATATTATATATATTATTGTATGAAGTGAGAATGATCTTATCCTAGATAGTCTAAAGGATCTCTTAGGTGTGTGTGAAGGGATAGTATGGGAGTCCGCTTCATAACTCACTCAAGTGAGCCTTAGAATCATCTTGGGTCGGAGGATCTCATAGTTATGTGTTTTGGATGCATTTCTAATGCTATATTGTGATATGTGAACTTTAGACGAACTCACAGTGAATTCACTGTAAGCTCAATTTAACCTTACTATTAAGTGCTTCTAAATTGAGTATAAATTGTAATGTCTTCTAATTGTGTTGTTTAGTGTTCAAATGTGGTTCTTATGCTTATACTATGAAGTTTTAATAAAAAAGAGCATGTTTCTTATAAATGTCCGTTTCTCTTGATTTTATGCATTAAGTCATACTTAGTACATGTGTTTGTACTAATTCCATACTTTGTTTATCTCTAAAGGTGTGGTTAGCAGGTGAGAGGTAGCTTGGATCAAGCTTGGGATCTAGTTATCGTTCAACCATAGTTGAAGTATGTCCTCACTTGACTCGAGGGCATAATAAAATGTTATATTTCAATTTTATGGGCCGTGTCCCAAGTATTTCTTAAGTCTAAGGCTGGAATATAAAGAGACTTGGTATTTCCTATGATTTTAATATGAAAGTTATTTTAAGATGTTTTCGGGTGAAGTGTTGTAATTCCGCACTACTTTTCAAACATTTATGCAATGAATGATGTTGAAGGGCTTGTACAAGACCTCCGAGAGGTCAAGTACGCCGTGTATCGATTCAAGAGTTCCATAATTCTAGGGGGTTCTTTGGATCGTTACACACAGACAGACTAAACGTCAGGCGCTTGACGCGAGGTGGGCTTCTTTTCTTAGTTCTGCCCACTTCCTTGGGCAGTTTCATTGTCCAACGTTTGGGTCCTCCTCAAGGACCCTTAGGGAGGGGGGTCCTCGGGGAGTCGTCCCTATACGATTTAACCTTTAACATGTATATTAATACACTAGGGTAACCTCTATTGTTTTTAGACTCCAAACAACACATAAAATAAGGCAAACATATAAGGACACACTAGCACGTCTAAGTACTTACTTTCGAACGTCTTGGACGTTTGACCTCCAAACCTATTCAAATTAATTATACAAGCTGTAAAACACCTTATTAACATGTTATTAACCTGTTTAGACACATGTGAGTCTCTAGATAGGTTAGTTCATTTTGAGGGTGTTAACATGTAGGCTCATGATTTAAGGAATATCAAGGGCTTCATTGTACTCTAGTCTCATTCTCTAGTAGAGCTATTACCACAAGCATATCCACTCGGTGCTTTGCCTTGGTTTTCATAGAGTACGTGCATTCACATAATAGTATCTGAGAAGGTACCGTCTCTAAGTCCTACAACCTCCAAATACCACTACCAAGAAGGGGTCCACAAGGGCTACCGATAAAGGTTCATTAGGATAGCTCATTCATGAAACGAGTACCATGCTAGAACTATCCGCTTCACTTTAATATTAAACTTCTTTTCATATTCAAGGTTCCATATTAGTCTCTCATAGAAGGGTACCTACTTTAGGTCGACCAATCTTAGACTTCCATTCTTTCAAGACAAGGGTGCCTAGGCCTACCAATTCAAGATATCACATTCAAGAAGCTTTCATGTATCAAGAAGAGGAACTTAAACCTCCCAAATCAAGACACAACATTCATGATATCATTTATTCAATATCGATAAAGTAGCAAGTAGGGACAACTAAGTCTACCAACACAAGATACAACATCGTTCTATAAAGAATATTCTCAGTCCTTCATCATCATATATCAACAACAAGAGAAGATGTAAATTCAATCGTACATGATAGCATCTATATAAGACTATATAGACATGAAATGAGTACCTTCCCATCATACCTTCACATATACCATAACATTCGTCACTTTGTACACCCATATAAATCATAACATGACAATACTACAATTCACATAATAATGTTGACAAGGCCATGATCATAATATTTATAACAATTAAACACCGCCACCATAAGTGGACCATACCATTCAATATCAATTCTACATTAAATAAGGGAATTAGGTCAACTTACCACCTTCCAATAAACACAATCACCATCCCTCAACATCTCCAACAATTCCACACATTCATATAACTTACCAATTACAAATGTCCATAAAACTAGGCCACCAATCCCTCTATATCAATGATTCAACAAACCCAATATAGATATCAATAATATAAAGAAACTATGAACAATTCCAACAATTATAAACATATAATTCAATAGCCCATACCAATCTAAACATGTATTCAATATAATTAGATCATAATCAATATACCAACTTCAAAGCCAAAACTAGGAATTCAAGGAATACATGGGTTCATGGAATTTTTTTATCATAAAACCATTAATCACATTTAATACTTCATAAATCATCAATATAAACCTTTTAAAGCAAGAACCGATGCTTAGAATTTGAAATAGGGTCTTAGGGTTCTTGAGATCTTTTGAAAAGCCATTGAAATTGGCACCTTGAATGAGAAAGAATCAAAAATAAAATCAACACACCTTAATAAAGATATATCCATGAAATATAGGTTTAAAACTTGGGAATTTGGCCTTCTTCATTGGAGCTTGAAAGTTCTTCAATGGAGGATTTGAGTACACAGAGAATTTAGAGAGAAGGGAGAGCTTCTATTTCTTTTTTATTCCAAATTGAAGTTTGGCGTTTTTGATTGGGGAATGGGTGTAAAAGGAATTAAATTCAATATATTATATAGAACCAAAATAAACAAAACACCCCTATATTAATTGGACCTTTTTAAACAAGTCAAACTGAACTTTCATTTTGGAACTATTGTCGGGGAACAAGTCTGCGTTGCAGAGGTGTTCCCTGAAGTTTTTTTGGAAAATAATTGTTGGGACAGTAGGGTACGCAATTTATCCACGACGAAGAGACAATTTTTGCCCATGGCTTGAGCAAGTCCGCAACGCGGAGTAGATCCCTCAACATGCCGCCACAAGCTGCCATGGCAGCTTCTTCCCCCAATGTTTGGGTCCTCCTCAAGGACCCTTAGGTTGTTCCTTGGGGATTCGTACTCAGAATTTTTGACCCTTGTCCCTCTAGGTGTTAAGGTCATCCCCACTTATTTTAGACTCCAAACAAAACATAAAAACATGCACGACACATTAGAAAACACCAACACGTAAAAGACTAGTTTTCGAATGTCTTGGTCGTCCCTTGATGTTGGACTTCAAAACTCTTTAAAACTTAGTTAAAAAGCTATTCTTCATTAATTTAACAAGTTATTAACTCATAAAACCCTTGTGAGGCTCTAGTTCATCCTACTTCTTTTTGAGGGTCGTTACATAGAGATGCAAAAATACAATACATATATATATATATATATATATATATATATATATATATATATATATATATATATATATATATATATATATACAAATGGACTATGTATATAAAAATAAAATTCACTTCTGTTGGAGTTTATCAGACCGACAACCATCACTTAAGAGATATTGTAATGATACAACATTCTGCCTCACGCTGCCAGAGCCATCCTATACCTTGCCGTAAGTATAGAAACTGAACTACTAAGTGGATCCACTAGTCTATGCTAAAAAGGACTATAGGAATCATATAAAAAGTATGACCCTTTTATACCCATGGTGGTTACATGGTTTATAGGGGTCGTGAGTTTTCAAAACACTCCCCCGTATCGGTGTTCAATACTACTCCTAAAAATATTATATTAGCTCTTATATTTTAAAAACATACTTCCTTTAGTTATTTGAGTTTAGTGCTAAAAAACATAGCTCAAAGGCTGCCTTAGAAATCAAAGTTTCCCCTCTTGCTTTATTATGAAAGCATATACGCTTTTGTGAAAACTAGCTCAAAGGCTCTTGAAAATCTTAGTTTCCATTCTTATTTAAATGTGACAACATTTTAAACTTCTTTGGAATAGTTAGTTCTAATATACTTCTTCGAAGAAATTAACTTCAAATCTTAACTCTTTGCTTAACTTGGAAAATTAAGTCTTAAAACAAAGTTAAAATATTTGTGAAAGACTGAGTAAACTTTAAGAACTTATCTTGACTTCTTAAGTTCACTCTTACCTGCTTGACATGAATCTTAACTTTCCTTGAATTGAATTATGGATTCAAGGATCATGATTTGTGATAGGAATGACTCATGATGTTTAGGAATGATGTTAGATAGCTAAATATGAGAAAATTATAAAAAATCGATTCTAGGGGACTACTCCGCGCCGTGGAGATTATTTAAAATCGTAGGTCGCGAATCAACATTTAAGGCATAACATTCCGCGATGCGAAATAACTTTTCCCAAAATTCGAGATTGGGTCCCAGACGCAGAGACATGCCCCGATTTCGAACGGCGATTTTTCTTCTTTGTTTTCTGGATCTAAACCCTTTAAATTCCATGTGTTCTTTCCAAAACACTTAGAATCGATTAAATGTTTAAAGTACATCAGATTTTACTGAAAAATCAAAATTAAAAAATGTGAATCAATCTCAAGAAACTCCAATCAACACAACCCACAAGAATTCAACAAAAAATTATCAAGAATTCAAGGATTTACTTTAAAATATAATAACTTAGCTGAAATTGAATCATTATTAGCGCAACGTGAACTAACCCAACACTATGTGATCTCACATACCTTTGTAGGGATCACCCCCAATGAAATCTACAATCTAATCTTGATGAATCTTGAATGCATCGCAATGCCTATTGTTTCGGCTTGGCCTTTCATAATTGGAGACAGAATAAAGCATGAATCTTGAACGTTCTTCTCCTTTCTCCTCTTTTCTCATTTCTCCAAGCCCTAGCGTAAATTAACTTTTCAAAAACTGACTAAAATATCACATTACCCCAATTAAACTCCTAAAAATGAATTAGAATAATTAGGTAAGGAAAAGACTAATTTACTCTTCTAAAATCCAGATTTAGAGTTTCATTAATCTAGCAGCCCACCTTCCAAAAATCCGGATTTAGAGTTTCGTTAATCTAGCAGCCCACCTTCCAAAGGACATAACATACTCATACGAACTCGGATCGCGCAAAGTTGGTGGCGTTGGAAAATTATTCAAGAGCATTCCAACCATATCTGGAAGTTCTCCTAACTCTTCCTCAGCTAGAAGTTATGGCCATTTAAGGTTGACTAAAAACTCACATTTCCTAAATTATGTAAATTTCCAGATTTTTACTTCTTTCCAAAAATGACTATTTCCAGTTTTAGCTTCTTCCTAGCAATTTCGAATTCTAAGATGTTACAATATCTCCCCCTTAAGAACACTCGTCCTCGAACGAGATTACTCTTACTAGGCTAAGGTTTGTAACATCAAACTTACACGCCCAACAAGTAAATGCCAACAAACAACATGCTCACTCATAATTTAAAGAGTAATAAGAGGAGAATTAGTACCTTGGTCATCACTTTCTCCAGATTCAAAGAGATGTAAATATGTAATGTTGATATCTTCCTTATCTTCCCAAGTAGTTTCCTGAATGAATTGACTCCCCAAAGGACTTTAACTGATGCTACCTCTTTTGTTCTCAATTTTGAACATGACGATTACAATCTTACAAAGAATCTCCTCATAAGATAAGTTATCCTAGATCTGAATATTTTCAGTTTGTATGATCAATGAAGGATCGCCCATGCATTTTTAAACTTGGAGATGAGAAATACCGGATTAACCGATGCTAACTCTTGTGGTAGCTCCAACTCATAAGCTACATTGCCAATGCTCTTGGGTATTTGATAAGGTCCAATATACCGGCGACTAAGGTCCCCCTTCTTACCAAACCTCATCACTCCCTCCATGGGTGAAACATTCATGTATACCCAATCATCTACTTCAAACTCTAACTCCTTTCTACTAACATCTGTGTAGGATTTCTGAAGACTCTGCGCCATTTTCAACCTCTCTTTAATCACTTTCACCATCTCCATAGCTTGATGAACTAAATCTTGTCCTATCAACCCAGCTTCACTAACTTCAAACCATCCAATTGGAGATCTGCATCCTCTATCATGAAGTGCTTCACAAGGAGCAATTTGGGTGGTAGAGTGGTAACTATTGTTAGAAGCAAACTCGATGAGAGGTAGGTGATCATCCCAATTCCATTTGAAATCTATCACGCACGCCCTTAAAATATCCTCCAAGGTTTGAAAAGTGTGCTCTGCTTGCTTATCTGTCTTAGGAATGAAGGTAGTACGTAAGTTCATCTTTGAACTTAAGCCTTTCTAAAAAGATTTCCAGACTTGTGCAGTAAATTGTTCATCTCTATCTAAAAATAATGGAGACTGGGACTCCATAAAGTCTTACCAACTCTTGAATATTTAATCTGGCAAAATCTTCTACTGAATAGGTAGTCTTTTGAGACACCTCAGAAAATTCTATGACCTAAATTAAAAGCCTAACCAAATTAATTATGACCCAAAATGAGTAATTACGATCCTAAATGATTTGGGAAAGAATCAAGGAAGTCTAGAGGGTTTAAAATGACAAACCAAGAAGAAAAATTTGGGCAGTAGGTGTGGGGAGCAGATCCGCATCGCGGAATTTCCCCACTTGTGAACAAAAAGTTTCTCCATGTCGCGGAGACCATCGCAGACCCTTCTGTCCCAAATTTTAATTTTGGAAAATTTCAGGGAACACCTCCGTGATGCGAACTTGTTCTACGACGATAATTCAGAAAATAAAAGTCAAGTTTGACTTATTTAAAAGGTTCGTCCAAGTGAGGGGTGTTTTGGGTATTTTATAGGCTTAGTATTTATTGATTTTAAGTCATTTTAAACCCATTCCCACACAAACAAAAATCCCCAACTTAAAAACCCAATTGCTCTCACCTATCTCTAGATTCTCTCTCTATTCGAACCTCCATTGAAGGACCTTGAATCTCCAAGAAGAGGATCAATTATCAAATATTTTGACTCAATTTCGTGTCTAAGTATTCATTAAGGTATGGTTGCTTTCACTCTTGCAATTCCTTTTCCCAAGAGGTCCTTTCAAAAATATTTTTAAAATTCCCCAAAATCTAGAGTTTTTTCTCTACACATGGGTCTTCTTCTAAAATGCAAATTATGGATCAATTATGGTAAATTATTAATACTTAGGGTTGTTTAGGTGTATAATGATGGGTTATTGTTGTTGTTTACTTGAAATTTCCTTGGATCCATGTTCTTTCCCAATTTCATAAATCTTGGATTTGATATGGTGAATTGGTTGAAGATGATGAGTATATTAATTGTTTATATTGGTTATGCATTGTTGGGTGATTGAAGTATGAAGTCCCATGAAGGGCAAGAATGTATGCATGTTGGTTCTTCCTTGAACTCAATTATTAAAGATGAATTAACTAGATAGTAATGATGCTATATCTAATGTGTTATTCTTGTGGTGATGAAGAGGTCCCCTCATCCTTAACCCTATACACTTGAATTAGCTATGAAATATGTATGTATGTTATGGTATGATTGTTATATGATTGGGGTAGTTCTCATGATTATAATGAAATGTTATTGTGAAAGATTTACTTACTTGTTGTTGTTTCTAAAGTGAAAGGATTGTTCTCACTTATGAACATCTATGATTTATTATGATAAGATGTTTACATAAGAGTCTAGCAACGGCTAACGTGAATTTGTGTGATGAATAAATATGATTACTAAAGGTAATAGATGCTTAGAACCAAAAGGGCATGTAAATGAGATGAGGGTCTCATGTTTAGTAAGTGTGGCTCCCCACATGGGTTTCCTCACGTTTAGCAAGTCGGGATTCCCCAAGATATGTGTTGTCTCATGAGATGGAAACCTCCACCTTTATCAAGGTAGGTTTTATAGTAATAATATCCTTGTCCCTTAATTATGTGCCCACATAGGACTCTAACAAAGTGGATCCACCTCGATAGCTATGTACGAAAGGTTACACCATAGGAAAGTGTTAACCTCTCTTTTCTATGTTGGAGTAGAACACTGAATTCTATGTAGCTCTCATGGTCTATGTTGGTTATTGAAACCTTTTCCCTAATTTAAATGTAAATGAATGAATGAAATGTATGAACTCTCACTAGGACTTTCTTAAGGGGTTCTACATAGTGTAAGGGAGGGTATGGGACTTCTCTAGTACATTTCACTAGTGGGATCCTAAGAGAGTGTTGTAGTAGTTTTTTCTAATGATTATGTTGATTATGAATTATGTATGTTAAGCTATGTATGATCATTATGAATATGGAAAGTTATGATGATGTATTATGTTATGAATGTATGTATGAAGTGGGTTACTTAATGTGATACTTAGCTTTGGATAAGGTTATAGGATTCTATTCTTTGCATTAAACAAGTATTTCTTTGGGTTGCCTACATAGATGGTGATTTCATATTGGGTTGGTTTATGATGCTTACTTTATGTGCATATTTGATTTACTTGAATAAAAGCATGTTTTGACTAACCTATATTTTCTTCCTTTTCCCCAAACAATGTAGGTTCGGACCGTTGAGGATTCAATGTCATTTCTCAAGGATACTTGGAATTCCTTATCCAACCTGGTGAGTCCTCAAGTCTGAGGACAACACTTTTAAGTTCTAGCTTTTAGTTCTTTGCTTATGTTTGAAGACATTGTTTTATTTCCTATTTCTAGACTTCTTATTGATGTAAGGGTCGAGTCCCAAATTTCTATACTTATATGTTTCTATGGAATGTTGGAAGTTAGACTATATTTTCATATATGAAGTGAAGTTCACCTTCAAAGTAAAAGTTTTAATTTTTCTGCATTTTGATTTTATGATACGTACTATGACAAACGTTAAGGGCCTGTGTAAGAACTTTCCAAGGTCGAATACATTGGTAACGACTAGGGGATGTTCTCGGGTCGTTACAATCTTGGTATCAGATCATAAAGTTGAGAATAATGTCGGATTGATGTCACAAAATGCCAAGTCGGGTCGAGTCTTGTTCATGGGTGTGAAGCGTGCCACACTTATGAATGAGATACTATGAGATGCTTAGGAACTTTCATTCTCTTGTTATTCATTAGTCGTGCCTACGCGTCTTAACTCTATCCAGCCCTTTTTTCAAATCATTTCTTGTGCTTATAGACAATGAATACAATAAGGACCATACTAGGAGGGCCGATAAAGAAAATATGAATGAGGCAGTTCCCCCTCAAGCTCCTCAAAACCCTTAAGTCCCTATTGAAGAAGTGGCTATGTTTAATGTCGAGATAAGGGCGGCAATTCATAGTTTGACTCAAGTGTTGGCAACTCAAGTGGCTAAGGACACTAAGGTGCCTGTGAACTCCAATGCTTGCACTTTCTAGGATTAGGGATTTTACAAGGATGAATCCCACAACTTTCTTTGGCTCCAAAGTTGCAGAGAACCCACAAGTGTTCATTGATGAAGTATTAAAGGTACTAGATGTTATGGGTGTGTCTTTTCAAGAAAAGGCGGAACTAGTCGCGTATCAACTCAAAGATGTGGCTAAAGTTTGGTATGAACAATGGAAGGAGGCAAAGCCTATAAGATAATGTCCGGTTAGTTGGGCATCATTCAAGATGACTTTCCTTGATTGTTTTTTCCCCTTGAAATTAAGGGAGAGGAAACTGCAAGAATTTATCAATCTTCTTCAAGGGGTAATGAGCGTAAAAGAGTATAGCCTCAATTTCAATGAACTATTTAAGCATGCTCCTACTATATAGGTGGATTCTAGGGCTAAGATGAACAAATTTGTTATGGGGATATCCAACCTTGTGGTTAATGAATGTAGGTCGGATATGCTGATTCCTAGCATGGACATTTCTCATCTTATAGTTCATGTCAAATAAATTTAGGAGAAAAAGATTAAGCAAGTTGGTAGGGAATTGAAGCGGACAAGGGTTGAAGATGGAAATTTGAAGATGGAAATTTTTCCAAGGCTAGATTTAAGGTTCAAGATAAGCCAATGTTCAAGAAGATATTTTCAAACCAAGGTCCTCCTAACACTCCAAGGGTCAACAAAGGTAATGTATCTATCCCTAAGCCTCCAGAAGGAAGAAGTGGTGGTTCTTATGTTGAGAAATCTATTTGTACTAAGTGTTGTACAAAACATGAAGGCAAGTGTCTAGTTGGCACGAGTAATTGCTATAGTCGTGGTATGAGTGGCCACTTGAAGAGGTACTGCCCTATGTTAAAGTCTCAAGGGATGAAAAGTGCCCAAGTACAATCAAGTGGTCCAAATTCCGATTCTCTCAAGAATAATTGCTTTTATGATCTCTAATCCTGAGGCAATCAAGAGATCTCCGGATGTTGTTACTATTATGTTACAAGTATTTTCAATGAATTTTTATGCATTGTTGTATCTCGGTGCCACTTTGTCTTTTGTAACTCCTTTAGTGGCCAGGAAATTTAATATGCTTCCCGATGTCTTAGATGGACCATTTTCAGTTTTACCCTTGTCGGTGATTATGTGGTTTAGAAGAGTCTATAGGGGTTATCCCATTTGACTGCCCAATAAAGTCACATTGGTTGATTTGGTAGTACTTGATATGTTTGATTTTGATGTCATTTTGGGAAAAGATTGGTTACATACCTATTTTGCTTCCATTGATTGTAGAACTCGGGTATTAAAGTTTCAATTTCCTATTGAACACGTTTTTGAATAGAAGGGGGGAAACTCAATCCCTAGGGGTAGGATTATTTAATGTCTAAAAACTTGTAAGTTTATCGTTAAGGGTTGTCTCTATGAGGGTCAAGGATCTTAAGACCGAGATTCCTCCTTTAGAGTCAGTCCTCGTAGTGAGTAATTTTCCAAAAGTCTTTCCTGATGACTTGCCCGGAATTCCTCCAAAATGGGAAATATACTTCGACATAGATTTATTGTTGGATACACAACCTATTTCAATCCCTCCTTATTGGATGGCCCCGGCCTAGTTGAAGGAATTAAAAACTCAACTCAAGAATTTGCTAGACAAGGGTTTTATTCAACCAAGCATATCTCCATGGGGTGATTCGGTATTGTTTGTGAAGAAGAAAGGTGGGTCTCTTCGTATGTGTATTGATTACCAAAAATTGAACAAAATCACCATATAGAATAAGTGTCCACTCCCTAAGATTGATCATTTGTTTGACAAACTCCAAGGAGCGAGTTACTTTTCGAAAATTGACTTGAGGTCGGGTTACCACAAACTTATAGTGAAAGGTGTTCATAATCCAAAACAATATTTCGAACAAGATATGGTAATTTTGAATTCTTAGTTATATCCTTTGGTCTAACAAATGCCTCGACGGCTTTCATGGACATTATAAATTCATTTTTTGGAAGTTATCTTGATTTGCCTGTGATTATCTTTATTGACGACATCTTGATATACTCTAAGAGTGAGAATGATCATATGAACCATTTGAGTATAGTTTTGCAAGTCCTCAAGGATAACCAACTCTTTGCTAAGTTTAGTAAATGTGAATTTTAGTTGAGATCAGTTGCTTTCCTTGGCTACATTTATCAAGTGAAGGGATAGAGGTCGATCCGAAGAAGACGGAATCATTAAAGAATTGGCCTAGACCCCTAAGTTATACCGACATTTAGAGATTATTAGGTTTAGCCGGGCATTATCGGAGGTTTGTAGATGTCTTTTCATCTATTTATTTTCCTTTCACAACCCTAACCGAAAAGAAAATTTAAGTTTGAGTGGTCGGATGCTTATGAAAAAGGTTTCCAATGATTAAAAGATAAGCTTTTCGGAGGGTACCGAATTGTTTGTGGTGTTTTGTGATGCTTCTCGAGTAGGTTTGGGTTGTTTCCTTATGTGACATTGCAAGGTCATGGCATATGCCTCTAGGAAAATCAAGGTTCATTACAATAACTACCCAACTCATGACCTTGAACTAGCGGGGGTAGTATTTGCTTTGAAAATTTGGAGACATTACATTTATGGTGTCCATATAGATGTGTTCACCGATCACAAGAGTCTCCAATATGTGTTCACTCAAAAAGATTTGAACTTGCGTCAAAGAAGATGGTTAGAACTTTTAAAAGACTATGATATGAGTGTCTTTTACCACCCCGGAAAAGCTAACATGGTTGCGGATGCTTTGTGTCAAATGTTTAGGGATAGTGTGACTCATGTTGTTGATGATAATAAGGAGTTAGTAAAAGAGGTACATAGGTTGGATCGGTTAGGTGTTCGGTTATAAGACTCTCCAAAAGGGGGTTTCATGGTTCATCATAACTATGAGTCGTTATTAGTAGTTGAGGTGAAATCTAAGCAACTTCTTGATCCTCTATTGTTAGAGTTGAAGGAATCGGTCCTTAGTAAATCTAATGAGTCTTTCTCCCGCGGGGAGGATGGGGTACTTAGGTACCAAGATAGATTGTATGTTCTTGATATAGATGGCTTAAGGAAGCAAATTTTTGAGGAGGATAATGGATCTCAATATTCCATTCATCCAGGTGCCACCAAAATGTATCCTGATCTACGAGAGATCTATTGGTTAAATGGAATGAAGAAAGATATCGCGGACTTTGTGGCCAAGTGTCCAAATTGCAAACAAGTCAAAGCCGAGCATCAAAGGTCGGGTGGGTTGGCCTAAGATATAGCTATACCTACTTGGAAGTGGGAAGATGCCAACATGGATTTCGTTGTGGGTTTGCCTCGTACGCAAAGGCAACATGATTCAATTTGGGTTATTGTTGATAGGATGACTAAATCAACCCATTTTATTCTCGTCAAGGCTACATGTTCCGCGCAAAATTATGCTAACACTACAACATTTTAGCCCTACGGCCACACTAAATTTGGACTACGTTTGTAAAGCGTTGCCTAAAATATTAAAAGCATAGCCAAAGTTTTTTACTTATAGCTACGATAATATTGACAACACTTCAAATGTGTACTCTTTAATGGTATAAGATACACTTTATAAGTATTGTTAAAATATGATATAATTGGCAACACCTATTTACATATATGGCCACATTTTAAAGTATCCTATTTTTATAATTTAAAAAACAACACATTATAATTGTGGCCTTAAAATTTTTACTAAAGAATTATATTCCCTCCAATATTTTTAACTCTCCCTCCCTTTAATTTTACTATCCAAAAAAAAAAGGTAAACCATTAACTTTCATCTTTCACTTCACTTTCATCTTTCACTTCACTTTCATCTTTCATCATGCTTTCCTTATTGTCGAGTTGCCCAGGTGAAAATTGATGAACTAGCTGCCTAGTTGAAGAACTTACCAACACTTCTATTTTCCGATTCTCTTCTCCAATTCTCTTCTCCGATACCGACTTGTAAGAAAATCACACTGAGGAGTTGAAGTCGTCGAAGTACTTCGCTGAAGATTTGAAGTCATCGATGAACTGATAGGTGAAGTCGTCTTCTCCGATAATAATTTCTTCAGGAGTAACTACGATTTTCTTATCTGATACCTATTTCCTTATCTTTCACTTAAACAGTGTACTTGTTAGCTGAAGTGGTTGATTTTTTGTTTTTTGTTTAGAAGGAATTAATTACTTTAGGGTTGTTGGCAATATGAACTCAAGCTAATTAGTCTCTTCGTCATGCTTTTCTTTCAATTTATCACTGAAAAACAAGATTTCAAACAAATTTTGTTGGAATAGGGTTTATCATGTAAGAAATTCTATATTTGGAAGTCTAAATTTTAGCTTTAGGGTTTTGATATTGTTGTGTTTTTATACTATTTTTAGGAGTGTAGCTAGTATTTTAGGTTTATCAATTGATTTTTTGGAGTGTAGCTTGTATTTTAGCCTCCCTATATAAACCTCCCTCTTTTACCATGTTAGGGGTTGGAAATGATTTGGGATTTATTTGAGCAAAAACATTTAGAACATTTAGTTTTCCCAAGCTTGGTTCGAATCTGAGAATCTGTCCGGAATTCTCATCCGTCGTTCGTGTTTGAGTCTTGTGGTAAAGATCACTTCTCTTCTCGTCCCGTTTCAGTTCACTACCCGAAAAAAGGTAATGTCGTTTTCCTCATAGTACTCTTTTTGCCTATTCTTCTATTTTAAGAGTGATATTGTTACTGTTTGAAAGCTGTTATGATGAATTTGTTTCTTTTTATTTGATTTATCTTTGAGTTGATGTTGATTCAATATGAGAGATGTGTTTCTTAGTTACTTTCGCGGGTCTGTTGTAATATCGCTTTAAATATTCGAGAATTTGTATTCATCGTTGTTATTTCCCTACTTGTCATTCGAAGTTTTGTTTTGTTGTTTCTCTTCCTGATCTTGCTCTTGGAATGTCGCTTAACTTGTGTTACTGCCTAGTATTTGATGTCTTATTCGTCATTCTTTCGCTTCAAGTTAAGGGAAAAAAATAATATGTCAATATTCTGGGTTCATGGGTCGTATTTACTAACGTTTTGAATTCATAGATCGTGTTTGTTATTGGTCATTTTAATCGTTTGATCGACTGTTTTAAGAGTATATTTAGAGGGGGAAATCCTTTTTTTTCTTCTCCAAGTTGCATATACCCTGTCGTCCAGTTTTTTCCTTCAAGTTTATTTTCTATGGTTCAACTTTTGTCTCTTAAAATGTTTAATTTTTGAAGTTTGTATGTCATGTCGTTGCTTGGGAGTCAGCTTTTTCATTCATTGCCTTCGTGTGTTTTAACTCTTCCAGACGAGGACTTATTAAAAATGAGAAAGGGTTGTTCTTTAGCATTTCCCAAAGAGTAGTTCTAGGATCAGTGAAAGTTCTTTCTTATTTACAAATTTATGTCTTCTGTCTCTGCATAGGCTATGTTAGTGAACATGTAAAGGCTTAAAATTTGATCTTTAAGTTCAGGGATAGGATTAAGTACTTTCTAACATTGTTAACTTTAGAAGTAATTTAGAAGTCACACTTGTATTTACTACTTACACCTACGTTAATCTTGTATATCGTATGTCCTCCATTCAAGTTCCTATTTGCTATTTCTATTTGTTGTTTTTGTGAGTGGAAACACTTTCTTATTTTACAGATGTATGTCTTCTGTCTCCTCATAGGCTAAGTTAGTAAACATGTGAAGTCTTAAAATTTGATCTTTAAGTTCAGGGATAGGATTAAGTATTTAGCTAAAAATGTTAAATGTAGAAGTAATCAGAGTCACATATGTATTTACTACTTACACCTACATTAGTCTTATATATCCTAGGTCCATCATTCACGATATTTTCTAATTATTGTGCTTTTCTTTTGAAATTATGAAATCGTTGCATTGCAAGATCATATGAGAATATGTAGAGAAAACGTTTTTTTTTACTAGTTGCTGAAAAACTTAATAACATCATTACAGACCTTTACTCTTAGACCTAGTGTTTGCTCTACTAGAACTAACATACATGCTGGTAGTTGGTATTTTGATCCTTTGTCTCACATTCTTTCTATCAGTGGGTACCTTCATATACTTCCTCATGATTTTCCTCTTAAAAAGTGAATGAAAAAGCACTAATTAAATGATCACTGATTTTGTCATTCTCATCATAATTTCCTTCAAGTAATTGAGTATCGTGGTCCAGATCATCCTCATTATTCAAAACATCATAGTCATCTTTATCTTTTTTATCAGATTTCTCTTGCTGTTTTGGGTCTCCAGCATGTTCATGTTCTATTATCCTTTGTTTCCTTCTTTGAATAACATCTCTTTTTTCTTGTTGTACATGTCTTGAGATTTGTTGTTGGGTTGTTTGGGACTAGTGTCAAGTTTACATATACAGATGTGGACAAGTTTAAATAAGTTGATTCTTATACTCAATCACTTAAAGGAAATGATGCTCTAAATTTTTGGGAGTGTAGCTCGTAATCACTAAATAAGTATAAGTAGGCTGATTCTTCACTTGAGAGTTTCTTTTTTATTTTTAGCCTGATTTTGTCTTATTCGAACATCAAATAATTGGATAATAGTGCAGGAAGCTGGTTCAGGGACTATATCTTCATTAGCCTTTTGAGTAGACACCCGATTCATCATGTTTCTATCTTTTTGTAAATTTGAAGTATTTTGATCAATATGTGTCATCTTCCCCTTTTTCCACCTTGAGAACTGGAGTTCATTGACCCGCAACTTGGTGTGAGCTTGTAATCCTGAGAACGGATGGATGGATAAAACATCAGTTTAGTTGAAAGACTTTGGTACCACTATCAAATGAAAATATCAGACATGTTATATAGCTAGGAACGCAAACTGTTTTAGTTCGTTAGTCATCATTATATGTCTTATAAGTTTCCCTTTCTGATATTGGCTTGCGAAAGATTTTGAACCTTAGTAGATGAAACATTAGTTTAGTTGATGAACTTTTTTACAACTATCCAATTAAAACTGAAGGCATGATCTATAAAAAAAAATGATTATTTTAGTCCTAAACAGTGTCATTTTGTCTTCTTATAAAGAAGGACACTTCTTCATTTTGTTTATCCTTTATCAGCTCAATTCATATGCTTATGTATATTCCTATTTTTTATGTTCCAATTATATCCTATGTGCTCTTGATTAATATATGTACTTCTCTGAATCTGCAATCTGCCAGAATACCCAGTAAACACATGTTTTCCACAAATTTATGTAATAAGCATGCTACAGTTTGTATTTTTCCTGTAAAAGGAAATAAGATGTCCTGTTGCCTGTATAATGCTATTACTTCTGTAGTTTTATACATTTGCATATGCACATTTTGATCAATTTTTTTTCTAAACCAATAAGTCTTCTCATTTATGCAGGTTTTGCTGAGAGGAAATTCATATTATGCAGACACCAAAATCAAGGTATTTCAAATCTCTAAACAGTAAAATTTATAATGTTACTATATTTTTTCTACAATTGTATAATTTTGCATATTTGTGAAGTACATAATGATTTAATGATTCTTACTGAATGTTTAGATATTGATATGTTCTTTTAGGAATTCAGATGTCCCATCCAAAGATTGGATGGAATTAGCAAGGTATAGCAAACAATATATTGTTGTTGTTGAATCATTCCAAACTGATTTTAGTTGTAAAGTAAGTAGTTCTTACAGTTAACTATCGATGTCAATTATTTTCAACAGGCTGAACTTCAGAATCGTCAAAATTCTGGGGAAACAACTGATGATGCCTTTATGGCGGTGTTTGGAAAGGAGCAGCCTGGATGACTTCGGTGCTATGACAGATCAGTGACAACAAGTTCTCTAAAAGAAGATGAGGAAACTAACAAGCTAAAACAAAAGCATGGTAAAGACATCAGTTTTGTAAAGAAAGAAATGAATGAAATAAGAGAAGAAATGAGACATTTTTTTAGTCAATTGCTTCAAAACAATTATGCATTGAATGTTCAAGATATACCATGTATTGTTGGATCTAACCTTGTTTCACCTATTGATGCAAGTAGCGCACAAGCTCTAAGAGTCCAGAATATTCCACATTCATCATACTCATGATCTGATTCTTGAAAAGGTATTTTGTTGGTTCCTTTAGATTTTTTTTTTCTCTCTCTCTCTCTTTTGTTGATGTATCAAATTGTGAGATAGTTTTCTTGTTCTTCTTGGCTTTATTTTGATCCTGCACATGAGCAAGATCATTATAGTTAATTTGTGTGTGTAGTTGTGGCTGATTGTGGCTGATTTGTGTGTGTAGTTGTGGCTGATTTGTGTTTGTAGTTGTGGCTCCAACTTCGCTGCTAGGATCTTATGTGTGAAGGTATAGAATCAGTGTACAAGTTATAGGATTGATTTATAGAATCAGTTTATATAGTGATGGAAATTCTAAAAAGAGTTGATAACACAACTTTGTTTGTCTTTGTCCCATCTTGTACTTCTGTTACAAAATGTTTCAGCAGTCTAACTTGTGGCATACATAGTGTAACTCTCGTTAACATTTACATATTAAGAACTAGTAACAAAGTTATCTGCATTCACCCGTGTGCTTAGAATACTTCATTACTGCTAATCATATGAACAAATAAACATCATGCGAGATGTTTTATAGTTTATTTTAATCATTCACGAAAGATATCAGGTCAAATAAAAGTTTTAATTATTGATCTTGTAGTTTTGATCATCAATATTACAAGGAGATACCCTGTACATGTGTGCTTCATTAAAACTTAGTTACAAATGTATAAAAATATATCTAAGACCTGGTAGAACAAAGAAGTCTCGTTATGTCCGGTCCAGTTGACTTGAGAACAACAAAATGAACATGTGATGCACACTGAGCCTAAGGCTAATCTGGTTCTTGGAATTACTCCATATCTTATTTTTTTGTTTACTTTATTCATGGGCTTCTTAAATTTTCCTCCGTATCCGTTTAACTATTAATTGCTAGTTGTGCAAGCCTTAGATTTAATGTGTGATGTTTCTTGTTGTTTTGGGTTCAATGGTGTAAGCTTATAATTGATGTATGATTTTCTAGTTCTTGGTTTATAAATGTACTGGAAGTTATAATTGATGTATGATTTGCTACTTTTGGTGTTCTGAAATTTTGAAGGCAAAAATCTGGAAAAATAAGTTAATGTGCAGAGTAAGTATTGGTGTTGTATAATTGTCAGCTTTGCTCTTCTAAAATTTTTAATCCACTTGCTGTTCGGATTTTAACTTGAGAACTCATCACTCTTCTCGTACTTTACGACCTTTGCTAAGACTTGACCTTATTGGTTTTTCTCCCATTCAAACGGAGGATATGTGATTTTACTCACCAACATAGGTATCAGTACCTCTACCTAACATAGTTTGGGAAAAAAATACCTATTACTTTTTGTCTGTGCAACATGAATTGAGAACTTATGGTTCTTCTCTTACTTCATTGACCGCTAGACCATTTTGTCGAGTTTTTTTTTTCTATTATACATTTTTTTGATAATTCAACCATGAATTCTATTTGGCTCCCCCCATAAAGTTAATTCAGGTGATAGTGAAGTGGTTTTTTGTTAATGTATCATGACATGGGACCCTTTAGAATACTAGTAAAACCTATAATGCCAGAATCACAACTCTCAAAATGTGGCATATGATATGTTTGATAAAGTTTTCTTTTAGTCATTAATCATTTAGTAGTACAAATAGAGGGTTGTGACAGTTGATAATTAATTGTTTTTTGCAAGTATTGGTGTTGTATAATTGTCAACTTTGCTCTTCTGAAATGGTACAAATCTATAAAGCGAATTATTGGTCTTGACAGCTTTGCTCTTCTAAAATATCCATAACTTAATATAGTAAGTGTTTCAATCTGATTTGTTTGTTTCTTTTGATTGTTAATTTCATTTTAGATATGTAGGGAAATGGAGCTGATCAAATTTGAAGGACATCCACAAGTTAATTTGATCTCATTGAAGTGAAAGTGGATGATGACCTTTTGACCTATTGTAAATTTTGAATACATTATCTTGAACTATTGTAAGTTACATTTTGAACTATTCATGTATACATATATATTAAGAATATTGCCATGTATGTACACAAGACTATACTTTGATGTTTATTTCAAATCTATGCATTTGAATTACTTATTAGCTAATTTGATAGTTGAGATTATTTATTACAAAACAATATTGGTGTTTTTAATTAGAAATTAAGGCATATAAATATTTTATAGCCAAAATAATATTACCACACTTAAAAGTGTAGCCATAGTAGTGTAAATTGTGGTATGCACATAGACAAGGACAACACTTCAAAGTGTTGTCATACATAAGATAGAAAAGGCGACACTTTCAAATCGTGGGCAATATGGAAGAAAAGGCAACGCTTGAAAGTGTAGCTGGTAAAGCAACACTTTTAAGCGTAGCTGCAAAGCCTGGCCTTTTTGCCTTTTAGGCTACACTTTTAAGCGTAGATTATAAGGCAACACTTCTAGGCGTATTTGCAAAAGTGTGGCCTTTTTTACTTTTAGGCTACGCTTTTAAGTGTAGCTGATAAGGCAACATATCTAAGTGTAGCTGCAAAAGCATGGCTTTTTCCCCTTTTAGTCTACTTTTTTAAGTGTAGCTGATAAGGCAACACATGAAAAGTGTTGCCTACTCTAAGGTAACACTTCATTCGGCCACCCTGAGAAAAGTGTGGCTAAAAGTCAGAAAGAGTGGCCTTTTACCAAAGGCCACACTTTTTGCTAGTTTAGGCTACACATTATTGTGGTGGGCGTAGGCCTAAAATGTTTTAGTGTAAGTTGTATCAAAAAGAGATAATAAGGATTCATGTAGTTTACTTGTCTATCATTTTGTATAGGGGAACTCAATTTAATTCTCACTTTTGAAACGCATTCCAATGTGGACTTGGTACTAAGGTGAAACCTAACAACGTATTTATCCACAAACGGATGGTTTGGATGAACATAGCATCCAAACCCTAGAGGAAATGTTGACGGCATGTGTAATCGACTTCAAAGGTAATTGGATTTACCACCTACAATTGATTAAGTTTGCCTGCAATAATAGCTACCACTCAAGTATTCCAGGGCTCAATTTGAGGCTCTATATGGGAGAATATGTAGGTCTCCGGTTGGGTGGTATTAGGTAGGTGAGTTTGCTCTAAGAGGTCGTTAAGTAGTTTTTGGATCATGGAGAAAGTTCAGCTTTTAAGGGAAAGGTTGAAAATGGCTCAATATCGGCAAAAGTCTTATGCCGATAGTAGAAGGAAGGACCTTGAGTTTGAAGTAGGTGATTAGGTCTACTTGAAGATTCCACCCATGAAAGGAGTGATGAGGTTTGGTAAGAAAGGGAAACTTAGCCCTCGGTATGTGGGCCCTTATGAAATTCTAAAACTAGTCGGGAAAGTCACTTATGATTTGAAATTGCTCAATGAATTGATTCTTTCTTTAGAAAGTTTAGGGGTGAATGAGAACCTTTCTTTTGAAGAGGTTCCGGTTGAGATCATAGATCGTCAAGTTAATAAAATGAGGAATAAAGAGGTTGACTTCGTAAAAGTCCTTTGGAGAAACCATCTAGTTGAGGGTGCAACATGGGAGTCTGAGGCCGACATGAAGTCCCGCTATCCTCATCTTTTTCCTCTCACTCCTAGCCAAAGTCGAGGTTGGTAGTTTCTTTTAAACGAGAGTTATGAATAATGTTGAACTTATCATGATTTTCTAAAATGTGCATACAGAAATTCATGCTTAAATTGTATTTTCAGTTTTCATTAAATTATGTTTCTCATGGTTGACTTGCACTTGTATGTATCATGTTATATTGTCTTCGTGAGAGATGAATAGAGCATGCTTGATGTGGTCTTGATAAGGACATGTCATATTGCTTGTCTAATATACATGTTGATGCTCTTTGAATGTAGAGAAGGTAGTTCCTCCTAAATTTATTTGAAGCAATGAGTGTTGAGCATAATGATGTTGTGGATTAAGTTCCTATTTAGTATGATGCCATGATTTTGCTGATTTGACTGGTTTTGTGCTGCTAGTTTCGAGTCATTGTCTTCCATAGAAAAAGGTCAAGTGTCATTCGGGGACGAATGTTCCTGGGGAAGTATTGCAGCACAGTGGAAATTCTATGACAAAAACTAAGAGCCTAACCTAATGAATTATGAACTAAAAAGGAGTAATTACGATCATAAATGATTAGGGAAAGAATCAACGAAGTCTATAGGGATTAGAACCGACAAAAAAAGAAGAAAACTTTGGGCAGTAGGTTCGGGGAGTAGCTCCGCGTTGCGTACTTTCCCCACCTGTGATCAAAAAGTGTCTCCGCGACATCGCGGACCCTTCTATCCAACATTTTAATTTCCAAAAATTTTGGGGAACACCTCTGCGACGCGAACTTGATCTGCGACGATAATTCTGAAATAAAAGTCTACTTTTACATATTAAAAAAGTCCATCCAAATGAGGGGTGTTTTGGGTATTTTAGGGGCTTAGTATATATTGTTTTTAAGTCATTTTAAACCGAGTCCCACACCACGAAAAATCCCAACCTTAAAAACCCAATTGCTCTCACCTCTCTCTAAATTCTCGCTTTACCCAAACCTCCATTGAAGGACCTTGAAGCTCCTAGAAGAGGATCAATTCTCAAAGATTTCAACTCAATTTCGTGTCTAAGTCTTCATTAAGTATGAATTCTTTATCTTTTAGGATTCCTTTCCCCAAGAGGTCCTTTCAAAGATGTTTTCAAAATTCTCTAAAATCTATGTTTTTTTCTCTACCTCGGTCTTCATCTAAAATGAAAATTATGGATCAATTATTAATAATTATGATTACTTACGGTTGTTTAGGTGAATATTGATGGGTAATTGTTGTTGTTCACTTGAAAATCCCTTAGACCCATGATTTTCCCCAATTTCATAAATCGTGGATTTGATATGGTGAATTGGTTGAAGGTGATGAGTATATCAATTTCTTAAATTGATGTTAATTATGTTATTAGTTCATGAATTAGCATATATTTATGTATTTATTATTCATTGTTGTGTGATTTAAGTATGAAGACCCATGAAGGGCAAGAAGGTATGAATATTTGTAACATTCCAGAAAATGTACTTGTCTAGTGAATAGTCTATTAGGTTTTAAGAATACATATTGGGGTACATAGTCATCCTTAATGTCCAATATTAAGTAATATTGGGCATGTTAGAGAATATTGGCTTAAGGGTGTTAGCCAATTTCTATGTATACACAAGTAAATGAAAATACACCTTGATGTTCAAATGCTCCAATCCAAGCTTATTTAGTAATTGTACCTGCAATGAAGACCCTAAGCTAAAATAATTATATTCATCATATACTCACATTAGGTACTAGGCATCCAAGTGTCAAGCCTAGGTACATAGTGAGGATCCTTGGACAAGAAGTGAACTTTACAGAAGTGCACGGTTAGGAAAGTGCACAGCAACACATGTGCAAGCACATGTGTAACCGGCCGATAGACAAGCCCAACCAATTCGGTTAGGGCAGTTAGGGGACAGGCGTGTCGGATCAATCCACGTGGGGCCGAGCCTCCTAACAAAACCTAGGTTCTAACTAACCAAACTAACTAACTAACTAACCTAGGACTAACTAAAATGAACTAACTAGTGTTCCCAAAATCATAAGACCTAACCGGGTGGCACTAGCCGAAAATCTAACTAAAGAAACATCCTAGTACCTAACCTAGGATGGTCCAAAGGGGTTGGTTATGGTCCTAACGACTTAGGGGTACTGTAATAATTATCATAGTTCACTTGATTAATTAAATTTGCAACTTAATTAATTAATTTAATTCCTGGTCAAACCCGAGACCCTTAGTCAAACGCTCTTCTAGTTTTAGTCAATTTAGGAGGGGCGTTTTGGTAATTTAAGGGGAGGGTCTTTAGGGTAATTCATAGGACGACTATATATTGATATTAGTTCAGTTTTTGACCACTTTTACACGTCCCAAATCATATCAAACGAAATTCTCTTAATCTCTCAAGAACGCTCTCTTTTCCAAACTCCATTGAAGAACAAGAAAAGCTTAACGAAGAAGACAAAGGTTTCAAAGTTTCCAATCAGATTTCGTGGATTCATCATCTATAAGGTATGGGTTTTTCACTCTTGGGAATCCTTTCACTAAGAGGTCCTTTCAAGATAAGTTTTCAAGAACTTCAAATACTAGGGTTTTTACTCTACAAAACGGATTTTCTTCCTAACCCTAGATTTATGATTTTCAATGAAAAGTAAACGTTTTCTATATTTGATTTCACACGAATTGTTGAGTAATTGATTGATAATGTTTGAATGTCGTGTGATACATGATCATCTCTAAGTGATGATTTTGAATGGGTTGTTTCTAGTGTTTGATAACGTGTAGACGTAGGGTTGAAATTTAAGGTTTGAATGAACCCTTTTATGACCCGTTTCCCTTCTCCTACCTATGCATTGATCTCGTACATGATTTTATGAGTTGTTCTTGATTTTGTTATTGAGTATTTCACTATGTATGATTATGAATATTGCATGATGAATAAGATTCCTGGAAGCAAGAGGTAAATCTTCTAAGTGTGATTACTCTTAATGTTTATGTTAGCCTATAATTATGATGCTATGATTACAAAAGGAATGTATGATGTTGCTATATGAATATGATGGCTATGAATATGTAAATTGTGAAATCATGATAAGAATACGAATATGCAAGTTTATGATATCCCTTGTATGCTTTACACAAGGTGACAATGTTATGTTAATCTCACATAAGAAAGGTTACGATGAAAGGACATTCTCATCTAATCTAAAAGAGATCATGATCATGTTATAGGAGGAGATAATCTCCTATGACCTATGATAAATTTATGATAAAAGAAAACTTAAAGGTTATTTCAAGAAAGGGACTTAAGCTAAGCACCGATGAACTAGATATGGGAAGTGTCCCTTCCCTAGCGGGAATGTAGGTTTACAATGATTCTCATGATATTGAGGCTGCCATGTAATGTGGAAATATGGGTCTCTAATACATCTCCTAGTTCTTGCACTATGCTGCCACCATAGGATACTAGCTAGTGGATCCACCTAGAAATCTATGTCATGTTAGGTTCTACTTTGGCCGATAGACCACCTCTTTTCGGTGTGAGGAAGACACTGGATTCCATGTTTAGCTCACATGGTCTATATCAGTTAATGACTGTTTTACCTCATGTAAAACGAAAGACAAGTAAATGAACGTTGACTAGGGTAACTTGTGGAGTTTGCTTAGTATAGGTAGTGGTATGGGACGCTACCTAGACATTGCACAAGTTGACTCTAACGAAAGTCCTAGGAGATTGTTCTTATGTAATATGATAACGTGAAAGGTATGATGCTTAATGATAATGTGAAAGGTATGATGCTTATGATATATGATGTTACTTTTATATGAATGTGGATCATTATGATGAATACGTTATTTGGTTATATTGTTATATGAGGTGAAGACTACTTATGTTACAAGTACATGAAGCAAGGCCTTACTTATGGTCTCCTATCTTATCTACTTGGTTGTGTGGGGTTATGGGGCTTCACATGACCATTGCACTTGTAGGTTGGGGATGAGGTCATTGGTGATTCTTTTGTATGTTATGTTTATATGATCTATTGAATATGAAATGTTAACATGACTCTATGAGAAGATTTGTTGATTATGATCATGCTTTAACTTGTATGTGTTATATGGTATGTGCATTGAAGATTTTCATATGACTTAGCATGTTTTCTAAAGAGATAAATGATCCTTCTTCATGCATGTCCCTATGTGTTATGTGCATATACCCATACTTAGTACATGTGGCGTACTAACCCCATTACTTTATATTACTACAACTGTAGGTTCCGGCCATTGAAGTTAAGCAGGTCGATTTGAAGAAGCTTGGACCTCTTTCTCCAAGTCGTGGTAGGTCCTCATGTTCAGGACGCTATCATCTATATTCCAGCCTATGAAGACTTAGAAGTTTTTAGAATACATTATCTCCATTATGTTCTTTGGATTCTTTTGTATTAAGGCCTATATGGCATATTGACTATTATTGGCTAAGTCCAGATTTGCACTTTTAGATGGTTTCTATATATGTGAGACCGTTTTAGAATATCGTATGTCTTTATAAATGTTAAGTATGAAGTCTAAGTATACTTCATTAGTATGTTAAAAATTTTAAATTTTTCCGTAATTTTACTATCGCATGTCATGACGATGCTAAGAGGCTTGTCTGCGACCACTGAGAGGTTAACGACGCCGGTCTCATGCGGGGTATAGGATCCGGGTGTGACAAACTTAGTATCAAAGCATGAGGTTAAATATGGAATATTAAACTTGGTATCAGAGCATGAGGTTAAATATCCTTAGAATAAATGTCTCACTAAACCACGTTACCTAGCGTCTTGTTCATGGTTGTGAAGCACGCCACAATTGTGGACGAGGGGCTATGTGATGATTAGGAAACTTCTCTTTCTTGATACTCCTATATCGTGCGTTTAGAGTTTTGAAAATATGTTTCTATTAGCATCTAATCCCTTTCTTGTGTATATAGGCGATGAACACAAGAAGGACAACCGCTATAAGGGTAAGAGAGGAGATTGTGAATGCGGGAGCTATTCCCCAAGGTAACCGAAATGCTCCTAAAGTACAAGCTGCTGGAAATGATCAAGTTCCGGTGAATCCTCCGGCTATGACAGATGGTGAGGTGAGGGAAGCCCTGTTCCAAATGACCCAAGCCATCACCACCCAAGCTCAAGACATCACGACTCAAGCTAACAGAGAGGTTGTTCCTCGAGAAAACCAGCATGCTAGTACTATGGCTAGCTGTTTGAGAGACTTTACGAGGATGAATCCTCCCATGTACTTTAGATCAAAAGTTGATGAGGACCCCCAAGATTTCCTTGATGAGGTCTACAAGATTTTGTTTGCTATGGGGGTGAGTACCACTAAGAAGGACGAACTTGCTACTTATCAACTCAAGGACGTGGCTCATACATGGCTAATCTGTGGAAAGATGGTAGGGCTTTAGGAGATGGTCCCGTGACTTGGGAGATCTTCAAAAAGGCCTTTATAAACAGATTATTTCTAAGGGAACAAAGAGAAGCTAAGGTAGAGGAGTTCATTAACCTTCGTCAAGGAGGTATGAGTGTTAAGGAATACTCCTTGAAGTTCATTAAGTTGTCCAAATATGCTTCTTCTTTGGTTTCCAATGCTAGGGATGAAATGAGCCGTTATGTAACGGGCGTGTCCGAAGAGCTTGAAGAAGAATTTCGTGCAGCCATGCTTCATGACAATATGGATCTTTCTAGGTTGATGGTTCATGCTCAACAGGTTGAGGAAAGTCGCCTAAGGAAGAGGAATACGGAAGATAAGAAGGCAAAGTCTTTTGAGAGTGGTTCTCCTTAAAGTAGGCTTGCTGTTCAAGACAAGCCTAAGTTTAAGAAGAGGTTTTAAAACCAATTTCCTTCAAATTTCTCCAAGAATCTCAATGATGGAGGTTGTAATCCCAAACCTCAAGAGGGGAGAAATGTTGATCCACCAAGAGAAAGACCAACTTGTGGTAAGTGTGGTAAGAAGCATGGGGGAGAATGTCTTGTTAAAACTAATAGTTGCTATGGTTGTGGAAAAGGTGGACATATGGTGAAAAATTTTCCTAATGTGAGAAGTCAAGGTAAGGGTAATAGTCAAGCTCAACCAAGTGGTCCAAATTCTAAAGCTCCAAAAAGGAACCGTTTCTATGCACTCAAGGCTAGGGGTGAACAAGAAATCTCTCCCGACGTTGTGACGGGTATGTTACAAGTTTTCTCTGTTAATGTTTATGCTTTGCTTGACCAAGGGTTTTTCATACCATATGGTGAGGATAAAGGAGGCTTTTCAAATGTATTGAATTCAAGAAAACAGAAACTAGGGTTGTTCCCAATGAAATTGTCTAATGTTAATCTCCCTAGTTCTCCCTATTTCCGATTCTAGTAGTATGTATAATGCTCAAGATTTCAGTAAGAAAGTAAGAAAAAAAGAAAGAAAGAAGTAGGAAGATGAGGGGTGTTAGGATAGGATGACCAAAGGGTGAGGTTAGACTAAGTAATGATGTAAGTCATTCTTAGTCATTGCATAGAAAGATCCCAATGGAAGTCTTAAAAGAATATCCTAAGTCAACCTAGAATGATCAAAGTGAACGTGAGATCAAAGAAGAAGAAATGTAAGTTCAAAGTGAACTAAGTAAGCAAAGCATGAGAATGTCAAATCATTAGTGTTTGATAAGAATGAAGTTTTAACAGTTATTGGTTTATGCCAATATTGGAGTATAAATATGTGCCCCAAGAACTATATGTTATGCAAATAATCAAAGAATGGACATAGCCAATAAAGATTGGCGTATAAAGACTTCATGCCCAATTTAACAAGAATGAAATTTTTTTTAACTTGTTTACTAAATAGGTGCATGTTTTGGTAAAAGATAGTACCAACGAGAGTTTTAAGAAAATGTTTTCATACTCTATTCTTGTACTTATGTGAAACTTGTATGCATATGTTTTCTTGAGATTTTGTTGTTTTGTTGTTATCTTGAGAAGATTGATAGCATGGTAACTCTTTGATGCATTTTGAGCTTATGATAAGGTTAAGAAGGAAATTTCTCACTATGTATTATGAATATGTAGCTCTTATATGTTTGTGCATCATAAATTGAGTGCTAAGTGTAATGATATGTTATGTGTTGATTGTGCTGCTAGTATTGAGTCTTTTTCCTATCCTCCAAAAGATTTTAGTGTCATTCGGGGACGAATGTTCCTAAGGGGTGGGATAATGTAACATTTCAATAAATGTACTTTTCTAGTGAAGAGTCTACTAGGTTTTAAGAATACGTATTGGGGTAAATAGGCATCATAAATGCCCAATATTGAGTAATATTGGGCATGTTAGAGAATATTGGCTTAAGGGTGTTAGCAAATTTCTATGTGTGCACAAGTATATGAAAATACACCTTGATGTTTAAATGCTCAAATCCAAGCTTATTAAGGAATTGTACCTTCAATACAGACCCTAAGCTAAAATAATTATATTCATCGCATACTCACATTAGGTACTAGGCATCCAAGTGTAAAACCTAGGTACCCTAGAACATGATCATTTAACATGATCATGTAGATTAAGCAGTGCCCAAGGACATAGTGAGGATCCTTGGACAAGAAGTGAACTTTCCAGAAGTGCACGGTTAGGAAAGTGCACAGCAACACATGTGCAAGCACATGTGCAACCGTCCGAGAGACAAGCCCAACCGATTCGGTTAGGGCGGTTAGGGGACAGGCGTGTCAGATCAAGCCACGTGGGGCCGATCCTCCTAACAAAAACTAGGTTCTAACTAACCGACCTAACTATCTAACTAACCTAGGACTAACTAAAATGAACTAACTAGTGTGCCCAAAATCCTAAGACCTAACCGGGTGACACTAGCCGAGAATCTAACTAAAGAAACATCCTTGTACCTAATCTAGGATGGTCCAAAGGGGTTGGTTATGGTCCTAACGACTTAGGGGTACTTTAGTAATTACCCTAGGTCACTTAATTAATTAAATTAACAACTTAATTAATTAACTTAATTCGTCAAACCCGAGACCCTTAGTCAAACGCTCTCCTAGTCTTCGTCGATTTAGGAGGGGCGTTTTGGTAATTTAAGTTGAGGGTCTTTAGGGTAATTCATGGGACGAGTATATATTGATGTTAGGTCCGTTTTAGACCACTTTTACACGTCCCAAATCATATCAAACGAAATTCTCTTAATCTCTCAAGAATGCTCTTTTTTCCAAACTCCATTGAAGAACAAGAAAAGCTTAAGGAAAAAGACAAAGGTTTCGAAGTTTCTAATCAGATTTCGTGGATTCTTAATCTATAAGGTATGGGTTTTTCACTCTTGGGATTCCTTTCACCAAGAGGTCATTTCAACATAAGTTTTCAAGAACTTCAAATACTTGGGTTTTTACTCTACAAAACGAATTTTCTTCCTAACCCTAGATTTATGATTTGCAATGAAAAGTAAACGTTTTCTTATTTGATTTTGCACGAATTGTTGAGTAGTTGATTGATAATGTTTGAATGTCATGTGATACATGATCTTTCTCTGAGTGATGGTTTCAAATGGGTTTTTTCTAGTGTTTGATAACGTGTAGACGTTAGGGTTGAAATTTAATATTTTAATAAACCCTTTTATGACCCGTTTCCCTTCTCCTACGCTAGGCATTGATATCGTACATGATTTTATGAGTTTTTCTTGATTATGTGATTGAGTATTTCATTATGTATGATTATGAATATTGCATGATGAATAAGATTCTTGGAAGCATGAGGTAAGTCTTCTAAGTGTGATTACTCTCAATGTTTATGTTAGCCTATAATTATGATGCTATGATTACGAAAAGAATGTATGATGTTGCTATGTGAATATCCTGGCTATGAATATGTACATTGTGAGATCAAAATAAGAATACAATATGCAAGTTTATGATATCCCTGGTATGCTTTACACAAGGTGACTATGTTATGTTAATCTCACATAAGAAAGGTTACGATGAAAGGACATTCCCATCTAATATAAAAGAGCTCATGATCATGTTATACAAGGAGATAATATCCTATGACCTATGATAAGTTTATGATAAAAGAAAATTTAAAGGTTATTTAAAGAAAGGGACTTAAGCTAAGCACCGATGAACAAGATATGGGAAGTGTCCCTTCCCTAGCGGGAAGGTAGGTTCACAATGATTCTCATGAGATTGAGGCTGCCATGTAATCTGAAACTATGGGTCTCTAATACATCTCCTAGTTCTTGAACTATGCTGCCACCATAGGATACTAACTAGTGGATCCACCTAGAAAGCTATGTCATGTTAGGTTCTACTTTGGCCGGTAGACCACCTCTTTTCGGTGTGGGGAAGACACTGGAATCCATCTTTAGCTCACATGGTCTATGTCGGTTAATGCGTATGTTCCCTCATGTAAAATGAAAGACAAGTAAATGAACGTTGAGTAGGGTAACTTGAGGAGTTTGCTTAGTATAGGTAGTTGTATGAGACGCTACCTATACATTGCACAAGTTGACTATAAGGGAAGTCCTAGGAGATTGTTATTATGTAATATGATAACTTGAAAGGTATGATGCCTACGATATATGATGTTACTTTTATATGAATGTTGGCCATTATGATGAATATGTTATTTGGTTATACTGTTATATGAGGTGAAGACTACTTATGTTACAAGTACATGAAGCAAGGCTTTACTTCTGGTCTCCTATCTTATCTACTTGGTTGTGTCGGGTTATGGGGCTTCACATGACCATTGCACTTGTAGGTTGGGGATGAGGTCATTGGTAATTGTTTTGTATGATGATCTATTGAATATGAAATGTTAACATGACTCTATGAGAAGATTTGTTTATTATGATCATGCTTTAACTTGTATGTGTTATATGGTATGTGCTTTGAAGTTTTTCATATGACTTAGCATGTTTTCTAAAGAGATGATAAATGATCCTTTTTCATGCATGTCCCTATGTGTTATGTGCATATACCCATACTTAGTACATGTGGCGTACTAACCCCCATTACTTTATATTACTACAAATGTAGGTTTCGGCCATTGAAGTTAAGCATGTCGATTTGAAGAAGCTTGGAACTCTTTCTCCAAGTCGTGGTAGGTCCTCATGTTCGTGACGCTATCATCTATATTCCATCCTATGAAGACTTAGTAGTTTTTAGAATACGTTATCTCCATTATGTTCTTTAGATTCTTTTGTATTAAGGCCTATATGGCATATTGACTATTATTGGCTAAGTCTAGATTTGCACTCTTAGATGGTTTGTATATATGTGAGACAGTTTTAGAATATCGTATGTCTTTATAAATCTTAAGTATGAAGTCTAAGTATACTTCATTAGTATGTTAAAAGTTTTAAATTTTTGCGCAATTTTACTATCACATGTTATGACGAATGCTAAGAGGCTTGTCTGCGACCTATGAGAGGTTAACGACGCCGGTCTCATTTGGGGTCTAGGATTCTGGTGTGACAATATGAGTCTCTCTTTGAACTCAATTATGAAAGACGAATTACTTAGATAGTAATGATGTTATATCTAATGTGTTATTGTGTTGTGGATGACAAGGTCCCCTTATCCTTAACCCTATCAACTTGAATTATCTATGAAGTATGTATGTATGTTATGGTAAGATTGTTATATGATTGAAAGGTAGTTATCATGATTATAATGAAAGGTTAAAGTTAAAGGTTTACTCACTATCTACTGTTTCTAAAGTGAAGGAATTTTTCTCAGTTATGAACATCTATGAGCTATTATGATAACATGTATTCATAAGAGTCTAGTTACGAATTATTTGAACTTTTTTGATGACTAAATATGATTAAATATTATTACTAAAGGGAATAGATGCTTAGCACCAAAAGGGAATGTAAATGAGATGGGGGTCTCACGTTTAGTAAGTCCGGCGGTTTCCTCACGTTTAGCAAGTATGTATTCCCTAAGATATGTTTTGTCTAATGAGATGGAAACCCCCACGTTTAGAAAGGTGGAGTTTCTAGTAACAATCTCCTTGTCCCTTAACTATGTGCCCACATAGGATTGTAGCTTAGTGCATCCACTTAAATATATATGTACGAAAGGTTACACCTTAGGCAAGTGTTAACCCTCTCTTTTTGGTATGGCAGAAAAAAATGGATTCCATGTAGCTCTCATGGTCTATGTTGGTTATTGCAACCTTTTCCCTAATATAAAAGTAAATAAATGAATGAAATTTAGGAACTTTCACTATGCCTTTCTTAAAGGGTTCTACATAGTGTAAGGGATGGTATGGGACTTCTCTTGTACATTGCACTTGTGGGATCCTAAGAGTGAATTTTAGTAGTGTTCTCTTGTGATTATGTTGATTATGACTTATGTATGTTAAGATAAGTAAGTTCATTATGAATATGGCAATTTATGAGGAAGTATTTTGTTATGAATGTATGTATGAAGTGGGTTGCTTAATGTATAGGGTTATGGGATTTAGTTATTTGCAATGCACAAGTATTGCTTGGGTTGCCTAATGAAGGGGTGATATCATGTAAGGTTGGCTTATGTTGCTTAATTTATGTGCGTATTTCATTTACTTGATAAAAAATATGTTTTGACTAAATGTCCTTTTATGCATGTTTCAATGGTTTTTATGCATCGTAGCCATACTTAGTATGTGTGATGTACTAACCTATATTTTCTTTCCTTTTTCCCAACCAATGTATATTCGAGCCGTTGAGGATTCAAGTTTATTTCTCAAGGATACTTGGAATTGCATCTCTAAGTTGGTGAGTCCTCAAGTCCTAGGAAACAACCCTTATGTTCTAGCATTTAGTACTTTGCTTATGTTGGAAGACGTTGTTGTATTTCCTACTTCTAGACTTTTTATTGATGTATGGGCTGAGTCCCAAATTTCTATACTTTTATGTTTAGATGTTATGTTTGACGAAGCTAGATTCTATATGAAGTGAATTTGAACTTTCAAAGAATGAGTTCTAATTTTTCCGCATTTTTATTCTATGATACGTGCTATGACAAATGCTAAGGGATTGTGTAAGACCTCTTCAAGGTCGAATACGTCGGTAATGACTAGGGGGTGCTCTTTGGTCGTTACAAACTTGGTATCAAATCAACGGGTTGAGAATCATGTAGGATTGATGTCACAAACACATGGAGTAGAGTCTTGTTCATGGGTGTGAAGCACGCCACACTTATGAATAAGAGGCTATGAGAAGCTTAGGAACTTTCACTCTCTTGTTATTCATTAGTCATTTCTAAGAGTCTTAACTCTATCAAGTCATTTCTTATAATATTTCTTCTGTTATTATAGAGAATGATTACAAGAAGGACAATTGCTAGGAGGGACGATGAGGAGAATGTGAATGATGCAGTTCCCCCTCAAGATCCTCAAAACCATCAAGTCCCTGTTGAAGAAGGGGTTATTTCTAATGTCAAGATAAGGGAGGTTTTTCATAGTTTTACTCAAGTGTTGGAAACTCAAGTTTCTAGGGACATATAGGGTTCCAGTGAACTCCAACGCTAGCACTACTGCTTCTAGGATTAAGGATTTCACAAGGATGATTCCCCTGCTTTCTTTGGCTCCAAAGTGGTAGAGGACTTGCAAGGGTTCATTGATGAAATATTCAAGATACTAAACGCTATGGGTGTGTCCTCTCAAGAATAGGCGGAACTAGCCACCTATCAACTCAAAGATGTGGCTCAAGTTTGGTATGAACAATGGAAGGAGGCGAAGCCTATAAGACAAGGTCTGGTTACTTGGGCATCATTCAAGATGGATTTACTTGATAGTTTATTCTCATTGCAATTAAGGGAGAGGAAAATGCAAGAATTTATCAGTCTTCTTCAAGGGGGTATCAGAGTAAAGGAGTAAACCCTAAAGTTCACTTGACAATTCAATCATACTCCGACTATGGTGGTTGATTCTAGGGCTAAGATTAACAAATTTGTTATGGGGATATCCGACCTTGTGGTTAATGAATGTAGGTCAGCTATGTTGATTCCTAGCATAAAACTTTCTCGTCTAATTGTTCATGCCAAACAAATTGAGGAGCAAAAACTTAAGCAAGGTGGTAGAGAATTGAAGAGGACAAGGGCCGAAGATGGAAATTCTTCCAAGGATAGATTTGAGGTTCAAGATTAGCCAAGGTTCAAAAATATATTGTCCAACCACGGTCATCCTAACACTCCAAGGGTCAACAAAGGTAATGTGCCTACCCCGAAACCTCAAGAAGGAGGAGGAGGTGGTTCTTATGTTCAGAAGCCTATTTGTACTATGTGTTGTAGAAAACATGAAGAAAGGTGTCTAGTTGGCATGGGTAATTGCTCTAGTTTTGGTATGAGTGGCCACATGAAGAGGGACTGCCCTATATTAAAGGCTCAAGGGAGAGAAAGTTCCTAAGCACAAGCAAGTGGTTCGATTTCCGATGCTCCTAAGAAGAATTACTTTTATGCTCTCTGATCCCGAGGCGATCAAGAGAGCTCTCCGAATGTTGCTACCGATATGTTGCAAGTATTTTCAATTAATGTTTATGCATTATTGGATCGTGGTGCCCTTTTTTTGGTAACTCTCTCACATCCGCGGAGCACCCCCTAGACGTAACTGGTGGCGGCGTCCTCGGAGAGGAATAAGACTAGCCTCTTAGCATTCATCATTACATTCATAGGTTAAAAGGTACGGAAAATTAAATTTTTTATCTATATATACTTGATGAGGTTTAAATAGACCTCTCTCTTACACATAATATATTCATAGCGAGTTTACTTAGACTCCTCGTATAAGAAGATTACGTAGTCTTCTATTTTTATGTCACATATATATAAGATACACACTGTAGTCTTAATATGGATTTCTCATATTAAACCATCTAACAGGAATAGAACAATATGGGCGTAGCCCTTACACATATGTATAAATGTCACATAGGGATTCCAACAATATCTTGAAACAACAAGAGTGAAATTATTGTCTTTGGACTATAACAATGTACCATAGCTAGAGTGAGAAAAAGGCATCATCCTTGGTGTAAGACCCCAAAAATGAGTTAGGGTGTCTAGAGCCTAACATGCATGTACTAAGGGTATAAGGTTCTAAAATGGTGTATAATATAGTATAGGAAGTGTGTAGAGTTTCAGGTGATTTGGAAGTCAAACGTCAAGGGACGACCAAAACGTTCGACGACTTGTCGCCGAAGGGTCCTTAGGTACTTTTATGTGTTTGTGAGTGTTTTAAGATCTTATGAGGTCCTTAAATGAGTGATAATGATTTTTATAAGCAATGTATGGAGTTTCATGGAGTTTAGAGGTAAAACGTCCGAGATGTTCGAAAGATAGTCTTTGAGACATGCATGTGTGTTTCTTGATGGTGCCTAGCATGTTTGGACGTTTTTCGTGTAATTGTTTTTGGTAAAACTGATGTGGTCCTTGACTTGTTAATTCTCATATATACGTTGGAAACGTCTGGGTAAAACTTCCCAAGAGCCCCGCAAAAGGGCCCACAAGAAAAACCCAAACGTTGTCGAGACACTACCTTGGCAGTGTCAATCGACTAAACAAAACAACGCCCCATTTATTGACAAACGGACCGTCAATGGAGGTGTCATCGATGTACACTTAGACTGGACAAGGATCATCCAGAGAACAGCCCATGCGCCAATCGAGAGAAGCCACAGACGGTCCGTCTATTGGCCTACTGGGCGTCGATGGTGGCCGTTGGTGCAGGTTGTAACATCATGCCTGCGCACAGTTTCATTAAAGGGGTGAATGGGAAATTCACCCAACGTTCTAACCTGACCGTACATGATTTATTTGGTGATATTTGGTTGTATATAATGATCAAAAACGTGATCAACCCATTCCCAAACCAATTCACACAAAATAGATTTTCCCTCCAAAATCAATTCTCCCTAGAAACCTCCATTGATGGTGAAGCTAAAGCACAGTTTGGAGCTTGTATTTACATGGATTATTCATCAAGTTTTAGAGATTTTCATCAAGATAAAGGTATGGTGATCCTTCATCTCTAAGTAACCTTTCACTTGGAGAGTTAATCTCAAAGTTTTCAAAGAGAAAATATGATCAAATATCTTCTTCTTCAATCTATCCATGGGTTCTTTCTAAAATCGTTTTGAATGGATTATAATGTACTGGTTTTAATGTGAAATTTAATCCAATTGCATGATGAACCCATGTTCCTTCCCAAACTCGTTTTTGCCCTTGCATGGGCATTGTGATCGTGGCTTGTTATTGGTTGAATTGTGATTTATTATGTTAAATTGCTTATATCTACTATTATTTACGTGTATTGATGATGAATGGATGATGAAGGATCCATGTGGTTCAATGTATGAAGATTTGAACATGCCTAGCTTAGATCTCCATGTGTTCACTGTAACCTTGATCTTATAATGTATAAAATTTGAATTCGATTATGATAGGATGCTTGTAGCTACTGCCTTAGGTTAATATCATGATTGAATTGTAAGTATACATCTTGTATGATCAAAGTGAGGAAGGCTTAGTATGAGTTGATCAAGGTTCGTCTAGTCTATGAATTGATAATGATATGTAGATGATGTGATCTATATTCTAAGATGAATAAAGCATGATTAAGACTTGATTTCTATCACTTTAGCTACTGCCTAGCATGTTCTTTATTGGTAAAATATGATTGATGATCAATTCTATGGGAAATTGGTAAGATGGCCTATTTCCTCTACTCACTATTGAATTGATAGTTAGTGCCTATGTTGGTATCTTGATTTTGTAGGGATTAGAGTATGGTTTCGTTAATTAATGTATTTTTAGATACTGCATTATACTTGAATTTTTTTAAAAAGGCTTGTATTTACCAATGATGAGTAAAGGTTGATGAATTGGTAAGAATGGTTATTTCCCTCTTCTTTTCGATAGTATTGTTAATTGATGAAGCCTTGTATGGCATTGTGTGGTATGGTCCACTTATGGTGGTGGTGTTTACTTCTTGTAAATCTATATATGTGTTTATTATGGCCTTGAAGGCAAATTGATGAATATATGAATATGTGGTTATGATGATCACACTATGTGAAGCTTATGCCTACTTTCCTATTTTAGTTGTGATCTAGGTTGTATGGCTATTGTATAAGCATGTGTATACCTATGATAGGGTAACTGTAGGTGCTGAAATTGATGACTTGAAATGGTTAATAATCCATTACTTATGTACCCCTATGTGAATGCATGAATAGCAAAACTTAGGAGTCGTAAGTGTAATATGAAGTTGACTTGTCTCCTATGCGATTGTGTGTTGTGTGGTCTATGCTTTAAAGTGTAATATAGTGTAAGAGGGTGGTTGCCTCAATTTGTTGTTGATAGCCATTATGTGATCATATTGACCAATGTACACACACCCTCACTTTACATGCATGCTTACAAGTAGTATAGGTCATGGTGTCTAAATGAAAGGTAGTTCTCATATTTATTACTGTCTACTACTATGCATGTTAATGTTATGTATATGAAAGTATGATATGTGTTTCCTCAACTAGGATTACTTGATAGGTGTACATATGTGTCTTGATAGGATAGTTCATAATTTTGGTTTCTATGTGCATGAATATGAATGTATGGTCATGTGTGGTTTTAATGTGTTTATGTAAAAGGAGTACTCACATATATGTATACACACACCAATGAATGATGATCTAGTCCATATAGGGGACTTAGAACATGTGCTCAAGTTTATCCTTAACTAGATAGTGCTAATACATATGCTATGTCAATGTGAAAGGAATTCTCACATGATTTAGGTTGATGAACTCTCATCTATGACGTATTAGCTAAGAACTTGAGGAGTTAATATCCAAAGATTTCATTTTATGAAGTAAAGATAATAAAGGCTTTTAATAAAAGGGAACTTAGCTTAGCACCGAGTGAACTTGTATATGAGTGTGTGTCCCTTCTCATTCTGGGAAGGAAGGTATACCATAAATCTCATGAGGTGGAAAGCCTCATAGCCCAAGGTCAAAGAGGGATGTTTCCATGATGGCCTCCAAGTTGCATAACTATGTTGCCACTATAGGATACTAGCTAGTGGATCCACCTAGAAAGCTATGTCATGTTTGGTTTTACATTGGCCGGTATATCACCTTCTTTCGGTGTGGGGTTTCATGACACCGGATTCCATGTTTAGCATCACATGGTCTATCTATGTTAAGGCTATAGTTTCCCTTAAGTAAAATAGACAATGAAAGTAAAGTAAGGACCCTAACTAGGATAACCTAAGGGTAGTTGCTTAGTGTAGGTGGGGGTATGGGAATTCACCTACGAATTTCACAAGTGGCTCTTAAGGGAAGTCCTAGGAAGGTGTCCTAATGCATGCATATATATATATATATATATATATATATGTTCCTTATGCATGACTTAGTAGTAATTGTCTACTTGTTTTGATGAAGTGCATGGTATGAGTTCTAATGAACCTATGTGATGTGGTCTTGTTCTTATATGCAATATGTGGGTCTTAATGACCATATGATGAAGGGCTTGCTTGCAGTGAATAAAGTTGTCTTCACTGACTATGTTGATGTATGAATTAAATGTTAAGGGTTGTGGTCTCATGATGGGTTTACTAAGTATGTGTGAGGTTATGGGTCTTCACATGTACATTGCACTAGTAGACTAAGATTGGGGTCATGAACAAGGTCTTATAATGAGTTATGTGAGGTAAAATAATTGTATGTGTATAATGACTAAGAGTTCACTATGATGCTTTATGGTCTTAACGTGAAGATGTCTTGTGGTGTGCTATATTGTATAATGGTATGTGTTGGCTTGTGTAGGTCCTATGTATGGTTTCCTTCAAGCCTTAAGGTGGTGCTTTGCACCAAGTATCACTAGAGGGATACTTGGCAAGACTAGAAATTAAAAGAAGGGAAGTTCACTGTAAAGCAAAATAGCTCACTGTAAAGTGAACCTAAAAGTGGCTTAAATTCTATATGTGATTTTCTATGATGTTTGGCCTTTGAATATGTCAATATGAAACATGTGAATTTTATAAATGCTATTGTATAAAGGTTTTATGAATATTTAATCAAAAAGGCATGAAGTATGATTTCAAGAAAATGTCCCTTTTAAATGCATGTTTTTGCATGGTTGTCATACTTAGTGCATTCTTGTACTAACTCCATTCTTTTCTACTTTTTAGACAAAGTGTACGTTATGGATTCTTAAAGGATGTCTATATGATTGAGGAGCTTTATATGTGATTCCCAAACTCAAGGAAAGGAATCCTTAAGTCCAAGGATGTACAAATATTTCACTTACTGTAAAGTCTTATAAATTGTATAGCTATGTTTTAGGTTGTAAGGGTCGTGACCCTAATGTACTATTATGATGTTGAGTCTAGGATGAAAAAAAGAGACTAGAGTTTTTAATTATGTACGATGATATTTTATATATATATATGAAGTGAAGTTTCTAGCATATGATGTGATGAAATGTTTTAAATTTTCCGCTAAATTTACTATGACAAAGCGATGAATGATAACTATGGACTTGTATAATACCTCCGAGAGGTGAAGTGCACAATTTTACTTCTAGGGGTACTCCTCGGATGTTACACTTTGAACTTGAGGACATACCCATACTTGGATAAATGATCCAAGCCTTCCTTGCAAATGGCCACAACCTCCTCAACGGCCGGAACGTTAAACGTTTGGGGGAAAAGGCAGATATAGGGGTTATCACATCACTTTACTAAGTATGGAAACATATGCACACAACGTAAAAATAATGCTAAAAAGGGACATTTGATAAAACAATTCCAAGTTACTTTGAAAAACCTTATGCATAGTCAAGAAACACATATAATAAAATAATCATACATTCCTTAAGGCAATAGCATATTCAAAACAAGACCAATATCATCAAGTTAAGTCAAGTCTATATGTATAATAGCATATTTGAGTACATAACCAAAACAACTCCAACATCATTTTATAACAACAAAGCAAGTATAAGAATCCATAACATTACAACATATGCAAGAACCTTACTCATAACCCATTACCAAGTTTACTAGTGCAATGACCAAATGAATCCCCATAACCCCACTCAACAAAGTAAATCAACCAAAGGATCAAAAATAATTTCTAGCTTTATCTAACCTAACATCATGAGTATTCATCATCATATTTAGAAATGTAGACCAACAACATGTTCATAAGTGAAACAAGCATCACATAGAATCATCAACATGTAAAGTCAACATATGCATATCATTTACTTTATAAGAACATAATAACATCCTCCTAGGACTTCCCTCAAGGTCAACTAGTGCAATGTATAGGTAGAGTCCCATACCCATACCTAGACTAAGTCAAACCCCTTAAGTCCTCCTAGTTAGAGTTCACTTCATTACTTCATTTTACTTTCGGGAACACTTGCCTTAATCGACATAGACCACTTGAGCTAAATGTGGAATCCGGTGACATGAAACCCTACACCGAAAGAAGGTGGATTACTTGCCAAGGTAGTACCAAAACATGAACATAGCATCTAGGTGGATCCACTAGCTAGTATTCCTATGGAGGCAACATAGTTCAAGAAATAGAAAATGTACTTGGGACCCTCTTTATTAGACATGCATTATAGTCTCCAATCTCATGAGTACAATAGTGAACCTACCCTCCCTACTTGGAAAGGGACACTCCTCACTACTAGTTTACTCGGTGCTAGGCTAGAGTCCCTTTTGAAATGTCTTTTTTTAACAATCATAACTTAGTTTAGGTCATAGGAGACTAACTCCTTGTATAGTCATAGTCATTAGCTTAATAGGAATTGCATGAGCAAATCATTTCAAGACAACCCTCATATGTGAGATTATCATATTATCATCATTATGTCATAATAATGCACATAGGCCATTCAAAACCAACCTTATATCATTACATATTAAGCATAATCTCACAATAACATAATCAAGACATTTCAAATGCATCATCATACCACACATACTTAATCCAATCACAATATATACTTCAATTGAACTTCATCACCAAGTACAAGCTATCATAATTGAAGTAAAGGTTCAAGATCATAAAGACTTACCTAATCTCCTTCAAACGCCATAATCCATGGTCTCACCATCAACCAACTAATTTCATCCAATAATATGTGTAATAACATCATACAATAGTAATTAACACAAGAACTAAGTCAACTGTACCTTCACTATCCAAATTAACTTCAATTTCATAACCTAGGGTTAGGGGAAACAAGTTCATCATGAATTCCTCAACAAATAGCTTCAATCCCAATAATACATGACCCTAGGCAGTCCATGAATGAATTATAATAGATAAAACAAGTCTAACAATCAATACATTCTTCAATTCCCATCAATTCACAAGTAAGATCCAAGATTTGGTGAAATTGGAGAAGGGACATGATCCACACGAAATTCCCTTAATTAACATCATTTACTCAACAATCTATACTTAATTAGCCATGGGTAATCACAATTAGACATAATCAATCATTAATTTCAAGTTTAGAAGAAAACCCATTTGTAGAAGAAAACCCTAAGAATTGGGTGATTTAGATATCAACTTTGAGAGAACCTCTTGGGGAAAGGAATCCACAAAGTGAAGAACCCATACCATAATGAAGCTTAATCCACGAAATTCAAGTGAAATCATAGAAAATTGGTCTTCTTCATCAAGCTTTCTTCTTCCTTCAATGAGGTTGAATAGAGAGAGAAAGTATAGGGATAAGAGCTCTTGGGTTTTGATTTGGGGATTTGATTTAAGTGAGTAAAATGTTTGGGAAACTGATCTAAAATCAATTTATAGACCTCCCACAAAATACCCAAAAGACCCCTCACTTATATTGACCCTTTAGTAAAGTCAAATTTTGTCACGACCGGAATCTAGACCCCAGACGAGACCGGTGTCGTTGACCTCTCAGAGGTCGCAGGCAATCCTACATACGTCGTCGTTACTTCATCTAGGTTAATTTTAGCATAAAATTGAACTTTTGTTTACTTAAACTTTATATTGGAAAACATTGATCTCGCATAACACTATCTACGTAAACTCATAAGCGTTCACAACAACCATCTAAATCAAGATAATCAAATGAAAGATATAGTCATAAATATAGAGTTGCCAAAATGGCACCAATACAACGTCTGAAAGTAAATACGAAAGAAACGCTAGTGGAACATACTCCACTAGCTCATGTCTACGTCTACGCTAGAATAAATCAGTAAGCATCCTCGAAAGCATGAGGGCCTAATCCGTATGAAAGCTCCACGTCCGGATAACTTCTGCGTCGACTCGTAAGCTCTAACGTCCAGCTGCACCTGCACCTAAAAGTAGATAAATGTATGGAATTAATACACACTTGTACAAAGTATGGGTATATGCAAGCACACACCACGGACATGCATGATTTAGAATGGCTCTCTCCTAACGATATGAGTTATGGAAAGTCAAGTCATTGAACATGCCAAAATCGGATTAGGAAAGTCATGCCATGAGAGTAACATGCATCATCATAGGTATCATATTGCACACAACACATAACATATTGCATATAGCACATAACATATTGCATATAGCACATATCATATTTCATTTCATTCGTTCATATGCCATGAGACCTTGGAATCATGGACTTAACATTAGGACTTCCCAAAATGAGGGCTCAACATATGGGACCTCAACTAGGGAGCCTTCTTTAACAAACACAGAGTCTGCTTCATTCATTCATACGTACTTCATTTTATTTCATTCATAGGCTAGTGTAAACACCAACTATACCTAGGATGTAGTTTAAGACTCTCATTGGGTTCACTGTGCAATGACTAAGAATGACCTAGTGTCATTTCATAAGTCTAGTTCACCTTTTGATTATCCTACCCAAACACCTTTGGTATCGTTCATTTCATTGTGTGCATTACATGACGCTGGCCTCATTCTTTCTTTGGTAACTTTAACTTTAACCGACATAGATCATGTGAGCTCCATGAAATCCTGTGTCTACCCCACACCGAAAAGAGGTGGAATCACCGACCAAAGTGAAACCAACACATGCTAGCGTATATAGGGAATTGAACCCTGCTAGATCCCTATGTTGGCTGCATAGGTTCAAAGACTAGGAGATATAACGAGACCCATACCCATCTGGACGGATAGTCTCATCTCATGATAATTACACGAACCTCTGCCTTCCCGAAAGAAAGAATCGCCACTCATAGCTAGCCTATCGGTGCTTAGTATAAAGTTCCACTACATTCATCTCATATATCATAGAAGTTGGCTTCTAGCATGAGGACATCATTTCTCATCAGATGATTTCTCATCTCATCATTAGTATTAAGTATGCATTAACTTTAATACTTTCATTAGAGTGTTCATTGAGACTGGTCTCTTCATAACTTTACACTCTCATAGATGAGTACGTTTTGGTAACATTTACTTAGGCTCATTTGATATTGCTCTCATGTTTCACATTAGCCTCTTATCATGTTGTCACCACATTCATTAGTCTTAGCACATTTGCCCTTCATAATTACTCACCCCTTTTTACGTGAATGTTCATTTCATCATATGCCAATGCACTTGGCCCTTTAGTGTGTTTCACACTCTGGGGTCACATCATTCATTACATAACATCTTAGGTTCACTTACTTTTAAACATAAGCTGGACTTATGAGTCCACACACACAAGCCATGAGGCTTGATTCATAGTTCATTTAAGTGATTGATATTACCCAAGATTATGTGGTACAAAACTTATGCATCTTGTACGTATGCCAAGGTCTCAATTGTGATTCCTATAGGCAGCATTAATTAATTATTTAATCACGTAAGACTTATGTGTCAATACGGAATCGGGCAAGGGAACCCTATTTCAAATCCCTTGTATAACACTTAGTTAATTTTCTGTATGATTTTCGTTGACATAAACTTCTTGGCTAGGGAACCCGAGATCAATTCCCCACACCTACACTTCCTTTCTTTCTTTTCTTTATTTTTGTCTTATACATTTCGGCCTGGGGGACCCAAGATCAAATCCCCACGCCCACATTCTTTTCTTTTTCTTTCTTTACTTGATTCCTTTGTTTAGACTAAGAGGGTGTGGGATCGAACCCCCACAGCCTCACCTTATTTTTAATTGCATTTTCTCCTTACTTTCTCTTTCGGCCAAGAGGTTGTGGGTTCGATTCCCACATACCTCATTTTTATTATTTCTTTATTTCATTTTTCTCCTCTCTCCTTCACCCATCCAAGAGGTTGTGGGTTCGAACCCCACACGCCTCACTTTATTTTCTTTCATTTTTCTCCTAACTTTTCACTTGAGCTTTACCCCATTTCGAATCCCCCTTACCTCATTTTATTATTTAATTTTTTATAACTTGTATATGGTGAGGTCTTGGGTTCAATCCCCACTGACCTCCTGCATTTTAAAAAAAAAATTAAAACTAAAATTTTTAACAGTAAGCTGCCGAAACAAATTTCCAGAATGCTGGAAATTTGTTCACCCTTTTTGCAGTCCATTTTCTCAACTTTTAAATGTTAGATTTAGGAAAATTTTCGTGTAGAATCTAGTGCATCTTTAGGTGAGTTTTCATGGTTACTTTCGGAAATTTGATCACCTTTTTGCAGTCCATTTTCTCACCCTCTTTCACGTTAAACATTAAAACATTTAGAGTAGTTTTTAGGGAGATCTTTAGGTGCATCTTCAAGGTTACTTTCAGTCAAGAATTATCATTCAATTCAGCAACTTTGAACTTATATGAACATCACGTTTTTAACATATTCGCACACACATAATTCAAACATTTTAACATGTCAATATCAAGCTTCAAAATGTGGCTAATTCACGGCACACACATGCACAAACAAGTTAACGAACTTCACATTTTCAGAACACCTCTTTCATTTCTACATAATTCCGAATACACATTCAAACACGTAATCACAACCAGCCCTAAAATCATCTACAGAAGTCATACCAACGCATACTTGAATCTTTCAAAGGATCTAATGACAGGGGCATGCAACGGGGACAACCTTAGTTTTCGATTGTGAATAGTCTGAACCTTAGGGGTCTCTTGGGAAAGGGACCAAGAGGAAGATAACCCATACCTGAATTCGTTCAATGGGATTCTAACGTGCTGCCAAAACCCCCACTAATCCAACACCTCACCACCGAAATCACAAGCACAATCCGTCGAGAACTTGATTTTTACTTTTCATTTTTAAACTTATTTCGCTTTTGAGTTTGAGCGATCAAGTTCTTGAATGTGGATGAACTTTGTTATATTTTTGTTCTGTTCTTTTGTTTTACAGAAAGTTGACCGAGAAAGTGAGATAGGAGTAGAGAGAAACGTGTGATAGTGTTAGCTTAGGATTAGGAGATTAGGTGGAGACTTAGTCAAATTAGGATTTATCATTAATTAAAAAAAATCTGATTTTTTTCCTTTTTCCTAAGTCAGCAATTTAAATATTAATTAATTTGATTAATTCACTAAATACAATTTAATCGATTAAATTATTGCTTCAACCAAGGCTCGAACCCGGGTGGAGCTAGATTTTGCTTGAAGGGTCAAATTCAGCCACCTCTACCCGAATTGCCCCTTAACCATATTAATTAATTAATTAATTAATTAATTGGGGAATTACAATACTACCCTTATCTTGGAAAAGACCATTTTACCCCTAGACCCTCCAAACCTAAGATTACCCTTTAAGTCCGGTAAAACTCATCCGGGTGAATCTCTTCAATTCGGGTGCCCTAAATGGTTGGTTCTCACCTTGACTAGCTCAACTAGCTCACCAAGTTGGTTGGCTTGGGTAGTGCATAGGTTCTGAGGTCTGGTTCTACGCGCAACAAGTCGTGTGAACCCGATCTAATCAATGGATTCTAGGTACGTTTAAGCATTACTTAGCATAGTCATTTTCAGGTTGTTACAAATTTGAATTCCAAATTTCATATTTTTGTCACGGAATAAGTCTGCGACGCGGAGCTGCTCCCGCAAGATTTTCTAAATTAATTTTTGAGAAAGTAGAGTATGTGATATTCCCGTGACGCAGACCAAGAATTTTTGTACAAGTGGGACCTAGACCGCGACGCGGACCCTCTCCAACTATGTGTAATTTCGTGCTGCCCTAGGCAGCTTGCTTGGCTAAGTTTGGGGTCCCTTCGTGGACCCCTATGGTGATCCTTCGGGGGTCGTATCCGGACATTTTCACCTTATATACATTATTTTTTCCATTTAAAATCTTTATAAAAGTTTTATAATTCAGATGACACCTCCAAACCTTCACGAAGCCTAAGGACGTTTTACTAGTTCAATTATACTAGCTTCCGTACGTCATGGACGTTTCTTGACGCCTTGAATTTAAAACTTCCTAAATGGTTTATAAAAAATATTTTAGGCTTAGAAATAGTGCGTGAAGGTTTAGTTCATCATGTGAGGCTCTATCTTAGGTCATGGACTTTCGGAGTGTTACAAACTCTTTTAGTGGCTATGAGATTTGATATGCTTCCCGATGTCTTAGAAGAACCCTTTTTGGTTTCTAATCTGGAGGGTGATTCCGTGGTTGCTAAAAGATTCTATAGGGGTTGTCCCATTTAATTTCCCAATAGATTCACATTGGTTTATTTGGTAGAACTTGATATGTTGTATTTTGATGTCATTTTTGGGATTGTTTGGCTACATGATTGTTTTGCTTTCATTGATTTTAGAACTCGGGTAGTAAAGTTTCAGTTTCCTAATGAACCCATTTTTGAATGGAAGGGGGAAAAGTCAATCCCTAAGGGTAGGATCATTTCATGTCTAAAAGCTTGGAAGTTGATTGCTAAGGGTTGTTTCTATCATATTGTGAGGATCAAGGATCAGAGTACGAGATTCCTCTTTTAGAGTCAGTCCCCGTAATGAAGGAATTTCCACAAGTCTTTCCCAATGACTTGCCCAGAATTCCTCCAAAATGGGAAATAGTCACATCGACATAGACATATTATCGGATACACAACCTATTTCAATGCCTCCTTCCCCGATGGCCCTGGCCGAGTTTAGGAATTAAAGGCTCAACTCAAGGATTTTCTAGATAAGTGTTTTATTCAACAAAGCATATATCCATCGGGTGCTCGGTATTGTTTGTGAAGAAGAAAGATGGGTCTCTTCGTGTGTGTATTGATTACCGACAATTGAATAAAGTCACCATAAAGAATAAGTATCTACTCCCTAGGATTGATGATTTGTTTGACCAACTCCAAGGAGCGAGTTACTTTTCAAAAATGGACTCAACGTCAAATTACCACCAATTTAGAGCGAAAGGTGTTTATATTCCACAAATGGCCTTTCGAACAAGATATGGTCATTTTGAATTATTAGTCATGTCCTTTGGTCTAACAAATGCCCCGGTGGCTTTCATGAACCTTATGAATCAAATTTTTAGAAGTTATATTGATTTGTTTGTTATTGTCTTTATTAAAGACATCTTGATATACTCTAAATGTCTCAACTGGGAAGTACCCCCTAGACGTAACCGGCATCGTCGTCCTCAAAAAGGACTAGGACTAGACTCTTAGCAAACATCATTACATTCATAGGTTAAAAATGTGGAAAATTTAACACTTTTCTTCTATATCTATCATGAGGTTTACAGAGACCTCTCGCATACACATCATATAGTCATATTGAGTATACATAGACCTTTCGTATAAGAAGATTACATAGTCTTCTACTTTTATGGCACACATATATATATATAAGATATAACATAGTGTTAAAATGGATGTCTTCTCTCATAACCATCTAAACAAAAGTATAACAATTGGGCATAGCCCGTACATCAATACAATAAAAGCCATATATAGGCTATACAATCTTTAGTACTCAAATGAAAGGAAATGAACAAAGTGTCTTTAAGACTAATCAACATCCAATTATAGAAAGGGGAATTGTCCTCGAAGTGGTGAGGACCTACCCAACTTGGAGAATGAGAATCCAAGTCTTCCTTCAGAAGTCGTCACGAACCCTTCAACGACCGGAACCTAGAATATTGGGGAAAAGGGATAAATGGGCTTATCACATCAGTTGTACTTAGTAGAGAACCATATTCACACACAACATAGAAATCATGCTAAGAATGGACATTTCATTAAAGCATGCTTATTTACCTTCAATAATACATATTCATTAAGTCAAGACCATGTACATCACAAGACCAACAATACTAAGTCTAGTCAAGTCAACATGCATATCAACATAATTAAGCACATCACTAAGACAACTCTATCATCAAGTTATAATATCAACAAGCATATATAAGATTTCATAACATCATAACTAAAGCAAGACCATTACTCATGAACCCTCATAACATCCACTAGCGCAATGACTAAGCAAAGCCCCGTGACCTCACTCAATCAAGTAAGCCTAACAAGAACCATACACAATGTCCAACTTCACATACTATATCATTAAGAGTAAACATCATCATACTTTAGCAATAGAGACCAACCACATGTTCATAAGTGAAACCATCAGCACATAATGTCATTAACATGTAAGATCATCATACACATATCATTTACAGTTATAAGCATATACATACTTAAGAGCATCCTTCTAAGACTTCCCTCAAAGCTAACTAGTGCAATGTATAGGTAGAGTCTCATGCCCCTATCTAGAGTAAGCTAAACCCCTTAGCTCACCCTAGTTAGAATTCACTTCATTACTTTATTTTACCTTTTGATAACATCTTTCCTTAACCTACATAGATTGCATGAGCTAATGTGGAATCTGCTTTTATGGAACCCTACACCGAAAGAAGGCGGATTACTTGCCAAGGAAGTACTAAAATATGAACATAGCGTCTCTTTATGCTACATGCATTATAGTCTCCAATATCATGAGTACATTAGTGATCCTACCTTCCCTATGTGGGAAGGGACACTCCTCACTCTAGTTCACTTGGTGCTAAGCTAGAGTCCGTTTTTAAATGTCTTTGAGTCTTTATTTAAACATCATAGTTTAGTTTAGGTAATACGGTTTATCCCTTATATAATCATCATCATAGCTCAATAATAATTGCATGAGTATTTTCCTTTTGTTACAATTCATACATGTGAGGTTAGCACATTTACATAATCACATCATGATAAGGTACATTGTTAAGTTATCACCATCCTTATAATATTTACATCATAGCCAACAACTCACAAACCACAGTTCAAGACATTCCAATTCAACATCATACCAACCCTAATCAAACATAACATAAGGTATACTTCAATATAACTTCAACTAAACACAAGTAATCATAATTGAAGTAATGAATTGAGATCACAAGACTTACTCCAATCTCCTTCACAAACTATCATCAAGGTCTTACCATCAACCATCCATTTCAACCCAGTCATGGGTGTAATATCATCACATAATATTAATCAATACAATAATGAAGTCAATTAAATAACTACGCAATAATTGATCACTAGTTCATAGCCTAGGGTTAGAGACTTAGGTCAAATTCATTATCTACTTCACAACCTAGGTTAATTAATCAAGAAATAGAACAATTGGATTACAATAAATCATAATCTACTCATAAATTGGCATAGTAACAACATAGAATAGTAATTCACATATTAACCAAGCCAATTGTATCAATACTAGATAATTCAATTCAACATTACAACCTAGGGTTAAGGGGAAAGGTCATCTTCCACAAACTAGGTCAATTCATCAAGAAGTATTATAATTGATTCATAATACTTGTTAATCTACTCATAATAACAGGAATCATAAACAAAGCAATTCACAAGATCAATTTCGTATTGGAAGGAAATCCACTTGAATTTCATCTTCTTGAAATCAATTTGGAGGAAGTACCCTTTGGGGAAAGACATCCCAAAGGTGAAAGTAATACCATAACTTACTAATTGATGAAGTTTGATGGAGAAAATCCCCCTCCTTTCAGCCCTATAACCCTCCTTTTCTTGGTCTTTTATGGAGTTTCTTTGGGAGAGAGAAAGAAGAGAGAAGAAAGAGCTTGGGTTTTGAGAATTATGAGAGATGGGTTTAGTCTAATTAGGTTTGGGGTCTTTCTAGAAGTCATTAACAAACTTAATTAGACCTCACTTAACCCCCTAACTAATTAACTAACCACCTAATTAACTAAATGAATTAATTAAAACATGGCCACAAACACATGGACCTGACCTACGAGACCCTTACTGACGGGCCGTAGGTCAGTCGACGGTCAGTGTGGTATAGCCCGTACATCAATACAATAAAAGCCACATATAGGCTATATAATCTTTAGTACCCAAATGAAAGGAACTGAACAAAGTGTATTTAAGACTAATGAACATCCAATGCTAGAAAGTGGCATTGTCCTCGAATTGGTGAGGACCTACACAACTTGGAGAATTAGAATCCAAGTCTTCTTTCAAACGTTGTCACGAACCCTTCAACGACCAAAAACTAAAATGTTGGGGAAAATGGAGAAATGGGGTTAGCACATCACTTCTACTAAGTATAGGACCATATGCCCACACAACATAGAAATCATGCTAAAAAGGGACATTCATTAAAGCATGCTTATTTACCTTGAAAAACATTATGCACGTTCAAGAACAATACAAGTCAATAGTACATATTCATTAAGTCAAGACCATGTACATCATAAGACCAACAATAATAAGTCTAGTCAAGTCAACATGCATATCTACATAATTGAGCACATCATCAAGACAACTCTATAATCAAGTTATAATATCAACAAGAATGTATAAGAGTTCATAACATCATAACTAAAGCAAGACTTTTACTCATGAACCCTCATTGCGTCCACTAGTGCAATGACTAAGCAAAGCCCCATAACCTTACTCAATCAAGTAAATCTAACAAGAACCATAAATAATGTTCAACTTCACATACAATATCATTAAGAGTAAACATCATCATACTTTAGCAATAGAGACCAAACCACATGTTCATAAGTGAAACCATTATCACATAATGTCGTTAACAAGTAAGATCATCATATACATATCATTTACATTTATAAGCATATTCATAGATAAGAACATCCTTCTAAGACTTCCCTCAAGGATAACTAGTTCAATGTATAGGTAGAGTCCCATAACCCTACCTAAATTAAGCTAAACCCCTTAGGTCACCCTAGTTAGAGTTTACTTTGTTACTTCATTTTACCTTTTGGGAACATCTTACCTTAACTGACATAGACCACACGAGTTAATATGGAATACAGTGTAATGGAACCCTTGACCGAAATAAGGTGGACTACTTTCCAAGGTAGTACCAAAACATGAACATAGCATGTATGTGTATCCACTAGCTAGTATTCCTATGGGAGCAACAGAGTTCAAGAACTAGGAGATTGTAACACTCCGAAAGTCAAAGACGTGTTCTAGAGACTAACAGGATTTTCTAAAGGTTGTGTCACTATTTTAAGGTCAATTTTAATGAATATAATTTATTTAGTAAGTTTTAGAATCAAAACGTCAAAGAACGTCCATGACGTCCGGAAACTAGTTCAATGAGGTACTAGTGTGCCTTAGCCTATTTGACTAAGTTTTGGGAGTCGGAAAATGATGAAATTTGGTGGAAAGGTGTATAACACATATTAGAGTTTAGTTTATAGTCTAAACATCCGAGTAAGACTACCCAAGGACCAACCAACGACCTTTGAGGAGGATCATTGCGATTTGGTAAAAATCTGCTAAAAGGCATTGTCCACAAACGAGTGCAAATGACGGATCGTAGGCCAATCGACGTGTCATAGATGCTCACTTAGAAAAATATATTGGAGGCCTTTGACAAATTCTGACCAAAATGATGGACCAATAGGACGGTTGGTCCCTTGGCCGTCGTTTGACAAACGGGGCGTCGATCGTGGTCTCGTTTGTGAAGACTGTCTTTTGTTGCACGTTTTTAAGTTAGACAAATTAATTAATTAAGTGGTTATTTAATTAGTTAGGGGCTAATGTAGGTTTAACTATGTTGGTTAATGACCTATATAATGACCCTAACCTGATTAGACTAACCTAACCCTCATAATTTCCCAAACCCAAATTGCTCCTCCTTTTCTTTTCTTTCTCTGTCCCAAGTAGAAAAACACCATATAAGTCAAGGTCAAGGGGTTATAGGGCTGATAAATATCAAATTTTCACCACCAAACTTCATAAATCAACAATGTATAGGATTCCTTTCACCTTTGGGATCTCTTTCCCCAAAGGGTTCCATCAAATTGATTTCAAAAATATGAAATTCAAGTGGGTTTTCATCCAATACGAAATTGATCTTGTAAATTTATTTGTTTATTATTTCTTTTGGATATGATTAGTAGATTAACATGTATTATTACTCAATTAAATTACTTCTTGATGGATTGTTCTAGTTTGTAGAAGATGACATTTTCCCCTTAACCCTAGGTTGTGCTCTTGAATTGAATTGTAGTATTGGTACAATTTACTTGGTTATTGTGTGAATTGCTATCCTAGATTGTTATCATGATATTATGATTAGATTGTGATATATTGTAATCCTATTATGCTAGTTCTTGAGTAATTGACCTTGGTTGTAAAGTAGATTATGAACTTGACCTAAGTCTCTTATCTTAAGCTATGAACTAGTGATGAATTGTGATGTAGTGATCAATTGACTTCATTATCAGGTTGATTACTTTTATGTGATGGTATTATACCCATTGTTGGGTTGAATTTATAATGGTTGATGGTAAGACCTTGATGATGGTTTATGAAGATGATATGGGGTAAGTCTTATTATCTCAACTCTTTACTTCAATTGTGGTTACTTGTGATTAAGTGATGATGTTGTATTGAAGTATACCTTATATTAAGATTGATAGGGTTGTTGTGATGTTGAATTGAAATGTCTTTACTATGGTTTGTGAGATGTTGGCTATGATGTAAACGTTATAAGGATGGTGATAACTTACTAATGTGTCTAATCATGATATGAATGTGTAAATGTGCTAACCTCACATGTATGAATTGTAATGAAAGGACAATACTCATGCAATTCTTATTGAGCTATTATCATTATTATTATTATATAAGTGATGGACCCTATGACTTACATTAAGCTGTGATGATTAATAATTTCATTAAAGACATTTCAAAAAGGGACTCTAGCTTAACACCGAGTGAATTAGAGTGAGGGGTGTCCCTTCCACATAGAGAAGGTAGGATCACTAATGTACTCTTGAGATTGGAGACTATAATGTATTTAGCATAAAGAGATTCCCAACTATACCTCCTAGTTCTTGAACTATGTTGCCCCCATAGGAATACTCGCAAGTGGATCCACGTAGTTGCTATGTTCATGTGTTGGTACTACCTTGGCAAGTAGTCCGCCTTCTTTTGGTGTAGGGTTCCATGACACCGGATTCCACATTAGCTCATGTGGTCTATGTCGGTTAAGGAAAGATGTTCCCAAAAGGTAAAATGAAGTAATGAATGGACTCTAACCCAGATGATCTAAGGGGTCTAGCTTAGTCTAGGTAGGGGTATGAGACTCTACCTATACATTGCACTAGTTAGCCTTGAAGGAAGTCTTAGGAGGATGTTATTATGTATGTATATGCTTATAAATATAAATGATATGTACATGATGATCTTACATATTGAGGAAACTATATGATGATGGTTTCACATATGAACATGTGTTTGGTCTCTATTACTAAAGTATGATGTTATGTACTCTTAATGATATAGTACATGAAGTTGGACATTGTTTATGGTTCTTTTTGGGTTTACTTTATTGAGTAAGGTTATGGGGCTTTTCTTAGTTATTGCACTAGTGGACTTAATGAGGTTCTATAGGTAATGGTCTTTCTTTGGTTATGTTATTATGAACTCTAATATATGTTTGTTGAAGTTATCACTTGATGATAGAGTTGTATTGACTATGTGCTCAAGTATGTTAATATGCATGTTGACTTGACTAGACTTAGTGTTGATTGGTCTTGTGATGTACATGGTGTTGACTTAATGAATATGTATGATTGACTTGTATTGATTCTTGAATGTGCATAAGACTTTTCAAAGTAAATGGCATACTTTAAGGGAATGTCCCTTTTAGCATGATTTTTATGTTGTATGTGCATATGGTCTCATACTTAGTACAAGTTATGCGCTAACCCATTTTCTCCCTTTTCCCAAACATTTTAGGTTCCATCGTTGAAGGGCTTGTGACGACATTAAAGGAAGACTTGGAACTCTCACTCTCCAAGTTGGGTAGGTCCTCAATACTTCAAGTACAATGCCATTTTCTAGCTTCGGTTATTTATAAGTATTAAAGAAAATATGTTAATTTCCTTTCATTTGTGTACTAAAGATTGTATACCTATATGTGGCTTTATTACGTTGATATATGGGGTATGCCCAATTGTTATACTCAAGTTTAGATGGTTATGAGATGAGATATCCGGTTATAAGACTATGTTATATCTTATATATATATGTGTTATAAAAGTAGAAGACTATGTAATCTTCTTATAGGAAGGGTCTATGTATACTCGATATAAATATATAATATGTGTATGCGAGAGGTCCATGTAAACCTCAACATAGATATAGAAGGTTTTTAAATTTTCCGCATTTTTAACCCATGAATGTAATGATATAAGCTAAGAGGCTATTCTTAGTCCTCTTCGAGGATGACGACGCCGGTTACATCTAGGGGATGCTGTGACAAAATTGGTATCAGAATATGAGGTTGAATATTTTTAGAGTTGATGTCTCACTTAACCACGTCTATGTAGATTCTTACTCATAATTAGGAGTGAAAAACGATCGAATCGAGCCGAATATCAGTCGATCATAAAATGAGTTAAATAAAAAGAGGTAATTACCCGATTCGACTCATATATTAAATGGGTAAAACGAGTTTACCCAATAGATAATATGGATAACCATATTATCCATATTATATTAGAGATCTAGTTAAATGCTTTTAAAATAATTTTTTTTTTATCAATTAACTCCACCCGTACCAGCTCCCACCCACCCCACAACCACCTCTCAAGAAAATGTAAAAAAGATAAAAAAAAATCCACCCACCCCCTACCCCCTACCCCCTACCAGCCCCCCTCCCCCTCCCCACACCATCCCAAAAAAGAATAACAATATTTTTTTAAAAAATTAATAATTTTTTAATATTTTTTTAAATTACCACCCCACCCCCTGAACCCTACCCCCACCCACTACTAGACCCCCACCCCTACCCCACCCCACCCCACCCCCACACACCCATCCAAAAAAAATCATTAAATTTTTTTAAAAAGCAATTCATTATTTATTTTTTCAAAAAAAATCATTAATTTATTTAAAAAATAATTTCATGAAAAATTTAAAAAAAATTACCACACACCCACCTATCCCCCCCCACAACACCCCATCCAAAAAAAAATTAACAATTTTTTTAATTTTCATTAAATTTTTTTGAAAAAATTATCACCCCACCCTCTCCACCCTCTTACCCCCTACCAGCCCCCACCCCCACCCCTATCCCAAATTAAATGTAAAAAAAAGTTTCATGTTGTTTTGTAGATTTTTGTTTCAAAAGTAAAAAAAATTCTTACTACCCAACCCTTTATCACTTTTTTTTGTTTGCTTTTACCCATTTCATCCATTTACCCATTTTAAAAGGGGAATATGGGTATTTTTCGTTTTTTACGCATTTTCAAATGAGTCGGATACCTAATTCATTTAATATGGGTAATATGAATGGATACCCATATTAGTTTACCCATTCTGCCACCCCTACACATAATTGTGAAGCGCGCCACACTTATGAATAGGAAACTATGTGATGCTTAAGAAACTCTCACTTTCTTGGAAGTCCAATATCGTGCATCTAGAGTCTTGACTCTATGTACCTTTAGCATCTAATCCTTTTATTGTGATTACAGGAAATGAATACTCGGAGAACAGCCGCTGAAGACTTGATGAAGACATTGCTAATGCGGGGGTTCCTCTGCGGGGCAATCAAGTCCCTCATCTCGAAGAAGTTTCTAATGATGACAAAGCTCCGGTCAATCCTCCACCTTTGACGTATGGTGACATAAGGGAGGCCTTTCTACAAATGGCCCAAGCCATTACTACACAAGCACAAGTTGTCACCACCCAAGCACAAGTCATGGCAGCCCAAACTAACCGGGAGGTTGTACCCCGTCAAAACAACATGTTGGCCTCCTGTTTGAGGGATTTCACTAGAATGAATCCCCCTACTTTCTATGAGTCCAATGTTGAGGAAGACCCCCAAGAGTTCATTGATGAGACCAACAAGATTGTTTATGTTATGGGGTTGACTACTAGTGAGAAAGCGGAGTTATCCACTTACCAACTCAAAGATGTGGCCCAAACTTGGTAAGTTCAATGGAGAGACAATACGCCTTTATGGGATGACCGGTGACATGGGAGATCTTTAAGAAGGCTTTTCTTGATAGGTTTTTTCCTAGATAGAAGAGGGAAGTCAAAGTGGAAGAATTCATTAACCTTCTTCAAGGAGGTATAAGTGTACTTGACTATTCTTTGAAATTTACTAAATTGTCAAAGTATGCTCCTTCTTTGGTTTCCGATCCGAGAGATGAAATCAGCCGCTTTGTGAAGGGAGTCTCGGATGACTTGAAAGAATAATTTCGTTCGTCTATGCTACATGATAATATGAACATTTCTCATCTCACGGTTCATGCTCAACAAGTGGATGAGACAAGGGCTAAGAGAAAGAGTAGGGATTAAAAGAGGGCATGATCTTTTGATGGTGGTTCTTGAAAGGGTAGGCTTGACATCCAAGACAAGCCTAGGTTCAAGAAATGGTTATGTAATCAACTTCCTCCAAGTTCCCTAAGGCTTGTGATGATTGGTTGTCTAATCCTAAGCCTCAAAAGGGAAGGAGTACTAGTTCACCAACCAAAAATCCAACTTGTGGAAAGTGTGGGAGGAAGCACTATGGTGATTGCCTTGTTGGGATTGAAAATTGCTTTGGGTGTGGCAATAGTGGAGATAAGGTTAGGTATTGCCCTAATGTGAAGGGGAAAAACAAAGGTAGTGGGCAAGCTCAAGCTAGTGGTTCTAATGTGGATCCTCTAAAGAAGAATCATTTTTATGCACTTCTCTCTAGGGGTGAACAAGAGAGTTTATCCTGATGTGGTGACCGGTATGTTACAAGTCTTCTCTATTTATATATATGCTTTTCTTGATCCGGGTGATACATTATCATATGTTACTCCCTTGATAGCTAGAAAATTTGATATTTTGCCTGATATTCTAAATGAACTTTTCATGGTAACTACCCCGGTAGGTGAGTCGGTAGTTTCAAAGAGGGTATATAGAAATTGTCGTATAATGTTGCCCAATATAGTTACTCATGTTGAACTTGTAGAACTTGATATGTATGATTTTGATTTCATTTTTGGGTATGGATTGGTTGCATGCTTGCTTTGCCTCCATAGATTGTAGAACAAGGGTGGTGAAGTTTAACTTTCAAAATGAACCCGTTTTAGAGTGGAAGTGGGGAAATTATATTCCTAGAAATCGTATCATCTGTTGTCTTAAGGCTTGTAAAATTATCTCAAAAAGGGTGTCTATACCACATTGTAAGAGTCAAAGATTTAGACTCCGAAAATCCTCCCATTGAGTTAGTCCCCGTAATAAGAGAGTTTCCAGAGGTCTTTCCAAATGATCTTCCCGGAATCCCTCCCGAACGGGAAATTTAATTTAGTATCAACTTTCTACCGGATACAAATCCCATTTCAATTTCTCCTTATCGGATGGCTCCGACCGCATTGAAAGAGTTGAAGGCTCAACTCAAAAATTTACTAGACAAAGGCTTCATTAGACCTAGTATTTCTCCATGGTGTGCTCCGATTTTGTTTGTGAATAATAAGGACGAGTCCCTTAGAATGTGCATTGATTATCGCCAACACAATAAAGTCACTATTAATAAAATTATCCTCTCCCTCGGATTAACGAATTGTTTGATCAACTCCAATGGGTAAGATAATTTTGTAAGATTGATTTGAGAATGGGGTATCACCAACTAAGGGTGAGAGGTGAGGATATACCAAAAATGGCATTTCGAACAAGAGATGGTCACTATGAGTTTTTAATAATGTCCTTTGGTCTCACTAATGCCCCGAAGGAATTTATGGATCTGATGAATAGACTGTTTCAAAGTTAACTACATTCATTTGTCATTGTCTTCATTAACGACATCTTGGTATATTCAAAAAATGAGTGTGAACACATGGACCATTTGAGGGTGGTGTTACAAGTGCTTAACAAGAACAAATTATTTGCCAAGTATAGCAAATGTGAGTTTTGGTTGAGGCCGGTAGCATTTCTTGGTCATATCATCTCTAGTGAGGGAGTTGAGGTCGATCCAAGGAAAACTGAGGCAGTGAAAAATTGGCCTAGACCATTGACTCTAACCAACATTAGGAGTTTCTTGGGTCTAGAGGGTTATTATAGGAGGTTTTTGGATAGTTTTGCATCCATTGCATCTCCCTTGAATACTTTGACCCAAAAGAGTGTGAAATTTGAGTGGTCGGAGGCATGTGAAAGAAGCTTCCAAATCTTGAAAGATAGGCTTACTTACGCTCCGGTGTTGACTTTATCGGAGGGTACCAAGGGTTTCGTTTTGTATTGTGATACATCCCGAGTGGGTTTAGGGTGTGTTCTTATGCAACATGGGAAAGTATTAGCCTATGCCTCTAGACAACTGAAGGTGCATAAGAAGAATTATCCAACTCATGATCTTGAGTTAGCGGCCGTGGTATTTGCTTTGAAGATATGGAGGCATTATTTGTATGGTGTTCATGTTGATGCGTATACCGACCACAAAAGTCTTCAATATGTGTTTAATCAAAAGGAGTTAAATCTTCAACAAAGAAGGTGGTTGGAATTGTTGAAAGATTACGACATGAGTGTTTTTTACCATCCCGACAAAGCCAATGTGGTTGTGGATGCTCTAAGTCGTATGACCATGGGTAGTGTGTCTCATGTAGAGGAAACCAAGAAAGACCTAGTAAAAGATGTTCATAGATTGGCTCGTTTGGGTGTGAGATTGGAAGATTCTAATGGTGGTTTCATGGTCCATCATAACTCTAAATCATCTTTGGTGGTTGAGGTAAAGTCCTAACAACACCTTGATCAAACCTTGATGGAGTTGAAGGATTCGTTTCTTGGTAAGCTTAATGAGTCATTCTTCTTAGGGGGGATGGTGTCTTGAGGTACCAAGGAAGGTTGTGTGTTCTCAATGTAGATGGCTTGAGGAACCGTATTCTTGAGGAAGCTCATGGATTCCGTTACTCCATTCATCCGGGTTCGACAAAGATGTACCATGACCTTAGTGAGGTGTTTTGGTAGGAAGGCTTGAAGAAGGACATAGCGGAATTTGTTGCTAAGTGTCCAAATTTCTAACAAGTGAAACCCGAACATCAAAAGCCGGGTGGTTTAATTCAAGAAATCCAAGTTCCTACTAGGAAGTGGGAATACATAAATTTGGATTTTGTGGTAGGTTTGCCTCAGACACAAAAGCAATATGACTCCATATGGGTGGTTGTGGATAGGTTGACTGAATCCGCTCATTTTATTCCCGTCAAGTCTACTTAGTCGGTGGAGGATTATGCAAGGGTCTTCATAGATGAGATTGTGTGTCGCCATGGTATTCCGTTATCCATCATATCGGATAGGGGTGCACAATTAACATCTAGGTTTTGGAGGTCATTCAAAAAAGGGTTGGGTACCAAGGTGAAGTTAAGCACCGCTTTTCATCCTCAAACGGATGGTCAAGCGGAGCGTACTATTCAAACCCTTGAGAATATGCTTAGAGCTTGTATAATTGATTACAAGGGAAATTGGGATAAGCACTTGCCTTTGGTTGAGTTTTCCTACAACAATAGTTACCATTCATCTATATCTATGGCTCCTTATAAAGCCTTGTATGGTAGAAGGTGTAGATCTTCTATTGTCACACCCGAAATCTAGACCCCAGATGAGACCGGCGTCGTTAACCTCTTAGAGGTCGCAGACAAGCCTCTTCTTAGCTTTCATCACAATCATACAGTTAAATTTGCGGAAAATTTAAAACATTATTGAAGTATACTTTAACTTCATATAACTGCATAAGAATGATATACTAATATCCCAAACTAAATCAACCATCTATCAATAGATTAAACAATTGAAATGAAGAATCATAATAATAATAATAGTTTGCCAACCCGACCTTAATACAAACGCTTGGACAAATGTTTGAAATGAAATGCTAGGGACAACATCCACTAGCTATGTCAAATGTACTAAAGCTTGAATAATAAACGTAGGCATTCTCGAACTCAAGAGGACCTACCAAAGTCTGGAGATCTCTAATCCAAACCGCTTCAATGGATCTTCAATCTTCTCTCGGACCTGCGCCTATAAAAATATTAATAGTATATGGGTTAGTACACACTTTTACCAAGTATGGGTGTATGCACATAAACACATAAGGACTATGCATGATCAAGGAAAGCTCTTCCTATAGCAACATGTCGTTTCTGGAAAGTTAAGTCACTTCACTTTCTTAATTCGTTATTTATGAATCATGCTATGAATATGACATATTTCCATGCATTTAAATCACACAACTCATTTTCTATATGAACATATGACCTTGGAATCATGAACATAATTTTAGAACAACTTAAGCAAAAGTTAATGAATTTGGTCCTTAGGCCGAGAGCTCTTCTTCCCATCCTTAGTTTATTTTTCAGTCTTTTCTTCTTCTTGTTGTTGTGTAGTTCAATGATCTCCTTTGATCCTATGTTTTACTTACAAGTGCAATGATTCATTGTAGTCCCATACCTACAATGAATCGAGTAAGTAATCCGAAAGACTAAGAAAATGATTTGGCTACCTTACTCACAAGTTAGATTTTTCATTCTTCTTAAATTGGGCATGAATTTATTTATAAGCCAATCTTTATTGCCTATGCCCATTCTTTGATTATTTGCATAATATATAGATCTTTGGGCATATATTCATACTCCAATATTGGCATAAACCAATAACTGTTAAGACTTCATTCTTATCAAACACTAACGATTGATATTCTTATGCTTTTGCTTACTTAGTTCACTTTGAACTTATATTTCTTCTTCTTTGATCTGCTGTTCACTTTGAACATGCTACTTTATTTCTTACTTTCTTAAAGAAATATTTAACATTAACTAATATCGATCAAGTGAGCTTACATGAAATCCAGTGTCTTCGCCACACCGAAAAGAGGTGGTTCACCGGCTAAGGTGAAACCGAATCCAGTGTCTTCCCCACACCGAAAAGAGGTGGTTCACCGGCTAATGTGAAACGAGTCCAGTGTCTTTCCCACACCGAAAAGAGGTGGTTCATGGCTGAAGTGAAACTGAATACTTTCTTGAGCATTTAACCAACATAGATCATGTGATCTAACCATGAAATCCAGTGTCTTCCCCACACCGAAAAGAGGTGGTTTCACCGGCCAAAGTGAAACCTAATACTGCCTAGCTTTCTTAGGTGGATTCATTCACTAGCTAGTTCCTATGCTGGTAACATAGTTCAAAGACTAGGAGACTTTGGAGACCCTGATCCACTTGGTGGTGATCTCGCCTCATGAGGCTTACACGTGCTGGCACATGCTCATTTCTCGTCTATCGGTGCTTAGCTCAGAACTATTATACTTTACAACTTTTATAGTTGACTCAAACATTATGGAAGTTGGATCTAGTATGAGGTATACTTATATCAATGGATGACTGGTCATACCTTTCTTTACTTGATGAAACGTCAACTTAACTCTTACATTATCATCATGGTGCGAGTGAGACTTGTCTCACAGTTTCTAACACCCTCTTATGTGAGTATGTTTGACATAATCGTTTAAGTGTAAGTGAGACTTGTCTCACTTCCTTTAACACTCTTTGTTAGGTCAATTTCATAACGCATAAGCTTTTAGTTATTTCATTACTCACCTTATCTTGTTCAACGTTAATTGATAGTCTTGTACAATTTTTTGTGAAAGTTATAATGACCTACTCAATGTGCTACTATGTTCATAAGTTCATTTAGATAGGGTATGTTGGGACTTGTCCCAATTAATGGCATACCCTATGTTATGAGTTCATTGAGTTAAGATTGGTATGACTTTACATATTTTGGAAATAATATTGCTGGCCAATTTATTGGCATAAATCAAACTATGATATTATCACTATCCAAGTCAATTAACCCCATGAATACATTATAGTAATCTCATCATGTTAAACAAGCAACTTTTAACCTTTCATTAGCCTATAAGAACAATTCGATGAACATCTTATAACAATTTCATCTTCTCGAACATAAGTAGGCATACAAAATTTATTATCTCATGTAAATAAACCCTAATCATATGGATCTAACATATAGGTCTATTTCGACTATTATTAATAAAAGAAACATGTACATCATGATCAGTTAGCACCACATACCAACAACATGCTCGAGATTTACATTGTACATACTACAAGAATCGGAAATAGGGAGAACTAGGGTGATGAACGTTCGGCCATTGGGAACAACCCTAGTTTCCATTTCTTGAATTCAAAAATGTTGAAAAGCCTCCTGGGGAAAGGAATCCAAGAGAGAAAACCCGTACCTTACTGTAGATTTGAATCTACAAAGATCACCTTGCACTTTGCACGAAAACCTTGAAGAACTGCCTTGAAATCTCCTAAGGAGAACCGAGAGTATTTTCTTACGTTTTGCTCACTGTTTTTCAGTCGTAGGGTTTACTGGTTAAACGTGAGTCTAAGTCTTAGGAACTGAATATAGACTAATTTAACTTAGGCTATTTAACTTAATTAAATAAATTAATTAGTTAATTACCAAAATGCCCCTCCTAAATTGACTAAAAATAGGAAAACATTTGACTTAGCCAAAATCTGGAAATTGCTAAGGGTCTTAGGCTTTGACCTAGGGTAATTACTAAAGTACCCCTAAGTCTTTAAAACCATAAACAACATAATCATATAACATCATACAAGTTCACATTAGTCTCTTTTAGACCTTTAAGTAAACATCTTATCATAATAGCTCATAGGTGATCACAAGTGAGAACTATCCTTTCAGTTTAGACACAACAATATAATCATGAGAAACTACATTCACTCATATAATGATCACATCATAACATAACTACATACTTCATATCCAATTCATAGATCTAGGGTTCGGGATGAGGGATCCTTGTCACCAACATCACAACAACACAATTAGCTATAACATCATTATCACATAAGTAGACTTCACCTTGCATAATTGAGATCAAAGGAGAATCAAGATCATACCTCATTGCCTTCATGGGACTTCATACTTCAATACCCAAGAACTCACAATCAACATATAAAATATGGAAATTCATGAAGTATTAACATAACTAAAATCAAAGTAAACAAGTGACATGTTCATCACCTTCAACAATTCACCTTAATCAATCGAAGAAATTAGGAATTTAGGTGAAAGATATGGGTCAAGGGAAAACTCATAGGAATTCATAAATTAACAATTAATTCTTAATAAAACAACATTAATTCATCATATTTCATCATAATTGATTCAAAACTTCATTTTAGAAAAAGACCCATGTGAGGAGAAAAACCCTTGTTTTTGGGGATTTAGAAATCATCTTTTGAAGGACCTCTTGGGGAAAGGATTCCCAAGAGTGAAAGAAACCATACCTTATAGAGGAGAAAACCACGAAATTGGGTTGAAGAACTTGAAGGCTTGATCTTCTTCTTGGAGCTCTAATGGTCTTCAATGGAGTTTTGGAGGAAGAGAGAATTTGGGAGTGAGAGAGGGATTTTGATTTCAACTTGTGGGACTTGATTTGAGAACTGACCCTAATACATTATATAGTTACCCATTAAATTACCCAAAATACACCTCACTTAAATGTGTTTATTTGTGAAGTCAAAACAACGAAAATACGACTTTTACGATATCAGGGAAGTAGGTGCGCGTCGCGGGGCTAATTCCCCAATTTATTTTTGAATTTTGAGCTGAGGCAGTGAGGTCCGTGTCAGCCTCGCAATGCGAGGCTGACCCTAACATCTTGAGGCATAACACCTCGTGAGGAACGCACGTCGCGACCTGTTCCTCCAATTCTGCCTGTTCGCAGGCTGCCAGGCAGCCTGCCCACACATGTTTGGGTCCTCCCCAAGGACCCTTCTGGTGGTCCTGGGGTGTCGTTATCGGACTTTTAGACTCTCTATACTACAGTCTACCTATACAAAGTCTTTTAACAAGTTTTGGACTCCATATGACCCTCCGAAACCTTTACCAAACATAGGGACGTCAACTAGTTAAATTTTGCTAGTTTCCGGACGTTAAGGCCTTTTCGTAATGCTATGGCTACGAAACTTCCCAAACATGTTATTTACCCTTATTTAGACCTAAAATCATTATTAATTGACATTTTAGGCTCTAGTATATGTCATGGAAATTTCAGGGTGTGTCAATACTCCCGCCCATAGGAACATTCGTCCTCGAATGACACTCTAAACCTTTCTATAGGAGGAAAGACTCAAGACTAGCATGCAACCAACCAACAATACCATAATGAGTCACAACTCATAGGAGTAAATATCAACTCCTTTCAACATATAAACATAGAATTAACAAATAGGAAATTAATCCACACATAGCATAACAAAAGCTCAACTTTTCATATCATGTAAGGAGGTACTACCTTCTCATTTTCAATACGAGCTCAATATGAACATTAAAAGTTGACATGTTGATTTCTTATCAAAATCATATCAATTATTCTCATTATAATCTTCCATGAACACTTATCGCACACAACACACTCAAGTGAAAGCCAACATAATAAATGTATTTCATGGAAAGACAAGAAATCAACTTGGGCATGAATTCTACTACAATATGCACATATTTAGAAAAAAACATGATGTTCAACATTATTCATAATAGTCATATGAGGGATTACTAACCTTAATCTTGGCTAGGAGTAAGGGGAAAAAGATGAGGATAGAGGGTCTTCATGTCGGCCTCGGCCTCCCATGTTGCACCCTCAACAAGGTGGTTCCTCCATAGAACCTTTACGGAGGCAACCTCCTTATTCCTAAATTTATTAACTTGTCGATCAAGATATCAACCGGGACCTCCTCATATGAAAGGTCCTCCTTTACCCCCAAACCTTCTAGAGGAAGAATGGACACCGGATTGCCTATACACTTCTTGAGCATGGATACATGGAATACCGGATGAATCATGGCCAACTCATTTGGCATTTTCAACTCATAGGCAACACTCCCAATCCTCTTCAAAATTTCATATGGCCGCACATAACGGGGAATAAGTTTCCCCTTTTTTCCAAACTTCATCACCCCTTTCATGGGTGATATCTTCAAATAGACCCAATCTCCTACTTGGAACTCAAGGTCCCTTTTTCTATTATCATCATATGAATTTTTGTCGACTTTGAGCCGCTTTTAGTCTGTCTCTTATAACCCGAACCTTCTCAAGAGCTTCATAAACCAAGTCGGGACCATGTAGAGAAAACTCACCTACCTCACACCACCCAACCGGGGATCTACACCTCCTCTCATAAAGTGCCTCAAAGGGTGCCATGGAGATACTAGGGTGGTAGCTATTGTTGTGGGAAAATTCTATCAAAGGTAGGTGGTCATTCCAATTACCTTTAAAGTTTATGACGCAAGCCCTCAACATATCTTCAAGGGTTTGAATAGTGCGTTCCGCTTGACCATCCGTGTTGGGATGAAAAGTGGTACTAAGTTTAACCTTCGTACCAATCCCACATTGGAAAGCTTTCCAAAAATGGGAGGTAAATTGAGTACCTCTATCCGAAATGATGGACAAAGGGGCTCCATGCAACCTCACTATTTCTTTGAGGTACAATTTGGCATAGTCTTCCGCCGAATATGTGAATTTGATGGGAAGAAAATGTGCGGACTTGGTCAACCTATCTACAATGACCCATATCGAGTCATGTTGCCTTCGGGTACGAGGCAGACCAACTAAGAAATCCATGTTAATATCCTCCCACTTCTATGTGAGAATGTCTATATTTTGAGTCAAGCACCCGACCTTTGGTGCTCCACTTTTACTTGTTGGCAATTTGGACACTTAGTGACAAAATCCGCTATGTCCCTTTTCATACCATTCAACCAATATGTTTCTCGTAAGTCGCGGTACATCTTTGTGGCACCCGGGTGAATGGAATATCGGGAGCCATGAGCCTCTTCCATGGTCAATTCCCTCAACACATACACATCCGATTCACACAATCTCCCTTGGTGCCTAAGCACCCCATCTTCCCCTTGAGAAAAGGACTCATTAGCTTTACTAAGGACCGTTTCCATTAACTCCATCAATAGAGGATCAAGGTGTCGTTTGGATTTCACCCTATACACTAGAGACTACTCAGAGTTATGGCGAACCATGACACCGCCCTTTATAGAATCTTCTAGTCGGACACCCAACCGGGCCAACCTATGAACCTCTATTACTAGCTCTTTCTTATCATCTTCAACATGCATCACCCTACCCATGGATACTCGACTCAAAGCATCCGCCACCACATTAGCTTTCCCGTGATGGTAAAGGACACTCATATCATAATCCTTCAAAAGCTCTAACCATCTTCTTTGGCGTAAATTTAAGTCTTTTTGGGTGAATACATATTCTAGACTCTTATGATCCCTGAACACGTCAACATGCACCCCATATAGATAGTGTCTCCAAATCTTTAAAGCAAATACCACGGCCGCAAGTTCAAGGTCGTGTATTGGGTAATTCTTTTCATGAGGTTTAAGTTGTCTAGAGGCGTATGCTATAACTTTGCCACGCTGCATGAGCACACATCCTAGACCCACTCGGGAGGCATCACAATAAACCACAAACCCATCGGTACCCTCCGGTAAAGTCAATACCGGAGCGGAGGTGAGTCTATCTTTCAATAATTGGAAGCTCTTCTCACAAGATTCCGTCCATTCGAACTAGGACTTTTTTTTGGGTTAAAGACGTTAATGGAGATGCGATAGATGAAAATCCCTCAACAAACCTCCAATAGTAGCCGACCAACCCTAGAAACTTTGAATGTCGGTAGGACCCAATGGTCTAGGCCAACTTTTAACCACTTCCGTCTTTCTCGGATCAACCTCTACCCGTTCACTAGAAACAATGTTATGAACAAAAGTTACCGACCTCAACCAAAACTCACACTTGCTAAACTTAGTGAAGTGTTGGTTATCTTTGAGAACTTGCAAAACTATTCTCAAATGATCCATATGATCATCCTCACCCCTTGAGTATATCAAAATATTATCAATAAAGACAATCACGAACAAATCAAGATACTTTTTAAAAACTCGATTCATGAGGTCCATGAATGCCGCCGGGGCATTTGTAAGACCAAATGACATCACTAGGAATTCAAGATGGCCATATCTTGTTCGGAATGTCATTTTCGGAATATCAACCTCCCTCACTCTAAATTGATGATAACCCGACCTCAAGTCAATCTTTGAAAAGTAACTTGCTACTTGGAGTTGATCAAATAAGTCGTCAATCCTAGAGAGCAGGTACTTATTCTTTATAGTGACTTTGTTCAATTGACGATAATCGATACACATTCTCAAGGACCCATCCTTCTTCTTCACAAACAATACCGGGGCACCCATGGTCATATGCTCGGTTGAATAAAACCCTTATCTAGAAAATCTTTGAGTTAAGCTTTAGTTCTTTCAACTCGGCTGGGGCCATACGATAAGGATGGATTGAAATAGGTTGTGTATCCGGCAATAATTCTATGCTGAAGTCAACCTTTCGTTTTGGAGGAATTCCGGGAAGATCATCGGAAAAGATCTCCAGAAATTCCCTCACTACGGGTACCGGCTCTATGGGAGGGACATCCGATTCAAGATCCCTAACTCTCACTATGTGGCAGAGACAACCCTTTGCAATCAATTTGGAAGCTTTTAGACATGATATGATCTTACCCTTAGGATTTGAGTTTCCTCTCTTCCACTCAAAAAAGGGTTCATTCAGAAATTGAAATTTGACCACCCTTGTCCTACAATCAATAGAGGCAAAGCAAGCATGCAACCAATCCATTCCAAATATGATGTCAAAATCAAGCATATCAAGTTCTATCAAGTAAACTAATTTAACTCTATTGGGCAAGGAAATTGGACAACCTCTATAGAATCTTTTAACCACCACGGAATCACCCACCGGGGTAGAAACAGAAAAAGCTTCGTCTAATATGTGGGGTAGTATATCAAACTCCATGGCTTCAAAAGGGGTAACAAAAGACAATGTGGCACCGGGGTCTAACAAAGCATATACATCAAAGGAGAATAAGTGTAACATACCGGTGACCACATCCAGGGAGCTCTCTTGATCACATTGGGATTGGAGGGCATAAAGCGATTTTTCTTAGGAGCATCCGAGTTTGGAGCACTTGCTTGAGCTTGAGCATTTTCCCATCCTTGAGTCTTCATCATAGGGCAATCTTTCATCATGAAACCACTCTTGCCATAATTATAGCAATTACCCTTGCCCACAAGACACTTGCCATCATGCCTTCTACCACATTTAGAACAAAGAGGCCTATCAACATAAGAACGACCACTTTTTTTTTCTTGGGCTTGGAAGTAGGAACCTTACTCTTATTGGCCCTTGGAGCACTAGAATATCCTTGATTAGAAAACCTCTTCTTGAAACTTGGTTTATCTTGAACCTCATACCTATTCTTAGAAAAATCCCCTCTTCGATTCTCACCTTCTTCAACTCATTACCAACTTGTTTAAGCTTTTGCTTCTCAATTTGTTCGGCTTGAACCATGAGACGAGAGATGTCCATGCTAGGAATCAACATAGCCGACCTACATTCATTAACCATAAGATCGGATATCCACATGAAAAATTTGTTCATCTTAGATCTAGAATCCGCAACCATAGTATGAGCATGCTTTGATAGTTGAGTAAACTTGAGGCTATACTCCCTCACACTCATACCCCCTTGACGGAAGTTGATGAATTCTTGCATTTTTCTCTCCCTTAATTCCAAGGGAAAGAACCTATCAAGGGAAGCCGTCTTAAAAGCATCCAAAGTAATTCAACCTTCTTTAACCGGTCTTTCATCCCACCATTGCTCATGCCAAACTTGAGCCACATCTTTGCGTTGGTAGGAGGCTAGTTCCACCTTCTCTTGAGAAGAAATGCTCATAGCATCAAGAACCTTGAACACTTCATCAATTAACCCTTGTGGATCCTCCTCCACCTTAGAACCATAGAAAGTAGGGGGATTCATCCTTGTGAAGTCCCTAATCCTTGAAGCGGTGGTATTGGTATTGGGGTTCACTTGCACCCTTGAATCCCTAGCAACTTGGGTAGCCAACACTTGAGTCAAGATATGAATGGCGGACCTTATCTTAACATTAGACATAGCCCCTTCTTCAATACGAACTTGAGGGTTTTGAGGAGCTTGAGGGGGAACCGCCTCATTCAAATTCTCCTCTCCGTCCCTTCTAGCATTGTTCCTTCTTGTATTCATTGAATATAAACACAATAAATAATTAGAAGAATGAACTAGATAGAGTTAAGACTCTTAGGCACGGTTAAGGAATAACAAGAGAGTGAAGGTTCCTAAGCATCACATAGTATCATTCATTAGTGTGGTGTGCTGCACAATTATGAATAAGACACTACATAGACGTTGTTTAATGAGACATCAATCCTAAGAAGATTAAACCTCATGCACTGATACCAAGTTTATTACGACCCAAAGTACCCCCTAGGCGTAACCGGTGTGGTCGTCTTGTAAGAGGACTAAGAGAAGCCTCTTAGCATTCGTCATAGCAAATCATATGTCTAAAATGCAGAAAAATTAAAACTTTTGCTTATATAGCAAGGAGGTTTACATAGACTTCTACATATGAAGCATACATAGGCTTCTCGCAATTGACCATAACAACGCATAAACATTTAGTCGAATACTTTATCTCATATTAACCATCTAACAAAGACAAACAATCCGGGCAAAGCCATTATACAAATCCATAATTGCCACATAGGTCTTACATCCATATCTTCATCAATAGGAAAGAAATGAATGTCTACTAGACAATACAAGTACCACTAAGATAGAGTGTGTGGTAGCATCCTCTAACTAGAGGGCATACCAAAACTTGGAGAGTCTAGTCCAAGCCTTCTTGCTTTAGCCTCAATAATACTTCAACGGCCCGAACCTACAATGTTTTGGCAAAAAGGGAAGAAATATAGGTTAGTACAAACCACATGTACTAAGTATGGTCCCTATGCATAAAAATCGTTAATGCATGCGAAAAGGCACAATTTAGTCAAAACTATGCACAATGACCAACAATTCAATATACACATATAAGGCACATCATAATCATATCAACATATAAGTAACTCAGGCAACACTTGTGCAATGCCAAGAAGAAAGGCCCAAAACCCTATCCAAAGCTAAGTATCACATTAAGCAACCCATTTCATACTTACAACATATCCTCATATATAATATGCTTCATATATCAACACTGGTCATAGCTTACCAACATAATCATAAACATAATCATTATCATAGTCATAGTCATAAAAGAACACTACTAGCATCATCCTATTGGATCCCACATGTGCAATGTGTAAGAGAAGTCCCATACACTCCCTCACACTATGTAGTAACCTTTAAGACAACCCTAATAGAAGTTCACATACATAACTTGTTCATACTTTTACTTTAGCGAAATAAGTACCATAAACGACATGAGACCATGTGAGCTACATGGAATCCGGTCTTCTACCCCCACACCGAAAAGAGAGGGTTCACACTTGCCTAAGCTGCAACCATTCGTACATAGCTATTCTAGGTGGATCCACTAAGCTAAAGTCCTATGTGGGCACATAGTCAAGGGTCAAGGAGATTGTTTCTAGAAACCTTGACTGCTAATCTTGAAGGTTTCCATCTCATGAGACAACACATATCTTGGGAATCCACTACAAGTCGTGAAGAAACCCATGTGGGAGGCCGGACATACTAACGTAAGACCTCCATCACATTTATATGCCCTTTCGGTGCTAAGAAATTATTCCCTTTAGTAATCATCATATAACATCATACAAGTTCACATTAGTCTCTTTTAGACCTTTATGTAAACATCTTATCATAATAGCTCATAGGTGATCACAAATGAGAACTATGCTTTCACTTTAGACACAACATTATAATCATGAGAAACTACATTCAATCATATAATGATCACATCATAACATAACTAAATACTTCATATCCAATTCATAGATCTAGGGTTAGGGATGAGGAATCCTTGTCACCAACATCACAACAACACAATTAGCTATAGTATCATTAACACATAAGTACATTTCACCTTGCATAATTGAGATCAAAGGAGAATCAAGATCATACCTCATTGCCCTTCATGGGACTTCATACTTCAATACCCAAGAACTCACAATCAACATATAACATAGGGCAATTCAAGAAGTATTAACATAACTAAAATCAAAGTAAACAAGTGACATGTTCATCACCCTCAATAATTCACCTTAATCAATCCAAGAAATTAGGAATTTAGGGGAAAGACATGGGTCAAGGGAAAACTCATAGGAATTCATCAATTAACCATTAATTCATACTTAAACAACATCAATTCATCATATTTCATCACAATTGATTAACAATTTCGTTTTAGAAAGAAGGCCCATGTGAGGAGAAAAACCCTTGTTTTGGGGGATTTAGAAATCAGCTTATGAAGGACCTATTGGGGAAAGGATTCTCAAGAGTGAAAGTAATCATACCTTATAGAGTATAAAACCACGAAATTGGGTTGAAAAACTTGAAGGCTTCATCTTCTTGTTGGAGCTCTAATGATCTTCAATGTAGTTTTGGAGTAAGAAAGAATATGGGAGAGAGAGAGAGGGATTTTTTAATTGAACTTGTGCGACTTGATTTTGAGTCATAAAGTTGACCTAAAACTAACCCTAATACATTATATAGTCACACATTAAGTTACCCAAAAGACCCCACACTTAAATGGGTTTATTTGTGAAGTCAAAACACCCAAAATATGACTTTTATGATATCTGGGAAGTAGGTGCGCGTCGGGGGGCTAATTCCCCAATTTATTTTCGAATTTTGAGCTGAGGCAGTGAGGTCCATGTCTCGCGATGCTGACCTTCAAATCTTTAGGTAGAACACCTCGTGAGGAACGCGCGTCACGACCTGTTCCTCCAATTCTGCCAGTTCGCAGGCTGCAAGGCAGCCTTTCCACCCATGTTTGGGTCCTCCCCAAGGACCTTTCGAGTGGTCCTTGGGGTGTCGTTATCGGACGTTTAGACTCTCTATACTACAGTATACCTATACAAAGTCTTATTACAAGTTTTGTACTCCATATGACCCTCTAAAACCTTTACCAAACATAGATTTTGCTAGTTTCCGGACGTTAAGGCCTTTCATTAATGCTATAGCTCTGAAACTTCACAAACATGTTTTTTTCACTAATTTAGACCTAAAATCATTATTCATTAACATTTTAGGCTCTAGTATAGGTCATGGAAATTTCCGGGTGTGTCATCTAACCACCTTCTTTGTCGGAGATTCAACTCCTTTTTGAGTAAACACATATTGGAGACTCTTGTGGTCGGTAAACACATCAACATGAACACCATACAAGTAGTGCCTCCATATTTTCATGGAAAATACCACGGCCTCTAACTCAAGATAATGAGTGGGACTGTTCTTCTTATGGACCTTAAGTTGTCTAGAAGCATAGATGATTAATTTCCCATGTTGCATAAGCACACACCCCAAACCCACTGAGGATGCATCATAATACAGAACGAAGACCTTTGTACCCTCCAGTAAACTCAACACCGGAGCAGAAGTAAGCCTATCTTTAAAGATTTGGAAGCTCTTATCACAAGCCTCCGACCACTCAAACTTCTTACTCTTTTGGGTCAAAGTAGTCAAGGGAGATGAAATGGACGCAAAATCATCCACAAACCTTCGATAATAACTCGCTAGACCAAAGAAACTCCTAATGTCGGTTGGAGTCAACGGTCTAGGCCAACTTCTCACCGCCTTCGTTTTCCTTGGATCAGCCTCAACTCCCTCACTAGAGATGATATGACCAAGAAACGCCACCGACCTCAACCAAAATTCACATTTGCTATACTTGGCAAACAATTGATGTTATTTAAGTACTTGCAACACCACTCTCAAATGGCCCATGTGATCACTCTCATTTTTCGAATATACCAAGATGTCTTCAATGAAGACAATGACAAAGGAATCTAGGTAACTTTGAAACACCTTATTCATTAGGTCCATAAACACCGCCGGACCATTAGTGAGACCAAAGAACATTACCAAGAACTCATAGTGACCATATCTAGTCCAACATGCCGTCTTTTGTATATCCTCACCTCTCACCCTAAGTTGGTGATACCCCGATCTCAAGTCAATCTTAGAAAAGTAGCTTGTCTCTTGGAGTTGATCAAACAAGTCGTCAATCAGAGGGAGAGGATACTTGTTCTTAATACAGAGTTTATTGAGTTGCGATAGTCAATACACATTCTTAAGGACCCATCCTTCTTCTTCACAAACAAAATCGGAGTACCCCATGGATAAATACTAGGCCTTATGAAGCCTTTGTCTAGTAACTCTTTGAGTTGTGCCTTCAAGTCCTTCAGTTTGGCTTGAGCTACCCGATAAAAAGGAATTGAAATGGGATTTCTATCCGGTAGAAAATCGATACCAAAATCAATTTTCCGTTCGGGAAGAATACCGGGAAGATCATTAGGAATGACCACCAGAAATTCACTAACTACGGGGACCGACTCAATGAGAGGAATTTCGGAGTCTAAATCTTGGACTCTTACTATATGATATAGATAACCCTTTGAGATCATTTTGCATGCTTTTAGACAAGAGATTATACGACCTCTAGGAATAGAATTTCCCCCCTTCCACTCTGCAGCGGGCTCATTTGGAAAGTTGAACTTCACCATCGTTCTACAATAAATTGAGGCAAAGCAAGCATGCAACCAATCCATACCCAATATGATATTAAAATCAAGCATATCACGTTCTACTAGTTCAACATGAGAAACTCTATTGGGCAACAATATCGAACAATTTCTATATACTCTCTTTGCAACAACAGACTCACCCGCCGAAGTAGACACTATAAAAGGTTCATGCAAGATATCGGGTAAAATGTCGAACTTCTTAGCTACTAGAGGTGTAACAAATGACAATGTAGCACCGGGATCAAGTAAAACGTATACATCAATTGAAAAGACTTTCAACATACCGTTCACCGCATCGGGAGAGGTCTCTTGCTCACCCCTAGTGCGGAGAGCATAGAAACGACTATTTTTAGGAGCATCACTAGAACCACTTGCTTAAGCTTGACCATAATTATCTTGAACCTTCACATTAAGTCAATCTCGAACCTTGTGCCCAATCTTACCACAACTAAAACACTTGTCTGTCCCAATGAGGCAAGCACCATAGTGCTTCTTTCCACACTCACCACAAGTTGGCTTCTCACTGAGTGAACTAGTACTTCTTCCCTTTTGAGGCTTAGGGTTTGCAACCTTATCCCCACGAGCCTTTGGGAACTTGGATGGAACTTGATTAGAAAACCTCTTTTTGAACCTAGGCTTGTCTTGAATCACAAGCCTACCCTTAGAAGAGCCACCATCAAAAGATCTTGCCCTCATAACATCTCTACTCTTCCTCCTAGCCCTTGCCTCCTCCTCTTGTATAGCATGAACCATGAGACAAGACATGTTCATATTGTCATGTAGCATAGCCTAATGAGACTACTCTTGCAAGTCTTCTGACACCCCCATCACAAAGAAGCTCATTTCATCCCTAGGATCGAAAACCAAAGAAGGAGCATACTTGGACAATTTAGTGAATTTCAAAGAGTATTCAAGCACACTCATACCTCCTTGATGAAGTTTGATGAACTTTACCACTTTGGCTTCCCTCATCTCCCTAGGAAAGAACTGAACAAGAAAAGCCTTCTTGAAGATCTTCCAAGTCACCGGTCCACCACTTAGAGGACTATTGTCCCTCCATTGGACAAACCATGCTTGAGCCACATCTTTGAGTTGATAAGTGGCTAACTCGGCCTTCTCACTAGTAGTCAACTCCGTAGCAAAGAGTATCTTGTAGACTTCATCAATGAACTCTTGGGGTTTTCTTCAACCTTAGACCCATAGAATGTAGGAGAATTCATCCTACTGAAATCCCTTAGATGAGAGGCCATGGTAGCAACTTGTTGATTTAGACGGGGCACAACCTCCCGGTTAGCTTGAACCGTCATAGATTGGGCTTGAGTAGTGATGGCTTGGGCCAATTGGAAGAGGGCAGCCCTTATATTACCATCCGTCAAAGGTGGAGATTGGCCAGAGATTCTTAAACATTAGCATCGTCTTCAAACGGAGGGACTTGATCACAATGGGGAGGAGCTCCCGCATTGGAAATCTCTTCCTCAAGTATTCGTGCCGCATTCCTTAGAGTATTCATTGCCTATAACCAAAATACAAGGTTTAGGTGAAAGCACACAATAAGTATACTCTAGAGGCACGATATTGGATTTCCAAGAAAGAGAGAGTTTCCTAAGCGTCATATCGATTCTGATTCATAAGTGTGGCGCGCTTCACAATTATGAGTATGAATCGACATAGACGTGGTTGAGAGAGATATCAACATCAAGGATATTCAACCTCATGCTTTGATACCAAGTTTGTCACATCCGGGGAGCACCCCCTAGACGTAACCGGCATCGTCGTCCTCTTTGAGGACTAAGACTAGCCTCTTAGCATTCATCATTACATTCATAGGTCAAAAATAGGGAAAATTTAAAACTTTTTATCTACTTTTACACGGAGGTTTACATAGACCTTACATACACATAATATATATTCGTATCGACTATACATAGACCCCTTCATATAGGAAGATTACATCATCTTCTACTTTTATTGCACATACATATATATATAGAAGATAGAATGTAGCCTTAAAGATTGTCTCATCCCATAACCATATAATACGATCATAGCAATTTGGGCATAGCCCCACATCAATGTAAAAGAGACACATATAGGCTTATACAATTCGTACTCAAATGGAAATATAAAGAACATAAGAATCTTAAAACTAAAACAACTTCATAAGCTAGATATTAGCATCGCCCTCGAAAAGTGAGGACCTACACACTTGGATGATTGAGAATGTCCAAGTATTCTTGAAGTCGTCTCAAATGAGACTTCAACGAACGGAACCTAAAATGTTTGGGAAAAGGGAGAAAATAGGGTTAGTACACCACTTGTACTAAATATGAGACCATATGCACATATAATATAAAATCATGCTAAAAAGGAACATTCATTAAAACATGCCATTTTACCTTTTGAAAGTATTATGCAAAATCAAGCAAACCATAAAAATCAACAAGACATGTTCATCAAGTCAAATCAAGTAATATGCATATCAACATACTTGAACCCATAATCTAAAACAACCCTATCATCAAGTATAACATCACAAGCATGAATAAGAGTTCATCGTATCATAACAAAGTAAGACAACTACTCATGAATCCTCATAAAGCCAACATGTGCAATGACCAATCAAAGTCCCATAACCTTACTCAATCAAGTAACCCAACAAGAAGCATAACCAATGCCCAACTTCACATAATATAACCTTTAAGGATACATAACATCATAATTTAGCAATATAGACCAAATACATGTTCATAAGAATAACCATCATCATATAATATCATTTACATGTAAAGTTAACATATTATCATAATTTGCATTCATTATCATATACATACATAATATCAACCTCCAAGGCTTCCCTTAAGGCAAACTAGTGCAAGGCATAGGTAGAGTCCCACACCCCTACCTAGGCTAAGTCAAACCTCTTAAGTCACCCTAGTTAGTTTATACTTCATTACTTTATTTTATTTTAGGTAACACTTGCCTTAACCGACATAGACCACAAGAGCTAAGTGTGGAATCTGGTGTTGTAAAACCTTACACCGATGGAAGGTGGTCTACAGACCGAGGTAAAACGTAACATAAACATAGCATCTAGGTGGATCCACTATCTAGTATTCCTATGATGGAAACATAGTTTAAGGAACTTGGGACCGTCTTGGTAACATCACTCTACACCCTATTTGGGTCATGAGGCTATCCAACCCGTGAGGACCATAGTGAACCCTACTTCCCTACTTGGAAAAGTGTCACCCCCTCAAATAAAAGATCACTTGGTGCTAAGCTAGAGTCCCTTTTTGAAATGTCTTTAGGCCTTTATTAACAATCATAGCTTAGTTTAGGTCATAGGGTCTAACCCTTGTATAATCATCATCATCATAGCTCTATAAGAATTGCATAATTTTAGCCCTTTCATTACAATTCATATAAGTGAGGTTAGCACATTTTCATATTCATTCATGGTAAGGCACATTGGTAGTCATCACCATCCTTATAACATTTACATCTTAATAAATCTCACAACCATAGTAAAGACATTTCAATTCAACATCATACCACCCTATCAATCCTAATACAAGGCATACTCCAACACAACATCATGACTTAATCACAATTAACCATAGTTTGAATTAAAGAATAGGTTTCATAAGACTTACCAAGTCTCCTTCATAATCCATCATCAAGGTCTTACTATCAACCTTTACTTCAACCCAATTAGGCCATATTCAATGACCAACATGATGACAAGGCTACAAGAATCACTACATTACAATTCAATACTAGATCAAAGCTTAAGACAAGATACTTAGGTATATTCACAACATACTTTATAACCTAGATCACTTTGTCAAGAACTAGCATAAAAGACTAAAATTCACCCTAATTCAACCATGATTAGTATAAAAACATAATCTAGTAGTAATTCACCCAATAACCAAGTCAATTGAATCAATATAACCTAATTCATATCAAGATCATAACCTAGGGTTAAGGGGTAAAGGTCATCTTCTACAAACTAGACCAAAACATCAACTTTTGAAATTACTTTGAAGGAAACCTTTGAGGAAAGAGGTCTGAAAGATGAATTAGATCCCATACCTTTACGTTTGATGAAGATTTTATGGTGAATGTGTCCCTTTAAATCCCCAAAAACCCTCCCCTAGCTTGGTGTTCAATGGAGTTCTTCAATAGAGAGAGAAAGAAGAGAGAAGGAAGAAAATTTTGTTTTGTGAGTTGTGTTTAGTCTAATGGGGTTCGGGTCCTTATATGGGGGGTTAAATAACTTAATTAGGATTCCCTAATCCCCTAACTAATGACCTAACCCCTTAATTAATTAATAGAGTTAAGTGAAAACGTGCAGCAAGTTGGACCCCTCAGAGATGAGACCCCAATTGACGGTCCCTCTGTGGGTCGACGGTTCCTACCCCCTTCTGTGTTGCACAATCGTGGTATTGGTCAGAGACTGTGCAGGTGAGGACCCCCGACAAAAATTGTCTAAGTGTTGGTCGACGGTTGGGATCGACGCCTCGTCGATCCACACACATTCCGTCAATGCCCTCTCGTGGGTGCACACTGCCCAGGCAGTGTTTGACTCAACGTGCAAGGGTCCTCCTCAAGGGCCCTTGGTTGGTCCTTGGGGAGTCGTACCCAGACGTTCCAACCATAAATCATCTTAAACACGTGTTAGACACCCTTCCACAAATTTTCATAAATTTCTGACTCCTAAAAGCTAGTCGAATAGGCTAAGGCACGCTAGTACCTCCTTGAACTAATTTCCGGAAGTCATGGACGTTCTTGGACGTTTTGGTTTCTAAACTTCCTAAATGACCTATATTCATTAAAATGACTCTTAAAAAAGTGTGTAGACCCTATGCCACTTATGTTAGGCTTTAAGACACGTCTTGGATTTTCGAAGTGTTACAGACAGTTTGGTCGCGTGATGGTAAAAACTTTGTATCACCACTTAGGCTCATAGTGGTGGGTGTCGGTTAGAGAAACTCCCATGGTAGTAATTACATAGTTCCTCAAGGGGTTCTGTAGTATTAATGGGGGTGAGGGACTTCATCCATGTAACATTCCAGAAAATTACATGTCTAGTGAAGAGCTTAGTAGGTCTTTAAGAATGCATATTGGGGGTACATAGGCATCCCAATGCCCAATATTGAGAAATATTGGGTATAGTATAGAAAATTGGCTAAGGGGTGTTACCCAATTTCTATATATACCCAAATAAGCATAATATAATTCAAGCTTGAATAAGAATTGTACCTGCAATGAAGACCCTAGCTAAAATAAATAGTAATATTGATTCTTAACTCAACACATTAGGTACTAGGCATCCAAGTGTCAAGCCTAGTACCATAGCACATAACCATTTAAAATGATCATGTAGATTAAGTAGTGCCCACGGACATAGTGAGTATCCTTGGGACAATAAGTAAACATTCCAAATAAACCTTTCAGAACAGTTAGTTAGGAAAGTGCAAGCAGCACATGTGCAAACACATGTGCAAACCGGCCAAGGGGACCACCCTAACCGATTCGGTTAGGGCGGTTGGGCGACAAAGGCACATGGGGGTCTAACCACGTGGGTACAAGCTCCCTAACTGGTCCTAGACCCTAACTAACTGACCTAAATAACTAACTAACATAGGAAAAAACAAAAAAATAAGTAACTAAGGGATCCGACAACCTAAGACCTAACCGGGTGACTTTAAGACAAGTAACTAACTAAGTTATGAACTAACAACTTAGGGGTACTTTAGTAATTACCCTAGGTTACTTAATTAATTAATTTAGCAACTTAATTAATTAATTTAAATGGACAAAACCGAAATCACTAAGCAATTTCCAGATTTCGGTTAAGACAAGTAAGAGACAACCTAGTACCTAACCTAGGATGGTCCCAAAGGTTGGTTATGGTCCTAACAACTTTGGGGTACTTTAGTAAATACCATAGGTTACTTAATTAATTAATTTAGCAACTCAATTAATTAATTTAAATGGACAAAATTGAAATGACTAAGAAATTTCCAGATTTCGGTTAAGACAAGTAAGAGACAACCTAGTACCTAACCTAGGATGGTCCAAAGAGTTTGTTATGGTCCTAACAACTTAGGGGTACTTTAGTAATTACCCTAGGTTACCTAATTAAATAATTTATCAACTGAATTAATTAATTTAAATGACTAAAACCGAAACCACTAAGGAAAATCCAGATTTCAGTTAAGACAAGATTCTTCTAATCCTAGTCAATCTAGGAGGGGCATTTTTGTAATTAGCTAATTGGTCTAACTTAATTAGGTTATATAGTCCAAATATAATTAGTTAACATTCAGTTCTTAAAGAGTTAGTTCCACGTTATTCACCCTAAAACGCCACAACTAAAAACAAGAGAAAACCGTTAGAACCCTAGACGATTTCAAGCAAGCATTCTTCAAGGTTTTTCTTGCAAAGTTCAAGGTGATCTTCGTAGATTTAAGTCTACAATAAGGTATGGGTTTTCTCTCCTGGAATTCTTTCTCCAAGAGGCTTTTCAAACGTTTTAACTTTAAGAATATCTAAACTAGGGTTGTTCCCAATGAATCGCATGTTCATCTCCCTAGTTCTCCCGATTTCCGATTCTTGTAGTATATATAGTGAAATTTTCGATGTATGTTATTTGTATGTGGTGTTAACTGATCATTATGTGTATGTTTTAGTGATTATATGTCGAGTGAAATATACATGTTAGATCCGCATACTTAGGGTGTTATTTACATGAACGTTGAATGTTATAATGCCTACTTGTGTTCGAGAATATGAGATTGTTATGGGTATTCGTTGAACTGTTTTATACGTTAATCAAAGGTTAAAAGTTGGCTTGTTTAAATGTTAGATTACTATAATGTGTTTATGAATGATTGAATTGTCTTGTGCTAATATCATAGTTTGTTTTATGCCAACAAATTGTCTTAATAATATTATCTCCCAAAATATGTGAAGTCATACCAATCTTAACTCAATAAACTTATAACATAGGGTATGCCATTCAATGGGACAAGTCCCAACATACCCTATCCACACGAACTTGTGAACGTAATAGCAATGTATAAGAAGTTATAATTATCATAGAGAATGATACAAGACTAACAATAAACGTGAACAAGTTAAGGTGAGTAATGAAATAACTAAAAGATTAAGTTATGAAGTTGACCTAACATAGAGTGTTAGAAAGAAGTGAGACAAGCTCAAATACGCTTAATAGTTATGTTAAAAATACTCACATAAGAGGGTGCTAGATTCCGTGAGACAAGTCTCACTCGCACCATGATGATAATGCAAGACTTAAGTTCATATTCATCATGTAAAGAGAGGGATGACCAGTCATCCATAGAGTTAAGTAAACCTCATAACTAGAAGCAAGCTTCCATAATGTTTGAGTCAACTCTAAAAGATAATAATATAAAATAGATCTGAGCTTAGCACTGTTAGACTAGCAATGAGCTTGTGCCAGCACATGTAAGCCTCATGAGACGAGATCACCACCCAGGTGTACCAGGGTCTACGTATGTCTCCTAGTCTTCGAACTATGTTCGCCAGCATAGGGACTAGCTAGTGGATGCCTCCACCTAAGAATGCTAGGCAGTTTCGATTTCACTTTGGCCGGTGATTCCACCTCTTTTCGGTGTGGGAAAGACACCGTATTTCATGTTTAACTCACATGATATATGTCGGTTATAGCTAAGGAAAGTATCCGGTTCACTTCAGCCGTGAACCCCCCTTTTTGGTGTGGGGAACCCTTTTTCGGTGTGGGGAAGACACAGACACGATATCACCTTAGCCGGTGAACCCCACTTTTTAGTGTGGGGTAGACACAGAACTTGGTTCACCTTAACCGGTGAATCACCTCTTTTCGGTGTGGGGGAGACACTGGATTTCATGTTAGCTTGGATGATTAACTTCCGTTAACGCTAAGAGAATTCTTTAAGAGAGTAAGAAAGAATAAAGTAGCATGTTCAAAGTGAACAATCGAGCAAAGAAGTAGAATCATAAGTTCATAGTGAACTAAGTAAAGTAAGAGCTTAAAGAACATCAATCACTAGTGTTTGATAGAAACAACAAGTTAGGGTAGCCAATAATGGAGCATGGATTATGTCCCAAGAATTATATTAGGTTAACAACCACTTAATGGGCATAGCCAATAAAGATTGGTTTATAAATACCTGCACACCCAATCAAATAAGAATGAGAAGTATAACTTGTAAGTAGGGTAGCCAAATCATTTCCTTAGTCTTGCGATTTACTTACTTGATTCATTGTAGGTATGGGACTACAATGAATCATTGCACTTGTAATTAAAACATAAGATCAAAGGAGATCATTGAACTATACAATAGAAAAAAGAAAAAGACTGAAAAATAATCTAAGTATGAGCAGGGTAGCTCTCGGCCTAGTGAGCAAAATTACAAATGTAAGTTTAAGTTGTTCTAAAATTATGTTCATGATTCCAAGGTCTTATGTTGATATAGAAAATGAGTTGTGTGCCTTAATTGCATGAGAAAGTGTCATATACATATCATAATTCACGATTAAAAAATTAAGTAAGAAAGTAACGTGACTTACCAGAAACGACATGTTGTTTAGGAAGAGCTTTCCTTGTTCATGCATAGTCCTTACGTGTTTATGTGCATGCACCCATACTTAGTACAAGTGTGTACTAATACCATATATATCTACTATTTATATAGGCGCAGGTTCTCAAGAAGGTTGAAGTTCGATGAAGCGGTTTGGAATAGCGATCTCCAGACTTTGGTAGGTCCTCTTGAGTTCGAGGATGTTACATCTTATTATTCTAGATTAGTACATTAGATATAGCTAGTGACTATTGTCCCTAGCGTTTCCTTTCAAGTATTTGTTCAAGCGTTTGTAATAAGGCCAATTGCAAACTATTATTAAAATTATTACGATCATTCATTTCATTTGTTTAATCCATTAATAGATAGTTGTTTAGTTTGAGCTAGTAGAATATCACTCTTATATAGCACTATATGAAGTCTATGTATACTTCGATAAGTATTAAAAAGTTTTAAATTTTCTACAAATTTAACTATATGATTGTGATGAAAGCTAACAAGAGGTTTGTCTGGGACCTCTGAGAGGTTAACGACGCCGGTCGTATTCGGATTCCAAAATCTGGGTGTGACAATTCATGCATTATAGATGTAGCATTTAAGAGAAAGCATTGTATGTCTTTTATTATGATTATTAATTGATATCAATTATTTTGTATTTTTATATACATCTCAGAGTTATTTGCATCCACACAGAGTTGACAACCATGTTTTAAACAACTTTTATTTACGTTGCACATGTTTTTTAAAACTGCTTTTTAGTAAAATGAGTTTAGTTGAGTATTAATGAGTTGAAAAGAGCCAAGGTAAGTATTCCTTTCATTATATCTTTGAAGCATATGTTGTTTTAGCAGTCTAACTCGCATACTCGTACATTCAATGTACTGATGCCAGTTGGTCTGCATCGTGTTATGATGTAGACGCAGGTAACTAGGATCGGCATCCAGCATACCGTTGATCCAGTAAGCATCTCAGAGTCAGTTGGTGAGACTCCTTACATACCAGAGGACATATTTTATCCATTTATTTTCATTTTCAATTGTTAGGATGATTGGGGGTCATGACCCAACATCCCTCTTTGTTTTAGAGATCTCATAGATAGCTAGTAAGTTCTTTAGACTTGAGTTGCCATTTTGGCTAAGTAATTTTCCTTTTAGTTATTTCTTGAGTTTATTCTCATGTGTGTAAGTCTTACGCTGAGTATGTAAGCCAATCCAAGTGTCCGCTCAAGGCCAACAATGGTCTCCGGGTGCCAGTCGCACCCAGGGTGTAGGCTCGGGGTGTGAAAAACTTGGAATCAGAGCACAGAGTTCAAGAGTCCTAGGGAATTTATGAATCCATGTTTGTAGAGTCCTAGTTATTGGTGTGAAGTGCGCCACATCTATAATTAGACGGCTGCAACATTTAGGAAATTTCTCACTTCTTTCATACTCACTTCGTCCGTTAGACTTAATCTCTATACAGTTTCTTTCTAACTCGTGCTTACTCATAACAGATTGTAAGCAGAGCTTTTTTTAGGAGACATTTTTTTGTGCATTTTGTTTCCCGTGAGCTAAGAGAAGCAAATAGATGGTTGTTCCGAACGAGCTTGTTTATTGCGGGGTGGACTCGTCTTTCAAGTAAGGAAAGTAAGGAAGTCATGCTAATAGATGACATGGACACAATAAGACTAACAAACCATGTGAAACAAGTTAAGAAGTTCCAGGTGAAGGATAGAAAGCAATTCAAGAATAAGAGGGCTAAGACATAAGGAACGAGTCCATGCAACAAAGAAATAATGTGAATTGGTCTTCTTTCTAACAGAATCATAAAGGACCTGCTTCATCATCTACTAGTGCACCTACACCAAGGAATCAATGTGTGTACAATACTTAGGATTCTCAGAACTTTAGATCTAGAACTGCATATTTGTAATGTGGTAAGGAACAAAGAGGTACTCCTGCATGTTCCAAGTTTGGTAGGAGCCTCTAAGGGGTGTTCATATCAATTAGATACCTCTTATTCAATTGATTTCAGTAGTAAAAGAGTTTCCAGAAGTCTTTCCAAATGATCTTCCCGAAGTCTCTCCTAAGAAAGAGAGATAGATTTCGGTATGGATGTTCTCCCAAATACTCATCCTATATCTATTTTTCCATACAAAATGGCACCAGCAGAGTTGAAAGAGCTTAAGGAGCAGTTGAAAGACCTTCTAGAGAAGGGTTTTATTCGATCAAGTGGCTCACCTTGGGGCGCTCATGTCTTGTTTGTGAGACAGAAAAATAGTTCCATTTGGATGTGTATAGATTACCGTCAATTGAAAAAGGTTACCATCAATAACAGTTATTCTCTTCCAAGGATAGCTGATTTATTCAATCAGCTTCAGGGTGCCACCTGTTTTTATAAGATAGATCACATATCCGGCTACAATATATTAAAGTAAGGGAATGTGATATTCAATGGACAACCTTCAGAACCCGATATGGTCATTAAGAGTTTTTTTAGATCTCAGATCCGGCTACCATCTGTTAAGAGTAAGGAAATGTTATATTCCAAACACAGCTTTAAGAACCCGGTATGTTCATTATGAGTTTTTGGTCATGTCCTTTGGTTTGACCAATGCGCCTGCAACATTCATGGACCTTATGAATAGAGTATTCAAACCTTATTTAGATATATTTGTTATCATCTTCATTGATAACATATTAATCTATTCAGGGAATGAAGAGGATCATGCTAGTCATCTCAGAATAGTTCTTCATACTGTGAAAGACGGAGAGTTATATGCCAAGTTATCTATGTGTGAGTTTTGTCTTGAGTCTGTGGCATTCTTGGGTCACTAGATTCTCGTGATAGTATTAGAGTTAATATCCAGAAAATTTACGAAGTGCAGAATTGGCCTAGACCCACATCTCCAACTTTTATTAGGAGTTTATTGGGTTTGTTGGATACTATAGAAGATTTGTAGAGGGTTTCTCATCCATTTTTTCTCCTTTGACGAAGTTGACTCAAAAGACAATAAAGTTTCAATGGTCTGAATCTTTTGAGAAAAACTTTAAGGAATTGAAGAAAATGTTGACTGTTGCCCCAATTTTGAACTTACCAGAGGGTACTCAAGGTTTTGTGTACTATGATGCATCTAGATTTTGTTTGGGTTGTGTGTTAATGAAGAATCGCAAAGTTATAGTTTAGTCATGCAGATAGTTGAAGGTTCATGTGAAGAATTATCCAACCCATGACATAGAGTTGGCTTCTATAGTATTCGCCTCGAAGATATGGCGTCACTATCTGTATGGTGCTCATGTTGATGTATTCATTGATCACAAGAGCCTACAATATGTATTCACATAGAGAGAGTTTAACCTCAGTTAAAGAAGGTGGTAGAATTTCTCAAGCATTATCACACGAGTATTCTTTATCACCCATGTAAGGATAACGTGGTTGCTAATGACTTAAGTAAGTTGTTTATGGGTAGTACCGCCTATCTTGAGGAAGAGAAGAAAGAACTAGCAAAAGATGTGCATAGACTTCCCAAATTAGGAGTCCAACTAATGGATTCCACCGAAGGAAGGATAGTGGTGACGAATGGGGCTGAATCGTCATTAGTGCCAGAAGTTAAAGAAAAAAAAGACCAAGATCACATTTTACTTGAATAGAAGGAAAATGTTCATAAGCAAAGAGTATTAGCTTTTGAACAATGGGGAGATGGTGTATTAAGATATCAAGGTAGATTGTTGTACCTATGGTTGATGGACTCCAAGAGAGGATCATGGAAGAAGCTATTAGATCCAGATATTCCATTCATCAGGGTTCCACAAAGATGTACCGTGATTTGAGTTAAGTATATTGGTGGGAAGGTATGAAGAAGGGCATTGTTGAGTGTGTTGCCAAGTGCCCACATTGTATACAAGTTAAAGTAAAGAACCAAAGGCCTAGAGGTTTAGCTCAGAATATCGAACTTCAGGAATGGAAGTGGGAGATGATTAATATGGACTTCATCACAGGATTACCAAGGTCGCGCAAGCAGCATGATTCTATTTAGGTGATTGTTGATAGAATGACAAAGTAGATCATTTTTGCCGGTAAAGACTACCCATTCGGCAGAGGATTATGCTAAGTCATAAATTCAAGAAGTGGTAAGGCTTCGAGGAGTCCCTATCTCCATTATTTCAGATGGATTTGCTAATTTTACTCCATAATGTTGGAAATATTTTTAAAAAGGTTTGGGTTCAAAGGCGAACTTGAGTACTGTCTTTCATCCTCAGACTGACGGGCAAGAAGAGTGAACCATAAGACCTTAGAATATGTGTTGAGGGCATGTGTGATTGATTTTAAGGGAAATTGGGATGATCACTTACTCTCTCATTGAGTTCTCTTACAATAATAGTTACCACTGTAGCATCCAAATGGATCCTTATGATGTTCTTTATAGGAGAAGATGCATATCTCTTATTCAATGGCTTAAGATTGGTGAAGCAGGGTTGATAGAACCATATTTAGTTCACCAAGCTATGGAGAATGTGAAGGTCATTCAAGAGAGGTTGAAAACAGTGCAGAGTCGTCAAAAATCCTACACTGAAGTTAGGAGAAGGCCATCGGAGTTCAAAGTAGATGATTGGCTATATGTGAAAGTTTAACCCATGAATGATGTTATGAGGTTTGTTAAGAAGGTGAAACTCAGTCCCCGGTATATTGGACATTATCGCATATCTAAGAGAATTGGAAATGTAGCTTATGAGTTGGAGCTACCATATGAGTTAGAAGCAGTTTATCTGGTGTTTCACATCTCCATGTTGAAGAAGTGTATGGGTGATCCTTCCTTGATCATTCCAACTAAAATATAGAGATCAAGGATAAGTGGTCTTATGAGAAGATTCCGATGCAATTCATATATCGCCAAGTTTGGAGTCGAGAACTAAAGAGGTAGCAACACTCAAGGTACTTTGAAGGAACCAATTTGTTAAAGAAGCTACTTGGGAAGCTTAAGAGGACATGAGTAAGTGATATCCACATCTCTTTGAATCAAGATAAAATGCAGACCAAGGTACTAATGTTCTTCTTAGTACTATCTAATTTTGAGTAAGCATGTTGTTTGGTTGCATTTGCTTGTGGATGGTTAAACTTGATGTTGCTACCCGAGTCTAGTAAGAGTAGTCTCATTCGAGGATTAATTTTCCCTACGGGAGATATTGTAACATCACGAAACTAGAAAGAACTAGACAAGAGTTTAAATATGAAAATACTTATTTTCGGAAAGAATAAGAATATATGGAAAATTTGTCCAAGTTAAAAAGTTATTTTTGGTCAATTTCGAATGACCATAACTTTAACTCATGATGAGTTAGGGGTATTTACATATATGGTTGGAATTACCATAGAGTAATCTTCTTAACGCCATCGAGTTTGCGCAATTTTGATATTGTATGAGTGAGTCATGCCTTTCGGAAGTTGGGTTGATGGATTCAGAGAAGTTCAATACGGATTTGGGAAAGGCCAAGTTGTATTTTCCTTACCCAATTATTTTAACTAATTTATAGTGATTAATTGGGGAAAAACAAGACCTTTGTTCAGTTAAGAAAAATAGCATTCACGCTAGGGCTTGGAAAGAGAGAAAAGAAGAGAAAACATGAGAGAAATATAGAATCGCCAAGAACTCTCGAGCTTTGTGCGTGGAGTTGTTCGGGAGTTATCCCTAAAAGGTATGTGAGATCACATAGTATTGGTTTAGTTTACCCACACGCCAATCTTGTTTAAATTTAGCGAACATAAGTATTTGAATGTTAAGAAAGTGAGTTTTGAAGAACACTTTAGATTTTTTCGTTGAATTCTTTATGGTTTTGTTGTTGATGTTTTGTTTCATGTTTCCGGGTGTAATTGCATTTTGAATCAATTGTATATTTATGGTACTAATGACCTTAACTTTTTAGGGAAATAACCATGGAAGTTTAGAGGGTTTAGATATGAAAAATGAAGGAGAAAAGACAAAGACACTTGGGGATAGTAATTGGGGTGCCGCGCCTCTACGAACCCCAAGGGAAAATCCCTGTCCATAGGGCCTTAGGGGCAGAGCCAGCCAGAGTACCCCAGCCTGCTTTCTTAGGTTTGAGGATTGGCACCCCACGCCTCTCAGAGCACCAGGAATGCCAGTTCTCCCATTCTTTCCCACCTTTTCGTACTAGTTCTTAAGCGATGTACCTATGTTTCCTAATTGATTCTAACACTCTAAGTTACACTTAAACATCATGAAATTATACATAAACATGAGATAATGAACCTTGAATCCATAATCTAATTCAAGAAAATCTAAGGTCAAAGTCAAAGAAGTTATGAATCAAGTCTAAAAAGTTAAGAAGCAAGTCAAAGCAGATTTCTGAAATGCTTTAAAGAGTCTTTAGCAACGTTTTAACATTGTCTTTAAGACTCAAGTTTCAAGTTAAGAAAGAAGTAAAGAGTTGAGTTCATTTCTCAAAAATTTATAAGGGAACTAAGTATTCCCTAAGAGTTGTTTAAGAATCAAGTTTAAAGTTAATTAAAAAAATAAAGAGTCCAGTTCATTTCTCAAAAGTTATAAAGGAACTAAGTATTACCTAAAAGTTGTTTTAAGACTCAAGTTTCAAGCTAAGTAAAGAGATAAGGGAACTAAGTATTCCCTAAGAGTTTATAAATGTTTTCATTAAGATAAGAAGAAACGAAGATTTCCAGAAGAGTTTTAAGAAAGAAAAGGAAACATTGATTCATAGAGAGCTTTTAAAGCTAAGTGTTGAGAAATTATCTGAACCCAAAGTAAGAAGGTTTTTTAAGAACACATGACCTATATATATTTTTCGGAGTAGTATTGCACACCAATATGAGACTGCGAGTTCATAATAACTCAAGTCTCCATAAATCATGTAGCCATCATGGATATTAATGGGTCATACTTTTTAGATGACCACATAAGTTAGGCTAGTTGATCAACTTAGTTAAGTAGTTCTATATGACAACAAAGTATAGGAAAGTATGGTCGCGTGATGGTAAAAATGATGTATCACCACTTAGGCTCATAGTGATGATTGTCAGTTAGAGAAACTCCCACAGTAGTAATTACATGGTTTCTCAAGGGTTTTTACTTAGTATGAATATGGGTATGGGACTTCATTCATGCATTTCACATGTAGACTTTGAGAGGAATCATGATATGTCTTTTATTATGATTATGAATTGAAATCAGTTTATTTTGTATTTTTACATACATCTCCGAGTTATTTTTATATTTGCATAAACATATAGTTGAAAGCCATGTTTTAAACAACTTTTCTTTATGTTACACATGTTTTTTTAAACCGTTTTATAATGAAATGTGTTCAGTTAAGTATTCATGAGTATAAAAGAGCCAAGTTAAGTGATTCTTTCATAATATATTTGAAGACTGTGTTGTTCTAACAACCGAGCTCATATACTCGTACATTCAATGTATTGATGTCAGTTGGCATGCATCGTCTTATGATGTAGACGTATGTAACTAGGATCGACATCCGGTGTACCCTTGATCTAGTGAGAAGCTCAGAGTCAGTTGGTGAGCCTCCTTACATTCCAGAGGAGATCTTTTATCGCTTGATTTTAATTTTTAGTTCAGGATAACTGAGGGTCCTGTCCCAACATCCCTGTTTGTTTTAGAGGCTTCATAGACAGCTAGTATAGTTCTTTAGTCTTTTTATTTCACTTGTAAATGATTAAGACTTTAGTTCCCATTTTGATTATGTGATTTCCCTTTTAGTTATTTCTTGAGTTAATTCTCTTGTGTTTAAGTCTTCTACTGATTAAGTAAGCCCGACCAAGGGTCTTCTCGAGGCCATCAATGGTCTTCGGGTGCCATCCCCGCCCAGGATGTACGTTCGGGGTGTGAGAACCTGAATCTTATTATGAGGTAGAAGCAGATAACTAGGATCAACTTCCAGCACATCGTTGATCTAGTGAGCGGTTCAAAGTTTCTTGGAGAGCCTATTTGCATTCCAGAGGGTCCCTTTTATTGCTTTTAGTTCTTTTTCAATATTTCATTTGTTAGGATGATAGGGGGTTATGTCCTAACATACCTCTTAGTTTTTTAGAGGCTTAGCAGATAGATAGTTAGATGTTAGTTCTTTAGTTTTTCATTGTCATTTTCTATGTTAAGACTTGAGTTTCCATTTTCGCTGTGTTGAATGTTCGATTTTTATGAATTCTCATATTTTATTTACAAGTGAGTAGAGTGTTATTGATCATTATAAATATGCATATAGTCTTCCGCTGAATAAGTAATTCAGGAAAAGGGTTCGCTTGGGACCATCAATGGTCTTCAAGTGCTAGTCCCGCCTAGGGCGTACGCTCGGGGCATGACAGAACGAGCAATCATTCTTTGCTATTTGGAGGACCAACTCACATTATTCATCCAAATGAAAAAGATAACCAGTAGTGGAAGCTCGATCAGTGGCGTCTCTAGCCCAATTCGAATAAGAGTACATATGTAAAGAGATGGAATTATGACGCATCAAATGCAAACAAAATTGAACAGTCCCTTGAAGATACTGTAGTACCCATTTGACAGCTTTCTAGTGAGTCTCTGAGGGAGTTTGCATAAAGTGTGATAACGTTTTTACTAAGAAACAAATGTCTGGACGAGTGAAAGACAAATACTGAAGATTACCGATTGCCCTCCTATACCTTGTTGAATCCGTGTATAATCCACCATCTTTGACCTTGATTGTTTCGATAGAACTCATTGGCATTTTGGCAGGTTTGCAATCAACCATATTCTCCTCACACAATATATCACTGGTATAACTACTTTTTGACATAATAATACCGTATGTACTTCTAATGACTTCAATACATAGAAATTAGGTGATATTTCCAAGATCTTTTATAGAAGAACGGGCTGCACGAAAGAAATTACTTGATTGAGAACTGAAGTGTTGCTGCCAGTAATGATAATATCATCTACATATACTACAAGGAAACAACGGCATGAGGACGATGACGGATAAAATGGAACTATCAGACTCATATTTGATGAATCCCAAAAGGAGCAGAAGATTCTTGAGTACATTATATCATGCTCTGGGAGCTTGTTTTACTTTGTAGATAGCTTTACGAAGACGAAAAATATGATTTGGATAATTTTTATCTTCAAATCCCTGAGGTTGGGTCAAATACACCTCTTCATCTATACTTCCTTGAAGAATGCTTTATTAACATCAACTTGACAAATACGCCAATCAAACTTTATGGCAATAGAGAGTACCACACAAACATTAGTAGGTTTGACTACTGGGCTGAATGTGTTCATGAAAATCAACACCGGCACGTTGGGTAAATACCTTTGCGCTCTTTTGGAAACTTTTGGAAACTCTTTTACCTCTGAAAATTAAAGAATAAGAGGTATCTCAACTATAGAGTCATTATATCAGACCATGTTATAGACACATCCCTTAGAAACTAACTTCCTTGCCTTAAGGTACAAAATGAATCGACCCTTAGGCAATGCTAAAATACTTTTCCACTCTAAGACCATCTCACTTGGAAACTGTAACATGACAACTCGAGTTCTACAATAATTGCATGCATAACAAGGAAGAAGTCAGTCCATACCACGAATGACATCGAAATCTACCATGTCTAACTCAATTAAATCATCCATGGTGTTCTTCTTATTGATGGAAATAACACACTCACGATATATTTGCTTAAGCTAGAATAGACTCCCTAACAGTTGTAGAAACACAAAAGGGTTCAAAAAGTTTCTCGGGAAGAACAACAAACTTATTTGCAACATAAGGGGTTACAAAAGATAAACTTTCTCCTGGGTCTAGCAAAGCATAAACATCAAATGTAAATACTTTGATCATACAAGTGACAACATCAGGAGATCTCTTGCTCTTGGTGACTAGTGATAATCTAAAGACGATTTGTTCCTCTGTCATTACCGAAAGTGTCTCCTCTAGGTGAAGCTTTTTCTGGTGGAGCAAATGATGAAGATTAGCCTCTATTGCCCTGATTTTCACTACCTTTCCTGTTCTTAGTACACTCTTTCATGGAGTGACCCTCTGGTCCACACTTGAAGCAACCGGACTGGCCATCACAACACTTACCTGGGTGGGTTCTACCACACCTAGCACATGTAGGAACCTCGTTACCACCTTGTGCCACACTACCTTGAGACTGTGAAGGTATAGCTCTGAAGTGTTGGGGACTTTTACCATTATACTCATTCTTATTTCTAATTGCAGGTGCACTAGCAAATAATGGTGCATGTCCCTTTTCCTCTTTTTTAAAGGAAGAACAATTCACATTACTTTTCTATAGCCCGAAGTCATTCCCTGTCTTAGCCTTTTTATTTCTGAATTCCTACCTATCCCTCAACTTTTCTTCCTCAACCTGATGAATATACACACTCAACCTTCATATATCTATGTCCCCAAATAGCATCTCTGCCATGGCCTCTTTACTTGATAAATGGGTCAACCAAGAAACGAAAAGACTAATTCTACTCCTCATATCCGAAACTATCCCCGGAGTATAACGGGATATTTGGGTGAACTTCTACCTATACCAATGAACACTCAAGGAATTCTGCTTAAGGGTGAGAAATTCTGATACCTTAGCCTCTTTCACTTCTTGGGGGAAGAAACGCCCCAAGAAGGCCTCATCAAAACATGTACAAGTCGTCGATGGTGCATCCTTAGCTCTACCATCTTTGCACTGGTTAAACCAAGTCCTAGCAAAATTCTTCAGTTGATATGTTGCTAATTCAACTAGCTTGGTATCGGCGATATGCATAACCTCAAATACTTTCTTCTGTTTCTCCACAAAACTCTCTGGATCCTCTGTAGTGCTTGAACCCATAAAACTTATAGGATTCATCCTCTAGAACTCTGAGATCCTAGAAGTGTCACTCACTTCCTATCTAGCTTGTCTATGTTTCCAAACCTTATTAGTCACAACTTGTCTCAACATCAGATAGCCTCACGAAACTTAACATTGGTAACCTTCCTTGGCGTTGCACTTCAGGGGAATTAGGTACCCCTTGATGAAATCCACAAGGGATTCTCAAACGTTCTTGATGAAACTTGATATTTCATCTCTTTTCTACTCTTCTCTCTTTTCTCCAAGCCCTGTCCTGAACTTCAATTTTTCTGAGATGAATAAATTCTTACTTTACCACGATTAAACCCCTAAAAATGAATCAAAACAATTGGGTAAGGAAAAGACAAAACGACCCTTCCCAACTCCAGTTTGGACTTTACTTATATGAACAGCCCAACTTCGAAAGGGAATATACCACTCATACAAAATTGGAATTGCACAAACTCGATGACGTTAGAAAAATTCCAAGGGAGTTCCCACCATATTTTGAAGTACACCTAACTCATCTTGAGCTAGGAGTTATGATCGTTTGAATTTGACCAAAATTCAAATTATTTTAACTTAACAAAATTTCTAGATTTCCATTCTTTCCAAAAAAATAATAATCAATTATTACCTCATTCCTAGTTATTTTTATTCGCGAGATGTTCCATAAGGTTTCTACAATTTCAGAAGATTATCATGAATTAGTTATTTAGTGTTCCAAATTAGATTATCATGTTATTACTTGGTTTCCTACATAAATTTTCACAACACTACCCATCTATTTCTATAGTTCTTGAATACACATACTAGGCCTGATATTTTAGTTACTTCAAAAATACATGCCTCAGTTTTGAATGTGTCATTATCGGTATATAAATGTTGCATTCTCACTTGCATGTCAGTTTTGAGTTATTCATTATATTACATAATTCAGTCATAATGTTTTAATCACTTAATATATTGGGATTAGCATATATAATACCGAGTTGGACTAGAGTCAATCACCCAAATAGTCCCTGAACTACTAGCCACGTAGGTTGTAAATCCTTTCTGTGGGAATCATTTTAGTGATCACACCAAAATTCCACTACGCCATTGGCCATGTGTATTGGTTCCTCTCGATGTGGCCTATACATCAGACTCCACATTTAAATCATGTGGTTTTATTATCTTTTATTAGTATCTCCCACAGTTCAGTTAGACTTTATTGCATTAACCACATATCACTATAATAAGTATTCAGTCTCAACATGTTATCATTTGGTCATTTTATTCTGTTAGGTCAGTATTCAGTACTTATATCATGTTCAGATATATATACTTTCCATACTATTTGTTCTATTATATGTTGTTTAAGATTTACTCTATCCTACCTATTACGTACCTTTCAAGTACTGACACATACTTTACGCTACATCTTCTCATGATGTAGGTTCAGGTTATCATCATCCAAATCATGCTTAGATCGGTTCGTGATCTCCAGTTCAACAACATCAATGGTGAGTCCTCATTCTTCAAGGAAAATAGTCATGTTATCTTTTCAGTATTTTAGTCTTTAGTTTTCAGCATTTTCTAGACTTAGTTGGGCCATGTCCCACCACTTGTAGTCAGTTTAGGTGTTTATTTGAGACATAGTAGATTCATATTTGCATTTGGATTTGATATTTGTCTTGTATTAAACTCTCATATTTCATATATTTTGACAGTATATAGGTATCCCCCATCCATTTCAGTATATCTTATGATTTATCTTCCGCACAGTTTTTATAGCTCAACTTATCTTTAGTATGCTAGTGATCGTGCCAGCATGGTTAACTTGGGGTCACTTGTGATCCTAAGTTCCATGTCCCCGTCTCAGGGGTAGCTCGGGGCATGACTGAATTAGTATCAGAGTCCTACTATTTCTAAAAGCAAAACAAGGTAGACTCCTTTTCATTGAAGTGAAGTGCACTATATCTTATGAGAAGAAGACTACAAAGTGTTTTACGAAAAATCTTCATTTTCTTATTATTGTTATCGTGTTTAAGGTATGATATAATTAAAATCTAACTTGATGTTCTGCGTTTCATTGATCAAGCCTCCTCGTACAACTAACGTTAGAGATGCAAATGCTAGGAAATCAAGCGCAGCTCCTCGTAGAGTTTTGGAATGCCATTCAGATATTGGGTCATACTGTGGCCAACCAAAACAATCAACAGGCTCAAATTACTGTGAATGCTAAGGTTGGGTCAGTTGGAGCTAGAGAATGAGATTTTTTTAGGATTAATTCGTGAGTGTTCTTAGAATTAAAAGTTGGAGAAGATCCCCAAAACTTCATCGATGAGGTCAAGAAAATCTTTGAAGTGATGCAGGCACCTGGGAATGATCGAGTTGAGTTGGAATCTTACCAACATAAGGATGTGGCTCATATCGGGTATACTTAGTGGTAGGAGAAATGGGTAGAGACGCAACATCTATTAGTTGGTATTGCTTTAGTGAAACTTTTATGGACAGGTTCTTCCCAGGTAGCTACCCAAGGCAAAAGCTCGGGAATCCATGAACTTTAGGCAAATAGCATGACAGTCCAAGAGTATGGACGCAGGTTTACCCAACTCTCTAGGTATACTCCTCACATGGTTGCAGATTCTAAAGCTCAAATGAATAAGTTTCTATATAGAGTGTTGGACTTGGTGAGGACAGAGTGTAGAAATTTATGTTGTTGGAAAATATGAGCATCTCTAGGATCATGACTCATGATCAACAGGTTAAGGGTGATAAGCTTAAGGAACAAGCCACGGAGAAAAACAAGGCTATGATCGGAAATTATGTGTATTCTTAGCAGAAATCGGGGGTTGGAAATCGTTCCCAGGGTAAGAAACAATTTTCAGCTCTAGAACCTTCATCAGCTAGTGTTCCATCCTCTAAGTTTAGACAATATCATAAAGGCAAGGAATCATGCTCTAAGTCTCAAGGAAATGTTTCAGGTACCAAAACCTACCTAACGTGCCCTGAGTTTGGTAAGAATCATCTAGGTGAGTGCCTTGCAGGAAAGGAAGGATGCCTTGGATATAGTCAGTCTGGTAATAAGTTAAGGGATTGTCCTTCTAAACAGTGTCAAGGAGGCAATAATTGTAGAGATGAGTCTACAACTTTGACAGCACAAGTAGTTTGTCAAACTCAGTAGAGTAACGCATCTCGTATAGGTGGTGGACAATGCCTAAACAAGCTCTATGATCTTCAGGTTCGTCTGGATCAGGGAGATTTTCCTAATGTAGTCAGTACTACGTTATGAGTTTTTTATATTAATGTTGGTGCTTTGTTAGATACAGGGGATACTCTTTCCTTTGTTACCTCTTATATAGCAGTTAAGTTTTATGTTAGTCCAGAAAACCTCTCAGAACCTTTCGCAGTCTCTACTCTAATCGGTGACCCAATTATAGCTAGACGGTTATACATAAATTGGCCTATCACAATCTCTCAGAAAGTCAGCTCACCAAACCTTGTAGAGTAAGAAATGAAAGACTTTGATATCATTCTATGCATGGACTTGTTACATTCCTGTTATGTCTAATTCGATTATAGAATTAAGATAGTTTGTTTTCAGTTTCTAGACAAAGCAAACTTAGAATGGAAGGGTAGTAGCTCAGCGCCTATGGGTCGATTCATTTCTTATCTTAAGGCAAGAAAAATGATTTCTACGGGTTATATCTATCATCTAGTTCGGGTTAAGGATTCAAGCTCCAAAACCCCAACTCTTGAGTCTGTTCCAGTGGTTACTGAATTTCCAGAACTATTTCCAGAAGATCTTCCCAGAGTTCCTCGCGAAAGGGAAATTGATTTTGGAATCGATCTCCTTCCAAATGCCCAATCTAATTTTATTCCTCCTTACAAAATGGCTCATGTTGAGCTTAAGGAATTGAAAGATCTGTTGAAAGACCTTTTAGATAAGGGCTTCATGAGACCTAATATTTCTCCATGAGGTTCACCAATGTTGTTTATGATGAAGAAAGATGGTTCACTCAAGATGTTCTTCCAATATACATAGTTGAACAAGGTCACAATCAAGAATAAGTACCCCATTCCTAGGATTGATGACTTGTTTTATGAACTTCATGGTTCTAATCATTTTTCAAAGATAGACCGAGATCGGGTTATCATTAACTCAAAGTCAGAGATAGTGACATTCTGAAGATAGCCTTCAAAAGTCGGTATGGTCATTATAAATTTGTTATTATTTCTTTTGGACTAACCAATGATCCTGAAGCTTTCATGGATTTGAAGAACAGTATGTTCAAGCAGTACTTGGACTTATTCTATATCATGTTCATTGATGATATACTCATTTACTCAAGGAATAAAGAAGAACATGCGAGTCATGTGAGAGTAGTTCTTCAAACTCTCAAAGATCACTAGTTATTCGTCAACTTAACAAGTGCGAGTTTTTGTATAGTCAATAGCTTTCCTTTGGCATATAGTATCCAGTAAAGGGATATGAGTAGATTCCCAGAAAATAGAAGCAGTGAAACAATGGCCTAGTCCTACCTCTCCTACAGATATCAAAAGTTTCTTGGGTCTAGCGGGTTATTAGTGAAGGTTCATGGAAGGTTTTTCATCCATAGCCTTTCCATTGACTATGTTGACTCAGAAAAAGGTTAAGTTTTAGTGGTCAGATATTGTGAGAAAAGCTTAGAAAAAATGAAAACTAGGTTTACTACATCTCATATTTTGAATCTACCAGAGGGTTCAGACGCCTATGTGATTTATTGTGATGTCTCAAGAGTCGGCCTAATTTGTGTGTTGATGCAGCTAGGTAAGATTATAGCATATTCTTCTAGACAACTTAAGGTTCATGAGAAGAACTATCTGACTTATGACCTCGAACTTGCAGCAGTGGTGTTTGCACTCAAGATTTGGAGGCACTACTTGTATAGTGTTCATGTAGATATGTTCACAAACCATAAGAGCCTTCAGTATGTGTTCACCCAAAAAGAGTTGAATCTTCGCCAAAGAAGATGGTTTGAGTTCCTCAAGGATTATGAAATGAGTGTGCATTACCATCATTGTAAAGCAAATATAGTATTTCATTCCCTTAGCAAACTATCTATGGGTAGTGTAGCACAAGTTGAGGAATAAAAAGAGGTGCTAGCTAAGGATGTTCACAAGCTTTCTAGTTTAGAGGTTTGTATCATGATCATATTTGATAGTGGTGTGAAAATTCAGAACTGATAAGAATCTTCATTGGTAGCAGAAGTTAAGGAAAAGCAAGACAGTGATCCAATATTGCTCGAACTCAGGGTGAAGTACATCAACAGAGGGTTGAGGTGTTATCCCAAGGGGGAGATTGTGTGCTTTGTTATTAGGGTCGACTTTGTCTTCCTTATGTGGGCGAGTTGAGGAAGCATATTCTTGTAGAATCCCATAATTCCAAGTATTTTATTCATCAAGGTGCCACTAATATGTACCACAATCTGCGGGAAGCCTATTGGTTGAATGGTATGGAAACGAATATAGCAGATTTTGTGGCTAAGTGACCCTATTATCAGCAAGTGAAGGTAGAACATCAGAAACAAAGAGGTGTGAGTCAACAAATCCATATTCATGCTTAGAAGTGTGAAGTTATCAACATGGATTTCATTACAGGTTTACCTCATACTCGTAGGCAACATGACTCCATTTGGTTGATAGTTGACGGAGTTACTAAGTCTTCTTTGTTTTTGGTTGTCAAGACTAAAGATTCGGTAGAGGACTACCCCTAGATTTACATTAATAAGATAGTTAGGTTGCATGGGGTTCCTTTTTCTATTATCTTAGATAGAGGTCCTTAGTTTACCTCTTATTTCTGGAAGTCATTCCAAGAAAGGTCTTGGTACTAAGGTTAATCTTAGCATCACATTTCATCGCAAGACGGATGGTCAGGTAGAGCATACCATTCATACCTTAGAGGACATGATAAGAGTTTGTGTGATAGATTCAAGGGTAGTTGGGATGATCACCTTCCTCCTATTGAGTTTGCCTATAAGAATAACTACCATTCCGGTATTCAAATGGCCCCTAAGGAGGAATCATAAAGGCATAGATGTATATCTCCAATTGGTTGGTTTGAAGTAGGTGACGCAACCTTGATAAGGACAAATTAAGTCAACTATGCTATTGAGAAAGTACAACTAATTAGAATTAGACATTAGACAACCCAGAGTCTCCAGAAATCCTATACAAATATAAGTATAAGGGAACTACAGTTTCAAGTTGATGATTGAGTTTTACTGAAGGCGTCGCCTATGAATAGGGTGATGAGATTTGACAATAAAGAGAAGCTCAGTCCTAGTTTTATAGGCGCTTAAAAGATGTTGAAAAGGATTGATAAAGTTGCTTGTAAGTTAGAGTTGCTGGCAAAATTAGCAGCAATGCATCAAGTCTTTCATATTTTGTTGTTGAAGTGTGTGGGTAATCCACTATAATGCCATTACAGAGTGTGGGTGTGAATGATAGTTCTACTTGGGAAGCTGAAGAAGCCATGAAGTCCAAGTATCCACACCTTTTACCTTCTTATTACACTCCATCTTGAGGTATTAGTTCCTCTTCAGTTTTTTTAGTCATTCATGCATGAAATCAGTCATATTATAATGTTCCTTCAGTTTGTACTTGCAGTTTCAGCGTATTTGCATGTATTGGAACTCAATTAAGTTGCAAATTTTGTCTTTAGTGTTTAGTGGTAGGGGTTGTAGCTCTTTCCCTCTATTTCATCTAGTTTAGTCTTCATTCAAGGACGAATGATCCCAAGGGAGAGATAATGTAACACCTCGAAAATCAAACCAAGAAATAAGTTTTAAAACTTACCTGATGCAGAGAACCACAATAGGTTTCACGGACTATGATAGGGACCACAGTCTTCTGACATGCCTTTGGTGGAGATTTGGACTCCACCAGGCACAGAGACTTACCACAGGACTCCTCATGGATTATTGTCTGGACAATGGACCGTGGTGACATCTGTGAAGAGTAAGGCAGTAGCCTCCCCTAGCTAGACCTTAGACACCCCTTGCCCAAGTAAGGACCACGGGGACCTTCACGGTCTGTGGTCCTGAAGACAGGTCAGGGGCGTGTCCGTGGAAGCCTAATAAGTAGACCCACTAACCAGCTCCTTAGACTCTCTAGCCCAAGTGAAGACGACGCACACCTTCACGGTCCCTGGTCCTTCGCACGAGCGAGGGAATGATATGTGAGTCAGTACCCTCAAACCACCAAACCAAGTAAAGATCATGGGAGCCTTCATGGTTTGTGTTCCTTCACACAGTCCGTGGTATTGCCCGTGGTCAGCTCATTTATACCGTTATGTTAGGGGTCTTTTGGTATCTTTCTTTTTCGTTAGACCCATAAAATACATTGTTTTAACCCTAAACTACATGTTTTTGGTTAGTTTTATCCTAGAAACATAACTATAAATACCTAAGACAGATCTTTCATTTAAACATTCAAAATTTGAACCTAGAGAGAAGAAACATGCGACATTACCCTAGTTCAAGAACGCAGCAAGATTCCTTCAGTACAGCCTTAAAATCGAAACATTCTTTGTGGAATTCATCACCACGTATGTAGGATTTCACTAGTGGGTTCCTTTCGCCCATTAGGTCCTTGGATTTCAGGCAAATTCTTGATTCCCTACTATCAACTAAGCCTAGGGTTTTTAAAATTTCAGCAGATTATTATGAATTAGCTTATTTAATGTTCCAAATAATATTATCATATTATTACTTGGTTTTATGCCCGAATTTTAGAACCCTAGCATATATTTCTTTAGTTATTGAATCAGACATGCTAGGCAAGATAATTCATTTATTTCAAACATAAATGCCTCGGTTTTTAAATCTCACATTTTCAATATATAAATGTTGCATTGTCAGTTGCATGTCAGTTTTGAGCCATCCAAATTATTTCATAATTTAGTCATAATGTGTTAATCACCTAATCTATTGGGAGTAACGTGTTTTTGAGTTGGACTAGGGTGAATAACCCAAGTATTCCCAGAACTACTAGCCACGTAGGTTGTAAGTCCCCTCTATGGACATCATTTTAGTAATAGCGCCAGCATTCATCTACACCTTTGGCCGGTTATATTAGGTTCTATGGGTGGGGAGTATACATTAGACTCCACATTTAGCTCATGTGGTTTTATTATCGGTTACTAGTAGTCTCACATTTCAGTCAGACTCCATTTCATTGACAACATGATAGTATATTAAGTATTCACTATTAGCATGTTATCATTTGATCATTGCGTTCACTTAGTTCACTATTCAGTATCTATATCGTGTTTAGATTATAAACTTTTCTTTTTGCCTGTTTAGTTATATGTTGTTTCAGATTTACTCTATCCTACATTCTCGGTACCTTTCAAGTACTGACACATACTTTGGCTACATCTTTTCGTGATGTAGGTTCTGGTTCTCAACATCCATATCATGCCTAGATTGTTTCCAGATCTTCTGTTCAGCACGATCAGTGGTGAGTCCTCATTCTTCGAGGACAATAGTCAAGTTATCTTTTTCAATATTTTAGTCTTCAGCTTTCAGCATTTTCTAGACTTAGTTGGGCATGTCCCAACACTTCTAGTTAGTTAAGAGACTTATATCAAACATAATAGATTCATCTTAGCATTTGGGTTTGATATTCCTCTTGTATTTAACTCTCATATTTCATATATTCAGACTGTATAAGGGTATTCCCCATCATTTCCAATATATCATATGTTTTAGCTTCCACACAATTTGTATAGTTCAGCTTATCTTTCGTATGCTCAAGGTTGTGAAAAGTGTTATGTGAATTGAGAAAGAATACAAAATTAAAAAGGATGTAGCATTTGGAGGGACATTTTGCTCTCCGCAATAGATATTATATATCAAGGGATGTGTCGCATGCTGCAACTGATTCTATTATCGAGGGACATATAGCGCGCTGAGATCGGTACTATATATCAAGGGCGTGTCCATGCTGCGACTGTTGCATTCGGTAAAATATTCATCACTATACTTGACATTGGATTTCATTGCATTGCACTTCTTTATTATAGGTGAACTTGATCTTGGGTATTGCTGCTATTTTGAGTGCCTTTCTGTGGAACTTGTGACTAATGAACGTTAAGCCTTTTGTTGAAGATATGTAATTTTAGAGTGTTGTTGTTAAGGATATGAAATTTTTAGAGTGTTGTTGTTGAGCTTTGTGCATTGTAAATTGTGACCTGTTAGGTTGGGTCAGTTTTATGCAGATTGTAGTTGTGGAGGTTCAGTCGGTGTGGAAAGGACTACCCGCATTATATTTCCTTGGCTTGTTCTTAGAAGTTTACTTGCTGAGTATCGTGTGATTTGGTACTTACCCCTTTCTTCTACAATTTTTGTAGGTTACGAGCGTTAATTTTTTTTGGAACTTCCCATTCTCTTATTTTTCGAGGCTTCTTAGAGATTTTTGAGGTAGTTGTTTTTCATCTCAATGGACCTTCTTACTAAAATTATGATATTGTTTATTCTAAAAGCAATTTCATTTGACACTTGTGTTTTTCTTTTGAACCAAGTGTAATACTTTAGATGTTTGTACACGTGACAACAAGATATTTGGGGTTTTATTAAGCTAACTTAGTTATCCTCACTGATAATATTTTGATATTTCAATGTCTTCTGCATAGTTTGTGATATTTGGGTTTTAGGATAACTTGTCTTGGTTGGATTAGACGAGTGCCATCACGTCCATTTTTGGGTTGTGAAACGTGGCGTTAGTTTTTATCGTGCAAGACTCATCTTTTTGTATTTTTCTTGATGTATCTTTTTTCATAATTTCTAACTATTACAAATGATTAAAATTTAACTAAATCCTACCAAATAACAAAAACCAAGATATCAACTAAATTCTACCAAAAAAGAAATAAAAATACAAAATTACCAAGAATAGATAATTAAAATGTTATCTAACGAGTTCCCTCCCATAGAGAGGCTAGTTTTACGTATCAACTAAAATCAACTTTGAATTATTCATAATTTAGCTCAAGATTTTCTCAATCCGTATCTTTACAAAAATAGTGTTTGACTCGTTGCCCATTCATCAAGAACATTGTTGCATCTATGCCTTTACGCTCTACCGCAGCATGTTGCATCATCCTTGCCACTTCGAAGGGCCCACTCCATTTATACCTTAGTATTTTGAGGAATAACTTTAGTCTAGAGTTGAAGAATTATGCCTTTTGTCCTAGAGAAAAAGTGTGAGGGAAATGTGTTTGTCATGAAATCTTGGTCTTCTCTTTGTACAACTTAGCATTCTCATAAGCATGGAGCTAGAGTCCTCATGTTCGTGCAATTTTCCTATTTCTTTTCTTTCAACTAGCTATGGGTCAAAGTCTAACATCTTTATCACCCAATACGCTTATGCTCTAATTCTGATGGAAGAGGACATGTTTTTCCGAAACCCGTATGACTGGGAGAAGTCTCTATGGGTGTTTTATATATTTTCCTATACGTCCTTAAAGCATCATCAAGTTTTCCAGACCAATAATTACATTGACCATTCACTATTTTTGGCAAGATTTGCTTAGATTTCGATCTGACACATCAACTTGGCCACTAATTTGTGGGTGGTACAATGTAGCAACCTTATGACATATACCATACTCAGCCAAAAGAATCTTCACTAAATGGTTGATGAAGTGATTTTCCTTCATATAGTATCAAAACGAGTGAAATTTGCTTCTTTATGAATTTAAACACCACGAAATCATTTGTGGGAAGAGCTTCGACCCATTTTGACACATAATCAACTGTCACTAGAATGTATTAGTTTCCATCTAATGGTGGAAGGGACCCATGAAGTCAATACAACACATATTAAGGATTTTTACCTCAAGAATATTGTTTGGTGGGATCTCATATCTTCTAGAAAAGAGACATGTCATTTCATACTGGTGAGAAGGTTTGACTTAAGGTATCACCCATGACAGGGGTGATGAGGTTCAGCAAGAAGGGCAAGCTTAGTCGTCAAATACATTAGATCATTTGAAGTTCTTATCGTGTCGGACTAGTGGTGTATAAGTTGACTTTACCTCCTAACTTATCGGGAGTTCATTTGTTGCTTCATGTGTCTATGTTGAAGAGTATCATGGGGATGGGGATTACATCATAAAATGGGACTCAGTTGTCTTGGAAAAGAAAGTCAATGATGCCATAAGTCAAACGGGCGGGTGAGGCGAGAGTCTTTCACTGCGCTCACTGGAGAGAGGGTAACATATCCTTTATAGTAGTACGGTCTTATCCCATTATTAGTAGCCAAAGTGTGGGCCGACTAATTGAGGGAAAAACTTTCACATGTGCATAGGAAGACTAGAACATGTTTAATAAGCCTTAGTCGACCTCCGAAGGACAACAATTTTCTTTTCCAATCTGAGATTCTCTTTTTCATTTTCTCTAGTAGTGGAAGGTCTCTCTTTATTATCTTGAGGGACATACTTTATAGGAACTTTTCATTCCTCTTCAATGATCTGGAATTTCTGCGAGGTACTCTGTTCGACAGAAGCACTGACTATTATCAAAATTTACCTTTTGGCCATTACAACATTACACGGCTTCTTACTTCTTTAGAGAAATATTTTCTTCTTCTTAAGATTCCGTTTATGGCTATTATATAATTTTAGGACAAAGACCTTCAATATGAGGAAGAATTGTGTAACACCCCAGAAAACTTTTGATCTAAAACTCAAACTATCCATCATTGTGAGTAGTATTTTACTGAAGAATTCAAAATTTCTTGAGTGTTAAGGTCACCAGATATAGCAGTGTCAGTTCCAAGAAGAACTAAATTGGAAAAAGCAAAATATGAAATTTTGTAAATTAAGATAAAAATGAGTTTTTGGTCAACTTCAAATGACCATAACTCCTACCACATGATTGGTTGGGTGTAATACAAGATACAATAGGAAATATCATTGATCAATATTTACAATGCCATTAAGTTTGCTCATTTTTGAGTTCGCATGAGAGAGATATACCCATTGGAAATCGGGTTGTTTAGATAAGAAAGGTCAAAATCGGATTTAAAAGGGAATTTTGGTGTTTTCCATACCGAATTGGTTTATTTCGTTTTTAGTGATTTAATTAGGTTCTAAACTAAATGTTTAAGTGTACAAAATTGCAAAATCATGCTAGGGTTTTTAGAGAAATAACTTTGGAGGAGAAAGGAAAAGAAAAGGTTTGGATTCGTCGATTTCTTGAGGAATTAATTGAGGATTTCAACAAGGATTGGATCCTACGAGGTATGTGAGACATTCATAAAGTTGGGTTCATTAACCCACGTGCCAAACATGTTTATTTCAACGTAAATTGGTCCTCAAAAGATTTGAAAGTTTAATTTTTTTAAGTCTGTTCTTGAATTGCTTTAGTTCTTCAATTTGGGTTGAGATTGACGCGTTCTTTAGAGATTAATGTCGATTACTAGTGTTACTTTGAGTTAGATTCTTCTGTGTATGTTTTGGGTAGCGGAATCTAAAGAGATATTAAGCAAAAGAATTAAACTTAATTGAATTAAGATCAGAAAATGATATGAAAAGATTGTCAATTTTTTCTGGGGAATCGCTAGCGCAACACGTCCCCATTATGCCAGGAAGGCTAGGGTGACGTGATACGCTCAAATTTACTTCGTAAATAAGAAGTAAAGTGGTCGTATCAAGTAAAGAACCCAACTAATGAGGTTGGGATCGATCCCACAAGGAAAATAGTTCAGACATAACTTTATTCTATTATTACTGTTATTTAGCCAACTATTTTCTGAGAAAACAAAATACAAAAAGGGGGGTTTTATTTCTAAATTAATGAAAATGATTAACTAAATAAAAATGAACAACTAACAGATTCAGCTTTCGGAGTTTAATGAAATTATAAAAGTAACTAGGGCTTAAGTGTTCCCCACAGGTTCCTAACTTGGTAAATCTAACTATAACAATTCTATCCTAATATCTTGCATGTAAAGTGATAAGTTATGTATCTCTAAATCCTTGTCCGGCATCTAGAGAATATCACTCCGCACCTTGGTCCGGCTACGTGTGTTGCCATACTAACCCTTATCTTTACCTCATATTAAACATTGTATTCGGTATTTGACTAAGTTATTAACTTGTACCAACCAATACTAGCCTATTCGATAGTCTACACTAAATCTATGTTGATAATTTTTTTCCTATTATCTACCTCCTTGGTCCGGCAAGTAGCATTTAAGGCTAGTTCTAACATTGTCCATCCGTTAAAAAGACTTCTACACGAAAGAATTATCAATACATGCAAGACACCACTCTAGAATTGTTATTTAAGTTAGATTTTTACCTTGTTATTCACCCATGGTTCCCACAACCCTAGCTATGAGGTTTAGTTACCCATGTTCATAATTACACAATTCATATTGTTAATGGAAGAATTCATGCACTTACTTTTATGAGAACGAATAAATTTCCAGAATTTAACTTGATTAATCAACAAAATCACCAACAATCAATTCCCGAAAAAGTATCTTAATTCCCAAAATCGAGAGTTCAATACTATAATAAGAGAACTAAAAATTATCCCAAAAGTCTAACCCCAAAAACGAGGTTTTTCAAACTATTTATAATAAAAACAAAATCTAATCAAAGAAGGATTCTATTTACTAAAAATCTGTCCAAACGCGTCTGGGTCGACGGACCACGTGACGGACCGTCATAGACACGACGGACCGTCATGGCCTCCGTCGTCCCATACTTCACACATTCTTCTGTTGCTTTCTTCATTCCCTCGACGGATAGGTATGACGGACCGTTTCAAGCACGACGGTCCGTCGAGGGTCTCCGTTCCAAAATACTTGAACTTCTTGGAATTTGGGTACTGGGACTACTTCTGTGATCATCACGACGAACAAGCAGGACGGACCGTCGTGGCTATGACGGTCCGTCATGGACTTCCGTAATCCCACACTTGGTCAGACTTCCCCATCTTCCTTCAGCAACTTCTCTCCTCACTACGATGCCACCTACGGACCGTCACAGCCACGACGGACCGTCATAAGTTCCGTAGGTGGTCTCTTCTGCATTTCTTCCTCAAAAACTTCCGCGTTCATCCTTGGACAGATTTTCTGCAAATAAAGAGAAACTTACATAAAAATCAACACAAAAAGGCTTTCGACACACACTAAACTTAAGGAAAAAGCATTAGAAATACCGTGAAACCACGGTACATCAACACCCTCAACTTAAATTCGTTGTTTGTCCTCAAGCGACGCACTATGACTCACTACAAAATCTTTGTACAAGAGTATCCATATTTTAACTTTCGCAATCATTTGGCTATCAATCCCGATTATTCTCATTATGTTCATGCATGGTATCACTATTAGGCATTGACTTGTGTAGAATCAGACCATGACACAGACTCACTACGCGATGACACCTATCCTCTTCAATTTCTCACCGAGATGCCAATATTTCTGGTGTTGCAACTACTGTCCTCACTTCAAATAACATCCTCATTTTTCACACAATGATTTTAGCTTGAGTATAAGGATCACTTTTCGACACTCACTCTGAGAACAAATTCACAACTCATTTATACATATTGTCATAGGCTTGCCCTTATTTTCACTACTTCAAGTTCGCCATACAACTCTTAGGATCACAATAGGACTTTTTTAGACTGTAACATAGGCTCAGGGTCAGGTAGGGTATATTTAGGTATACTTTAGTGACTTGTCTCCCTCCTTGACATATCGGCTAAGCGTACCACCTTTTTATCATTTTATTTCGCCCTATTACTCAATTTTCTTTTCACTTTGCTGTTTTCCCTTTCTTATCCTTATATGTAAGTTTTCTCTTTTCTTGTGTTTATTTTGCTTTTTATTCTTTTTTTTTTTTTTTTTTTTTTTTAGTCACTTCTGCTTTATTCTTTCTTTCTCTTCATTCTTTCAACCCCACTTTCCGGGTTTTTCCTTATAACAGCCACCCTCAACTCATGATTTTGCCATGAGTCAAGGTTCACAATACCCATGGTTGGGTCAGGGCCAAAGCAAGGTTGCTTTCTGCATTAGCCACCCTCAACTTATGCTTTTGGCATAAACTGAGGTGCACATGTCCAAGGAGGGACCAGGGCCAACACATTGTTCCCAGAGAAGATCATTTGGGGTGAAAAAGAAAGATCTATTTTAAGCTCAATTAATTTGGATCAAAAAGGGATTAACTTCATTTGGTTCTGTTATTTTTAGGCTCAAGATTGACTATTTCGAACAAGGGCCTATGATCGTTTCCTAATTGATTGATTTGACTCACTTTTAGCAGGACTAACCAGGCAAGTTCTAACTCAGTATTGATGGTGGACATTCGAATTCACCTCACACTCACTTGGCATTCCTTGCATTCCCAGATTATTAGACACCTAGTTCAAATCTTAGATTCAGGATCATGCAGTAGTGTATCTTTATTTAATGTTTCAAACCACACAATTATCACTTACTATGCCTAGTCATGCATCATTTTGATTATCGAGATATCATATTTATTTTAGCCATCATGCTTCAGATTTATACTATGTACATAAGATATGACATGCCGGTTCAACAATAAAAGTAATCAGTCTTTTGGGGAAAAAGAACACATGCAAGAAAACCCCAAAAGAGGATCGTGAACTTGGGCTACTCAGAATTCACCGAAGTACTCACTTTCCATTTACCCCACCCCCAACAAAAGATATGCAATTGTCCCCAATGCATAGAAAAGCGAAACTATGCGAAAGGTAAGTGAAGCAAACCTGAGGCGCTAAGCGCCGGCGATCAGCAAGCTGGTGGGTCTGGTTCACCGGAACCCACTCCCTGCGTAGTCTGGACACCCTCAGTAATGTCCTCAGCATCAACAGCACCATCAGTAGTGCCTCCCACAGAATCTACAATCTTGGAGCTAGACGCCCCGGCAGCTAACTCTACAGCCCTCAACTTACGGGCCTCCTCGTCAGCAATCGAGGCTCTTCTCGCAGCCTCCATCTCACGGCGCTCCTTCTTCCTCGCCCTAGCCTCTTCCTCCTCTCGACCCCTGCGTCTCTTGGCATGCTCTCGTGGGGGAGGTGGTCGAACATCAGAAGTGGCAAAAAGAGGAGCCATCACTGTGTCATCAGCAGGCTCTGCAGAAGGGGCCTCAGACTCAGGCACCCTCGACTCTAAGATCGTATCAAGATCAGCCCGCATACTCTCAACCGCAGCCTGAAGGGTCGACATGTCCACCGGAAGTGCTGGTCGGTCTAGCACTCGCAACTCAAAAGCGTCTAAGCGCGGATGTACCTCTGTGATCTTCCTCTCTCTGTGATGTGCCATCTTGCGCTCCATGCGCTCCTCTGCCTCAGCAATAGTCCTCTGCATCCAAGGTTGGATGTGATGCAGAAGTGTAGCCATCTGTGCCTCGAGGTTTTGGACCCTAGCAAGTGGGACCAGAGTGGAGGAAGAAGCCAAGCGAGAGGAGCTCGAGGCAGTGCTACTACCTGGGATAGACTCGACCGGGGTAGTGTCAGTGTGTGCAGAATCATCCTGGGAAGCCGCATGAGCATGCTCTATGGTGTCGGCCAGGTTCTCACCGAGTGGGACCACCTCCGGGCGGGGCCCTCTGCGTGGAGCCAACTAATTGGCCTCATCCCTGATGAGGCCGATGTCAACATTTCCTTGCGGGGTCCTGAGCTGGTCAATGTGCCAAATGGGCACACCTGCGGATCTGCATAAAGAGAAAACCATGCAAGGAAAAGGGTAAGTCGTGGTGACCTTGAAGGCCCTCTCGTGCATGACCACTTGGAGAAGCCAAGCGAAGTCGACCTCGAACCCTAACATCATTGCGGCCATCAGAACTGCACGATCCCATGTGACTATATTATCCGCAGCAGTGGGGAGAGGCAGTGGCAATCTATCAACCAAAGAAACATGGCCGTAAAGGTCAAGTTGGCCTTCCTGATGGCTCCATTTGGCTCCATCACCCAATCCGCAGCCTCTCCATCAATAGACAAGTGCTGGGCCATCCACCTCTTGGTGGTCTCTCTCAGCGATGGCTCGCGTAAGAACTGGCCCTCTTTAACAATTTGCCACCGGTAGTCGAATTCGGCGGTGAGAGGTGTCCTGGTGGTGTCAACATCCTCGCCGTACAGATATCGGCGGATGGCTGGTAGGGAGATGTCGACCTGTATGCCACGTACTCGGACGTGCTCAAGTGGGGCCTGTTTGGCGGGGGCAGACCGCCTATCTATCTGTGATCGGAGAGTGGCCACATAAGAGGCATAGAACTCTCGGACTAACTCCTCACTGTAGCGGCCCAAAGAACGAGCCGTCCACTCCAGCCGGTGTCTGGTGAAAAGAGTGTGAATATCCGGCATGGTGGGGAGACTTCCCGTAAGGACCCGCCTCTCCAGTGTAAGGGTCCGTGTCATGACGCCTTTGTCATTGAGAACTTGGCGTCTAAGTATACTTTGTATTGCCCGTCGACACACCACCGGTTGGGCTGATCGGCAACCGGGGCAGGGACTCCAGTTGGTGAGCCAGGGGTGGAGTCAGTGCTGTCAGCCTCATCATCCGAGGCAGACTGTGTAGTGTGGCGGGGCAGAGGCTTCTGCGGACCCGGAGGCTTCCTCTGACCACGAAACTCCTAAGGAGCCAGATGCTCCTTCGTCTTGGGCAGCTGACCCAGAAGGTTGCCGGTCAGTGTGCGCTCCTCATCAGACTGGGAGGCAGTGACTACGCCGGACGCCACCTTCTTGGGTGACTCTCGGTGCACGTGGAGCTCGTGCTGTAGTAGCAGTGCCTGGGGGCACGTACTCGGGATCATGCTCATCATCAGAGCCTATCACCAGTCGGGCAGACGGGGCGACAGATTTGGAACGCCCACGTGCGTAAACGATCTTGTTTAGGTGCCATGAGATAGTACCTGTAACGAATCATCATTAGTACTAGAAGGAGCAAACATGACAAGAAAAAATGAGACAAAATACACATAAATTCAAACCAGTGATAACAGCTCTGAAGTAGCAGTAAGGCACGACGGACCTGGTGACGGCCCGTCGTGCGTATGACGGACCGTCCTGGGTCCGTCATGTAATACTTAGCAATATAGAGTATCAGAAGAAGGTCTCTGACTGGTACGACGGTTGTACAGGACGGGCCGTCGTGTGTATGACGGTCCGTCACTTGTGTCCGTCAGTGGACACTTAGAAAAAATGTTGAGACCCTTAGGACAGGGGTCTCTGACCGTCACGACGGTTGTGCAGGACGGACCGTCGTGGGTATGACGGTCCGTCACATGTGTCCGTCAGTGGACACTTAGAAAAAGTGTTGAGACCCTTAGGACAGGGGTCTCTGACCGTCACGGTTGTGCAGGACGGACCGTCGTGGGTATGACGGTCCGTCACATGTGTCCGTCAGTGGACACTTAGAGAAAGTGTTGAGACCCTTAGGACAGGGGTCTCTGACCGTCACGACGGTTGTGCAGGACGGACCGTCGAGGGTATGACGGTCCGTCACATGTGTCCGTCAGTGGACACTTAGAGAAAGTGTTGAGACCCTTAGGACAGGGGTCTCTGACCGTCACGACGGTTGTGCAGGACGGACCGTCGTGGGTATGACGGTCCGTCACACGTATTCGTTGGTGGACACTTAGAGAAAACAAGTTGTGGGGTGTTGGGACGGACCCTATGACGGTCCGTCGTGGGTACGACGGTCCGTCATCGGGTTTTCGTGCTGTCATTCAGAGACAGAACTGGGGATGCCACAATCAACCCATGTGATTCAAACCAAAGACCCAACATTTCTCTAACGCTCTTTAACCTAAATACCTATCAAATTTACAAGTCTAAAGCCCTAATTTCTCGAGTTTTATCCAGGCATTTCGTAGGATTAATAACCTAGGTTAGACAATATATGGTCAAAGATCAAAGACCCACATGCTAATAGTAAATAAAAACCAAAAAAGAAGAGTAAATGGGTAGAGTTTCAGAAACACATACCTTGGAAGAGGAGAAAACAACACGGGAGTGATGGCACCCAACAAGAAAACTGAGAAGCACAGAAGCAGACTCCGACCAAGAAGGGAGATTTGGGATGGGAAAAGGGAGAATGTGGGAAATTTGGGAAGAGAAGGAAGTTGAAAGGGGAGGAAATGGGAGAGAGAGGGAAAGAAACGGTTTAATGAAGGGGGGGGTTTAAAAAATAAAAACTTTTGAAATTCCTTAGCCGGGTCGGGTCGTCGGGTAGCCGGGTAGTGAAGTGACGAAACCCCGATGACGGTCCGTCGCATCTGTGACGGTCCGTCATAGGTTCCGTCGCATGTGCCCTAATTCTTCAAAACAATAAAGAACGTACCTGGCACGACGGAGTAATGCGACGGTCCGTCACAGGCGTGACGGTCCGTCACATGTATCCGTCAGTGAATGTGGCAGAGTAATTTTCTGCAGAACTTCCTGGAGATGTGCTACCTGAAAATTTACAACCCATTAGTAGAAAATGCTACCGTTACTGGAAAGAAAACTATAAAGTGGTTAGATGATACATATTGGGTTGCCTCCCAACCAGCGCCTGATTTAACGTCGCGGCACGACTGAGGACACTCGATTACTCAGACTTCATCAAGATGATATGCCTCAATCACCTCATTCGCCGATTCCGCATGACCTATATAGATTTTTAGACGTTGTCCGTTCACCTTAAACCGCACACCTTCCTTGTTCTCCAACTCAACCGCTCCATGAGGGAATAGTTGGGTGATCAAGTAAGGGCCAGTCCATTTGGACTTGAGCTTGCCCGGAAATAAGCGCAATCTAGAGTTGAATAAAAGCACCGAATCCCCAATCAGAAACTCTCGTTTCTCGATTTTTAGGTCATGGTACTTCTTCATCTTTTCTTTGTAGAGGGCTGAGCTTTCATAAGCTTTTAGGCGAAATTCATCGAGTTCATTTAACCCATTTAACCGTTGTTCTGCAGCTTCGTTCCAGTCCATTTTTAACTTCTTCATAGCCCACATGGCTTTATGCTCTAATTCAACCGGAAGATGACATGCTTTCCCATATACTAGTTGGTATGGGGACATACCTATGGGAGTCTTATACGCTGTCCGGTAGGCCCAAAGAGCATCATCAAGCCTCCTTGACCAATCTGTTCTACTAGCGTTCACTGTTTTTGACAAAATCTGTTTGATCTCCCTATTTGATACTTCAACTTGCCCACTAGTTTGAGGATGGTAAGGAGTGGCCACATTATGGCGAACCCCATATTTCTCCAATAATCCCTTGAACAATTTGTTGCAAAAGTGGGATCCCCCATCACTAATAATTGCCCGTGGGGTACCAAATCGAGAGAATATATTCTTTTTCAAGAATGCAGTGACACTCTTCCCCTCATTGTTCGCGAGGGCGATAGCTTCCACCCACTTAGATACATAATCAACTGCTACTAAAATATACTTCATTCCATGAGAACTCACAAATGGACCCATAAAGTCAATACCCCAAACATCAAATAACTCAATCACAAGAATGGGGTTTAGAGGGAGCTCTTGCTTTCTTGAAATGCCGCCATCTCTTTGGCATCTATCACACGCTTTGGTGAACTCATGAGCATCTTGATGAATAGTTGGCCAATAGTAACCACATTGTAAGATTTTATGAGCAGTCCGGACACCACTATGATGTCCAACAAAGGGTGAGGAATGGCATGCCTCTAAAACACTCAACATCTCAACTTCTGGCACACAACGCCGAATAAGCCCATCAGCACAGCTCCTATATAAGTATGGTTCATCCCAAAAGAACTTCTTCACATCGTACATGAACTTTTTCCTTTGATGAAAAGACAAGTTCGATGGAACAATATCACTAGCTAAGTAGTTCGCAAAATCTGCAAACCATGGAATCAAGTCTAGTGAGGCAGCCAATACATGCTCATCGGGGAACGCGTCATCAATATCAGTCTTATCCCCCAACTCTCTCATAGCTTCATCTTCTAAACGGGACAAGTGATCAGCAACTTGATTTCCGGTCCCTTTTCTATCCCTTACCTCAAAAGTCAAATTCTTGCAGTAGTAATACCAACGAATTCAACCTCGGTTTCGCAT
>CM040627.1:46356947-46636225 GCA_022817965.1 Solanum lycopersicoides | reverse complement strand
TTTGTTGCAAAAGTGGGATCCCCATCACTAATAATTGCCCGTGGGGTACCAAATCGAGAGAATATATTCTTTTTCAAGAATGCAGTGACACTCTTCCCCTCATTGTTCGCGAGGGCGATAGCTTCCACCCACTTAGATACATAATCAACTGCTACTAAAAATATACTTCATTCCATGAGAACTCACAAATGGACCCATAAAGTCAATACCCCAAACATCAAATAACTCAATCACAAGAATGGGGTTTAGAGGAGCTCTTGCTTTCTTGAAATGCCGCCATCTCTTTGGCATCTATCACACGCTTTGGTGAACTCATGAGCATTTGATGAATAGTTGGCCAATAGTAACCACATTGTAAGATTTATGAGCAGTCCGGACACCACTATGAGTCCAACAAAGGGTGAGGAATGGCATGCCTCTAAAACACTCAACATCTCAACTTCTGGCACACAACGCCGAATAAGCCCATCAGCACAGCTCCTATATAAGTATGGTTCATCCCAAAAGAACTTCTTCACATCGTACATGAACTTTTTCCTTTGATGAAAGGACAAGTCCGATGGAACAATATCACTAGCTAAGTAGTTCGCAAAATCTGCAAACCATGGAATCAAGTCTTGTGAGGCAGCCAATACATGCTCATCGGGGAACGTGTCATCAATATCAGTCTTATCCCCAACTCTCTCATAGCTTCATCTTCTAAACGGGACAAGTGATCAGCAACTTGATTTCGGTCCCTTTTCTATCCTTACTAAAGTCAAATTCTTGCAGTAGTAATACCCAACGAATTAACCTCGGTTTCGCATCCTTCTTTGCCATCAAATATCTCAGGGCTGAATGGTCAGTATGCACTACTCTAGTACCTAGCAAATAAGCAATTTTGAAAAGCAAATACTACTGCAAGGAGCTCTTGTTCAGTTACTGTATAGTTCTTCTGAGCTTCATTGAGGGCTTTACTAGCATAGTAAATGGGATGAAGGATTTTGTCCTTCTTTGTCCAATACCACACCAAGGGCAACCCCACTCCATCACACATCACCTCAAATGGACTGTTCCAATCCGGAGAATAATGATAGGTGCAGATACCAATTTTTCTTTTAGCTCGCCGAATGCTTTAAGACAGGATTCATCAAAATAAAATTTACAATCTTTCTCCAGCAGTTTGCACAACGGATGTGCAATTTTTTAGAACTTTGATGAATCTCCTGTAAAAACTGCATGCCAAGAAAGCTTCTCACACCTTTTACAGAGACAGGTGGAGGAAGTCTCTCTATCACCTCGACTTTGGCTCGATCAACTTCTATGCCCTTTTCTGAAATACGATGGCCCAAAACAATACCTTCTTTGACCATGAAGTGGCATTTTTCCCAATTGAGAACTAAATTGCAGTCTTCAAATCTCTTAAGAACCTCATATAAACGGCTCAAACATTGCTCGAATGATTCACCAATCACAGAAAAATCATCCATAAAGACCTCAATAGTATCTTCCACCATGTCGGAGAATATTGACATCATACATCTCTGAAATGTGGCGGGTGCATTGCACAACCAAACGATTCTCTGAACGCAAAGGTCCCATATGGACAAGTAAAAGTGGTCTTCTCTTGATATTCTGGTGCAATAGAATCTGATTATACCCTGAATAACCATCAAGAAAACAGTACCACACCTTTTTCCAGCGAGTCTATCCAACATTGATCCATGAAGGGCATGGGAAATGGTCCTTTTCGGTCCATGCATTTAATTTCCGGTAATCCATACACACCCTCCATCCAGTCACCGGACTCATTGGAACAAGTTCATTTTTTCATTGGGGACCACAGTCATTCCCCCTTTCTTAGGTACACACTGAACAGGGCATACCCAACTACTATCGGCGATCGGATATATTACTCCAGCATCCAACCATTTTATGATTTCCTTCTTCACGACCTCTTGCATAGGTGGATTTAAGCGTCTCTGGTGCTCAATACATGGCTTATGATCGGGCATGAGTTGGATTTTATGAGAACAAATACCAGGAGGGATCCCAATAATGTCCGCAATGGTCCACCCAATAGCTATTTTGAACCTTTTTAGCACTTTCACCAAACTCTCCACTTGTTGTTCATTCAGGTCTGATGCAATGATTACCGGCAATGTGTCACCGTTTCCTAAGAATTCGTACCTGAGATGAGGTGGGAGAGCTTTTAGTTCTAACTTTGGAGCCTCCTCTATAGATGGTTTAGCGGGTGGAGACTCGCGATTCTTCATGTCTAGCTCATATTTCTTTGGTTTAAACCGAACATTACCACGATCAAGAGCAACGACTAATGACCCATATTCTTCAATGCATTCGTTATCAAAATTCATTATCACTGCCGCCAGTGCTTCTACACCTAGACGTTCTTTTATTTGTGTCTCGGGTGATTCACCAACTTTGTAGGATATAGCAGATACCGATTGGAGCTCACCACTCTGCCGCATGGATCTACAAATGTTGAAAGTCACTTCTTCATTGTTCAATCAAAATTTCATTTGCCCATTTTCCATATCAACTAAGGCACTACCCGTAGCAAGGAATGGCCTCCCAAGAATAATAGGCACCTCAAAATCGACTTCACAATCAAGATTAACAAAATCTGCCGGAAATATGAACGACTCCACTTTTACTAGCACATCATGGAGTATCCCTATAGGCCTTTTTACTGTTCGATCGGCCATCAGTAGCCGCATCGCAGTGGGCTTTGGGTCACCCAAACCCAACTTCTTGTAAATCGAGAGGGGCATGAGATTTATGCTTGCCCCCAGATCACATAATGCTTTCGCAAAATGTAATAACCCGATTGTACAAGGAATAGTGAATGCACCCGGATCTTCTTTCTTTTGCACTAAAGACCTTGTAGCAATAGCACTACAATGCTGCATTCTGTCATCATCCTCAAAAGTGATCTTTTGTAACCAAATCTTTCATAAACTTGGCATAACCGGGCATTTGTTCAAGAGCTTCTACCAAAGGGACATTGATAGAAAGTTGCTTCAACATTGTTATAAAACGCCGATATTTACCATCCTCGGTCTTTTCATAATCTTTGAGGAAAGGGGGTGGTGGTCTAGGCATGGGAGTTACCTTTTTAGGCACTTCAACATCTTTTTCAGTGTTATCTTCTACTTCATCACTAACCTCTACCACTTTATCATTTTCTCTCATCACCTTTTCCACAATAGACGGCATAGGTGGGTCAATAGTTTGTTTACCACCACGAGTAGTAATTGCCATACAGTGTCCATCATTTTTCGGATTTTGGACAGTGTTGCTAGGGAGAGTGCCCGGTTGCCGTGTGTTCACAGTTGCAGATAATTGGGCCATTTGCAATTCAAGCTGCTTAATTGATATGGCATGTGTATCGACTTTCTGTCCAATACCCGCTACATCACTCCTTAACTCTTTCGTGTGCTCATCACTAGCATCGAACCTCCTCATCATCTTGTGCAACATATCCTCAACTCGCGCCATACTACCTCCACCATCCCTAGGAGCAACTTCACGATTTTGAGGAGGAACATAGGGCCCACTCCTATCATTTCTGTTACCATAGTTACCCCTGTTGAAGTTGTTGTCGCGGTTGTAATTTTACTCACGGACATAATTACCCTCACGGTTGTAGTTACCATAGTTCCGACCTTGATTCCCTTGACCTTGGCGCCAATTCTCCTGATTGAAGCTTTGGGCATTCGGTCGGAAACCCCCCGTCTGATCATTTACTACATAGGAATCTTCCTCATAATAATATTCATCAGTTGGTGGTGGTGGTTTAGACAAGTAGTTCACTGCGTTTATCCTTTTTGCACCCCCAATGACATGTTTTAACACCAACCCAAGCTCAGTTCTCATTTGTGCCATCTCTTCACGAATCATATATGTGGCTGGGTTGTGTGTGGATTGCACTGCAAAAGTATTTCTCCCAGTATCTGACTTCCTAGTACTCCATGCTTTATTATTCCGGGAGATTTTCTCTAATTTTTCGGCAATTTCAGCATAAGGACACTCCCCATAAGAACCACCTGCTATAGTATCCAATACCGCTTTATTATTATCATCCTGTCCCCGGTAGAAGTATTCTTTCAGTGACTCATCATCTATGCGGTGATTGGGGACACTTCTCAAAAATGAAGTGAACCTATCCCAAGAACTGCTAACTAACTCTCCTGGTAGTGCCACAAAGTTGTTCACTCTGTCTTTGTGATTTAGTTTCTTGGAGACCGGGTAGTAACGTGCTAAGAAAACGTCCCTTAGTTGGTTCCAAGTGAAAATTGAGTTATAAGGGAGCTCAGTAAACCAAATAGCAGCCTCTCCCGTCAGTGAGAGAGGAAATACTCTTAGCCCTATTACATCTAAATTCAAATCAGGCCTCCCTCCACAGCTTTTACACACTGCCCTCACCTTAGCTATATGGGCATGTGGGTCCTCAGACGGTAGTCCTGAAAACAAACCTCTAGTAGTGAGCATTTGCATTAGACTACTAGTGACTACAAAGGTGTGACCTTCTGGTAGAGGGGGCAAGACAAGTGTCCAATCAGATTCTGCAATATTATCATAACCTCTGTAGTATTCTTGAGGACGTGGAGCGGGATTTTGTCCCCTTTGTGCATCTTGACCAGGATTATCAGGTAATAATCGACCATGAGCATCAACCGGAGCTAGGATGCTCTGGTTTGGATCATCATCATTTATACCCAAGTTTCGATTCATATTGCGTAGTGTACGCTCTAACTCGTGATCGTAGGGAAACAAGGGTTCTGTTCCTCTCCGTGTATTTGGCATACAAGGACGTTAGTTCTAAAAAAATAAAAACAACAGAAAAAGTAAAATCAGGAAAATATTGACTAAACTTTAGTAATAAGTTTAATTTAATCTAAAAGCTACTTTCCCCGGTAGCGGCGCCAATATTTGATACGCTCAAATTTACTTCGTAAATAAGAAGTAAAGCGGTCGTATCAAGTAAAGAACCCAACTAATGAGGTTGGGATCGATCCCACAAGGAAAATAGTTCAGACTTAACTTTATTCTATTATTACTGTTATTTAGCCAACTATTTTCCGAGAAAACAAAAGACAAAAAGGGGTGTTTTATTTCTAAATTAATGAAAATAATTAACTAAATAAAAATGAACAACTAACAGATTCAGCTTTCGGAGTTTAATCAAATTATAAAAGTAACTAGGGCTTAAGTGTTCCCCACAGGTTCCTAACTTGGTAAATCTAACTATAACAATTCTATCCTAATATCTTGCATGTAAAGTGATAAGTTATGTATCTCTAAATCCTTGGTCCGGCATCTAGAGAATTTCACTCCGCACCTTGGTCCGGCTACGTGTGTTGCCATACTAACCCTTATATTTACCTCATATTAAACATTGTATTCGGTAATTGACTAAGTTATTAACTCGTACCAACCAATACTAGCCTATTAGATAGTCTACACTAAATTTATGTTGATAATTCTTTTCCTATTATCTACCTCCTTGGTCCGGCAAGTAGCATTTAAGGCTAGTTCTAACGTTGGCCATCCGTTAAAAAGACTTCTACCCGAAAGAATTATCAATACATGCAAGACACCACTCTAGAATTGTTATTTAAGTTAGATTTTTACCTTGTTATTCACCCATGGTTCCCACAACCCTAGCTATGAGGTTTAGTTACCCATGTTCATAATTACACAATTCATATTGTTAATGGAAGAATTCATGCACTTACTTTTATGAGAACGAATAAATTTCCAGAATTTAACTTGATTAATCAACAAAATCACCAACAATCAATTGCCGAAAAAGTATCTTAATTCCCAAAATCGAGAGTTCAATACTTTAATAAGAGAACTAAAAATTATCCAGAAAGTCTAACCCCAAAAACGAGGCTTTTCAAACTATTTATAATAAAAACAAAATCTAATCAAAGAAGGATTCTATTTACTTAAAAATCTGTCCAAACGCGTCTGGGTCGACGGACCACGTGACGGACCGTCATGGACACGACGGACCGTCATGGCCTCCGTCGTCCCATACTTCACACATTCTTCTGTTGCTTTCTTCATTCACCTCGACAGATAGGTATGACAGACCGTTTCAAGCACGACGGTCCGTCGAGGGTCTCTGTTCCAAAATACTTGAACTTCTTGGAATTTGGGTACTGGGACTACTTCTCTGATCATCACGACGAACAAGCAGGACGGACCGTCGTGGCTATGACGGTCCGTCATGGACTTCCGTAATCCCACACTTGGTCAGACTTCCCCATCTTCATTCAGCAACTTCTCTCCTCACTACGATGCCACCTACGAACCGTCAAAGCCACGACGGACCGTCATAAGTTCTGTAGGTGGTCTCTTCTGCATTTCTTTCTCAAAAACTTCCGCGTTCATCCTTGGACAGATTTTCTGCAAATAAAGAGAAACTTACATAAAAATCAACACAAAAAGGCTTTTGACACACACTAAACTTAAGGAAAAAGCATTAGAAATACCGTGAAACCACGGTACATCATGACGCTCCAGCAATGCGCCAGAATTGATCCGCAGTAACTTAGGGGCTGGAGCAGTGCGCCAGGAATGCGCCCGGATCGTCTGCCCCCACCCTTCATCTGTCGTTTAGCCTATCTAAATTCTTGTAAAGTGTACTAACACCTCATATTGATTCTAACTAATATTAATGACTTCTTAACATCTAGGAATTCATCCATGAACATGAATCATAACCTTGGATTCATAATTCAAATTCAAGGTAGAGTTAAGAGTTAAGCCTTGAAGATTTCTTTTGAATATTTGAGATAGTCCATTAGAGACTTTTGAGGAGCATTCTATAAATTTAAATAACTTGATTCACGACTCAAGCAAGAGAGTGTAAGAATTAGGAGAATGTATTCATGAGTCTACTTTGTCTTCATGAGATCCTTCATATTACGAACCATTACTATTGAATTCATAATTCAAATTCACGGGAGAGTTAAAAGTAGAGTTCAAGGAAGTTTTTGAGTTCAATTGTGAATTATTCAGACAAGCTATCAATTTGAATTATGTTTTGATGAAAGTAAGTATCAGAATGAGAAGAGTCGTTTACACGAGTTCCATGTTTTTATGTATACCTTCAAGTCGATTCATTCATACTCATAAATTCAGCGTGAACTTCATATGTTGAGCATCTTTGAGAGGAGTAGTATCTTTAAGATCTAAGTCTTATGATTAAGTTCCTAATCCCTTTGAGACATTATTCCTCGTCATGGGTCTATTACATGTTATTCATGAAGTCCTTGAGTTGAGTAGTTCATTCCCATAATTGTGCATAAACCCAGTAAGTTGAGTAGTGTTGAGATGAGAAAAATCATTGAGTCATTGAGTTGAGTAGTCTATGCCCATAATTCTGTATGAACCATCTTAGTCGAGAATTCTTTAAAGGAGTATCATCATTGAAGTTCTTGAGTTTCGATTTTTGAGTTCTATGTATGGTTATTAAAAACATGAATTGAGTCATTCACATCCATAATTTTGCATGTACCTTATTTTGAGAAGTTTTCTACAATTAATTAAAATTTGTGTTAAAGATTTCAGCATTGAGTTGAGTAAAAGTAAGAGTTGAGTTCAGTTTCTTCAAAATATTATATGGGAACTAAGTATTCCCAAAGAGTAAATGTTTTCTCATTTAAGATGACAGGAAACAGATATTCCCAAAAGTGCCTTTGAGCTACTTTTTCACTAAAGAGTAAATGCTTTCACAATTCAGAAAGAGAGGAAGCACTGACTTCCTAGAGAGCCTTTGGTCTAGTTTTTGAGTTATTATCTCAAACCATAGAAAGATTTATGTTTTTATACATATGAGCTAGTTATATTCTGAGAGTAATATTAAGCACCGATATTGGGGAGAGTTCAGACATCTCACAACACTCATAAACCATGTAGCCAATTCCTTAATACTAGAATAGACTAGTGTATTCACTTTGTTAAAAGGTCTTATACCTTGGTAAAGTACAGGACATTTCTCGAAGCGTGGGCGAGACGTTGTATCATCACAAAGTTTATAGTGATGGTTGTCTGTTAGACAAACTCGGATAGAGTTATATTGTATTTTTATGTACACACTGAGTATTATTGTTTTTTCAATACATTGAGTTAGTATCTACAGCTTTACACCTTTCCATATCTATTGCATCTATTACTATTTTTTTTATCCTTTATTATCATGAGTTAAGTCTTTTGAGTTGAGTAGCTTGAGTGAAGTATCCTGAGATAGTACCTTCAAGTTGGGTACCTTTGTTAGTGTCATCAGTAGATTTGTGCTTCATTGTGTCGAGTACCTTATTGTTGAGTTTCACTTAATTCAGAATCTCATTACTGAGTTCTTCTGAGTTAAACAAGTTTAATTAGTTTTGAGTAACCTTGATTATTCATTGAGTTGTGTAAGTTTGAAAAGGGTAACTATGTTTCTTTGCTACTAGTTCAAGATTTTGTTTATGCTTTAGGATTCCCCTGACATGCTCGTACATTTCACGTAAAGAGTAATTTGGCTTGCATCGTTTCATGATGCATATAGAAGTATTTGGGGTCATCAATAGTAGCTTCGTTGATACCACATGGAGTTCGAGTTAACTATTGTGAGCCTCCTTACTTATGGAGTGTTCTACTTTTACTTTAACTTATATCAGTTGTTAAGATGTTGTGGGTTTTTTCCCGACTTTCATCTTTGTCAGTTAGAGGCTTCATAGATAGACTGTAGAGTTTGTTCATTAAATCTGTTAAATGTTTTAAAGACTTAAGTATCATATTTTACAGTGAGATGAATATATTATTATTCGGTGTTTTTCATTTGAGCTAAAGTTTTGTATCTGAGTTTCATGAATTTTTATTCAGTTTTTAAGTTTTGTATGCTTGAGTTAGTCTTCCGCTTATAGTAGGATGAGGGTTCGCTTGGGGACCAGCAATGGTTCGCAAGTGCCGACCACATCCAGGGTTGAGGCTCGGGTCATGACGAACTTTGTATCTGAGTACATATTTCAAGTGTCCTGGGGTATCCATGAAGTTGTGTCATGTAAAATATCATTTCTGGTGGTGAGGGCCTCACTTCTATATTAAGGATTAAGAAAAGTTTCCTCTCTACCATACTATTAATTGTGTAATAGAGATATGTCATTGAGACTCATTCTAACTTGTGCATTCTCATATCCCTTTGACTACCCATCATACTAAAGGTGGTTGAGAAATGATGCCAAAGATTCTTATGGATGAGTTACTCTTAGCAAAATCTTGAGGAATTCATGAGACACCAGAGGGGATTGAGAGAATCCCATGAAAGAGTTAAGTGTTGAGTTTAAGAGGAATGCACTCATATTCATATGAATCGTGTATTTGAGCTAAAAATTAGTTGTACACTTTTCCCTAGGCCTAGTTTCAGGTAAGATCCTTATGAGGAAGTATGTTTAGATCATGGTGTAGTATTTTCACCCAAAAAGGTAGCATGAGTTACGAGATCATGAGCAGTAGTATTGAAAGAGCTCGGAGTTAGAGGAAAGTATGCAGAGGTTTAAATTCAAAGAAAATGAGATAGTGATGAGGCAGGCTAGGTTATTATAGTCATGCACCCAGTATGTTTTTGATGAGGAGATTTCCATGAAGGGTAGATTAAGAAGTTATGAGTTGTAAAGATCTCATTATAGGAGGTTGAAAGAGGGTCAATTTTTCTATTTAACACCACTTCTAGGAAGTCTAAAATTCTTTGTACACTTCAGCCTTACACTCACACGAATTTGATTAAGTATAGAAATCCTTTACTTAGATTTATTTAAGCAACAATCAAAGTAACAACACAACCAACATACGGTAATTCTTCCCGGCCTTTTATTAATAACAAATCAATAAAGGACAAGGATTCACAAATTAATCTAAGGCCAGATTTCTTCTCCCTTTGACTTAGATGAATTTCCACCTTATAAAAATTTTGCACAATGCAGTTACAAAAGTTACATCGGCGGTTACATCTGACATGTATCTAACACTTGCCTCACAGAATCCAAACTAAGTCCAACACTAAATATTCTAACAGATAGAATTATTTTCGAATTTAAAATACATTCTAAAGCGTAACCGAAATTAACCATTCTAACACTTAGAATATTTCAGCTTATTCCAACACTTAGAATATTTCAGCTTATTCCAACACTTAAAATTATTTCAGCCTGCTTCCAACACTTCGAATATTTCCGCATGCTTTTAACACTTAGGTTTATTTCAGGTCTCGTCTTCCCAATACCAAGTCCACAACCTTGTTTTGTCAAGACAACACCCCGCCTTTTCTTGCCGACGAATCTGCCCACACGTAACCCTTGCATATCCAAGCTACCTTGCCAACATCCAAGCACGTTTAACCTTTGTTGCACTGTTTTGCCACTATGCATGCCAAGATAAATGTCTAAGTACTTGCCAAGCCTTCACATAGTTAGATCAAGTATTTTACGGGTCTAACAGACCACCCGCACCGCTTGAACTCGATGTCCTCATCGAGACTGTTTTGCGAAAGTCATCGATTTGAGCATCAAACTGCCATAAGTCCTTCGCTTTCTCCCAAAGTGCATCAGCTGCACTCTTGCCTTTCAAATGAATCAAGAATTATGTCTTTGTATTCTTCTCTCTTGTGCCCAGAACCTGGTGATCAAGGATCTTCCCTCTTTGACCTGTTCCTGTCCGGATCATCTGCATCTCCAAAGTAAGGTTTCAATAAACTCACATTGAAAGTGGGATGAATTTTTATCCTTTCTGGAAGGTTCAACGTATATGCAACTTCTTCCACTCGTTTCACCACTTTGAATGGACCATCATATTTAGAAATCAAACCCCGATGCCTAGTCTTACTTGCAATTTGTTTCCTAGTTTGTGGAGTAAGTTTCAAAAACACTTTGTCACCTACATTAAACTCAATTGAGCGATGTTGTTGATCATCATACTTTTTCATGCGTCGCTGAGCCTTCCGCAAGTTGACTTGTGCTTCATATAACATTTAAAGTATGTCCCTTGAAACCCTGTACGCCGCTGGACACTTTACCTGATTCTTAGTCTTAGCAACATCCAATGGTGTCATAGGCTGTTTGCCTAAAACGATTTTGAAAGGGCTCATTTTTATTACCGACGACTTGTGCAGGTTGTAACAATATTTTGCATTGTCTAACAAAGTAACCCATTCCGTTGATTTGCTATCACATAGTGCCTCAAATATTCTTCCAAAAAGTGATTCATCCTTTATGTGTGTCCATGTGTCTATGGGTGATTCACAGTAGAAAACTTCAATTCAGTTCCAATCATGTTAAACAAAGAAGTCCAAAACCTGCATGTGAACCTTGTATCCATATCACTCACAATATCTGTCGGAACACCAAAGTATTTAACCACGTATTTACAGAAAAAATCAGTAGCAATCTCAGATGAACATAATTCAGGTGCAGCAATAAAAATAGAATATTTCCAGAACTTGTCTACCACCACCATTATGGATGCTTTTCCATCAACCTTAGGAAACCCAGAAATGAAATCCACGCTTACCGATAACCAAGGCCTTTCAGGAATAGGCAAAGGTTGGAGCAAACCTGCCTCCTTCTTAAGTTCAATCTTGTCTACTTGACAGACATGACAAGTCTTTACGGGTGCCTCTATGTCATCTTCCATCTTTGGCCAAAAATAAACACGAGACAGTAGAGCCAGGATCCTTTCAACACCCGGATGTCCACCCCAAGCAGAATCATGTGCTTCATTCATCAAGTCTTTGCGCAGTCCACCCTGATTTTGTACGATGATTCTCCCCCTTTAAAATAGAGTTGATCGTCCTCAATCCAATACCGTCTCATTATGTCATCTTGCACTTTACCCATCTACTTAACATATAATGAGTCACTTGCAGCACACAACCTGATTCTATCAAAGAAACCAGTCTCAAGTTTTGAAATTGAACAAAATGTAGCAAATACCTCTTTCTGACTCAATGCATCAATAATCTGGTCGTGTTTCCCTGGCTTGTGTTCCCACAAGAAATCAAATTCTTCCGGAAACTCCTGCCATCTTGCCTATTTTGGACTCATTTTCTTTTATGTATTGAAGAATGTATAGCCTACATTATCAGTTCGGACCACAAATCGAGTCCCTAAGAGATAGACTCTCCAAACCTGCAGATAGTGTACAACAACAACCATTTTCTTCTCATGTGTCGAATATCTCTGCTTAGCATCATTAAATTTTCAACTTTCAAAGGCCACATGATGGCATTCCTTCACCAATACGCATCCAATTGCTTCATTAGACGCATCACTGTGAACTTCAAATGGTAACTCAAAATCAGGCAGTTTCAGTATAAGTTCAAATGCAATAGCTTTCTTCAAATTTTGAAAAGCTTCTTCACATCGTACAACCAGCACCCTTTTTGTATCTTTCTTCAACAAATCAGTCAACGTTGTTGCCCTTTTAGAATACTCAACAATAAACTTTCTCTAATAGTTAGCCAACCCAAGAAACGATCGTAAATCATTAACATTGTGTGGTGTCTGCCAATCAACAATGGCCTGCACTTTCTTAGGATCCATTCGATCCTGGTATTTACTAACAAGATGCCCCAAAATTTTATTTCTTGTTGAGCAAATTCAAACTGTTACATCTTTACATATAGTGTGTATTTCCTCAACTGAGACAGCACCATACTCAAGTGATTGACATGTTTATCTAATTTTCGACTATACATAACAATATCATCAAGATAGACAACCACAAAGTCATCAAGATAGTCAAACAACACATTGTTCATAAAGTTACAGAAGGTAGCGGGGGCATTAGTTAGCCCAAATTGCATTACAAGGAATTCATAAGAACCATATCTAGTTACACATGTTGTCTTAGGTTCATCACCTTATGTTATTCTAACCTGCCAATAGCCTACCCTAAGATCAAGTTTCGTGAACCAACATGCCTTGCTCAACCTGTCCATCAAATCTTGCTCCAATAGAACCAGATACTTATTCTTCACAGTTGCTTTGTTCAACGCCCTATAGTCTACAAACATTTTCATCGTCCCGTCTTTCTTTTTTTGGAACAAAATAGGAGCACCATAGGGAGCGTTAGATGGTTTAATCAGACCAGCATCCAACAAATCTTTCAACTGTTTACGCAATTCAGCCAACTCTTTAGGAGTCATACGATAAGGAGCCTATGCAGGATCAACCGTACCTGGCAGCAACTCCATTTTCTGATCAATATCCCTACTTGGCGGCAAAGTCTTTGGCAATTCAGGCGGCATCACATCAACAAACTTTTTCAACAACTCATCCACACAATCAGGCACCTATACTGGTACATCAGGTTTCAATTCGACTAAAGCAACAAGTATAGTTTCATTACCCTTCTTCAGCCCTTTGTCAATTGACATAGAAGACAACATCATTCCCCTATCCTTCTTCTTTGCAACATTACTGACTTTCCCAAACGGATGAACACCCTTCACAAACCCAGCATTATCCTCATTCATAATCATTATCCCATCTAAATGTGAAAAAGGAACAAACTGGAATTTTCTCAGAAAATCAATACAAAGCATCATCTCAAAATCTCCTAACGGCATCACCATCAAGTTATCTTTTCCTACCCAATTTCCAGTCGACATAGATACTCTATAAGCCATGCCCACAATGGCTTGTGCCTTCGCATTCACAATTTTGAGGTAGGAGGGACTTTTAGTTAACTTAAGACCCAATTTCGCAACACTACTGACATTAATAAACGTATGAGTAGCCCCCGTATCAACCATGGCTATCACACATATTTCTTTTATCTTCATTTCCAAATGAATCAATGAAGCATGTGGATTTGAAGTTTTAACGTCCCCTCAACATTATTAACCAATGTAATATGGTTGAAATACAAACCCAATGGATTGTCCATAGCAGCCACAACTTTCTCTTCTTCTTCATCCTGATTCATTTTTCCAACAAGCAAAGCATTCACTCTTTCCCTGTTCGGACAAAACTTAGACAAATGAGGGCCACCACAAGTCCAACATCCTTTTGAACTTCCATCCTTGTTCTTTGGCTTGTTTTCTTTATTTTCTTCCTTCATAGGTGTCTTCCCTTTATCATTACCATAGTCTTTACGATTCTCCCTTTTCCAGTCCCCTTTCTTCTCACCCTTTTTCTTGGATTTCAAAGTACAAGGGAAATCAGTAGTCGGTCGAGTCGTCCTGAAATCTACTAACGAATCAGCAGCAGCAATTGCCCCTGAAAAATCCTTGACATTCTGCCTTCGAAGTTCATTTTGAGCCCAGCCTTGCATACCCAAAAAGAAGTTATGTAATTTATCCTCATCACACAGGTTTTGAATGTCTAACATCACAAAGGTAAATTCCTTGATATAATACCGCATAGAACCCGACTGTCTTAGTCTCTTCAGATTTTCATTTGCAAGCCAAGAGGCATTGCTAGGAAGAAATTGATCACGCATTTCTTTCATCAATTTATCCCACGTATAAATTTTGGGTCGTCCACCACTTACATCATCTGCATTTTGAGTCCTCCACAAAAGTTTAGCATCACTTGTCAAATTCATTGTGGTAATGTTTAACTTGTCAGTTTCAGGCACCCTTGCAGCAGTAAAGTATTGTTCCATATCCCATATGAAGTTTTCCAATTCTTTAGCACTCCTTGCACCCCCAAAGAATTTAAGTTCCAAAATTGTAACCTTAGACAATTCCCCACAATATGAACTTAACGTTGCCACAGCCCGACATAATACAACGATCTCTACACGAATATGTTCGTTATCTTTACGAAATGCCTCCAATTATACCTTCGTAGCCTAACAAAAATTCAAAGTTTCAACCATGTACTCGTCAACAAATCCTTGGAACACACAAGCGTCGCTTCAAATTTTGTCAGCGTCCAAATATCAAGTTGACTATTTGCGTCAGAAGATCAACCAGAGTTGGGTCTTCCATTACCTCATCAGTAATCCCAACTAAGGCTTCAACCCTACGCACTATTTCCCGAAGTTCTGCATTCGTCACCATCATTCAACCGCACTATGATACCAATTGAAAGAGGGTAAATTTTTTTATTTAACACCACTCCTAAGGAGTCTACAATTCTTTGTAAACTTCAACCTTACACTCACACGAATTTGACTAAGTATAGAAATCATTTACTTAGTTTTATTTAGGCAACAATCAAAGTAACAACACATCCAACATACGGGAACCCTCCCAACCTTTTCTTAATAACAAATCAATAAAGGACAAGTCTTCACAAATTAATCTAAGGCCTGATTTATTCTCCCTTTGCCTTAGACGAATTTCCACCTTATAAAAATTCCGCACAAGGCAGTTACAACAGTTACATCGGCGGTTACATCTGACATGCGTCTAACACTTATCCTCACAGAATTCAAACTAAGTCCAACACTACATATTCTAACAGATAGAGTTATTTTTGAATTCAAAATACATTCTAAATCATAGCCAAAATTAACCATTCTAACACTTAGAATATTTTAGCTTATTCCAACACTTAGAATTGCTTATTCCAACAATTAAAATTATTTCAGCCTGCTTCCAACACTCAGAATATTTCAGCATGATTCCAACACTTATTTTTATTTCAGGTCTTGTCTTGCCAACACCAAGTCCACAACCTTGTTTTGTCAAGACAACACCCCACCTTGTCTTGCCAACGAATGTGCCCATATGTAAGCCTTGCACGTCCAAGCTGTCTTGCCAACACCCAAGCACCTTGAACCTTTGTTGCACTGTTTTGCCCCTATGCATACCAAGACCAATGTCCAAGTCTTTTCCATGACTTCACGTAGTTAGATCAAGTATATTACGAGTCTAACAGAGGTAGAGTAAGAGTTTCTTGTTAACATGAGTTAGAGTTCATTCTTAACTCGAATAGAGTTGATGTCGAATTGCCATCGTATTAGAGGAGACTAAATTTTTATGTTGAAAAAGAGAGCATAATATTTATAAAGTGATAGATCTACGCTAGGATTATGATTTGTTTTAGATGGTCACGATGTTCAGAAGATTATAGATCTAATCAAGTAATGAGCGATGGCGTAGTAGGCGTGCAATCGAATTTATATTCGAGTTTAGTAATAAACATTAAGCTTGAATTTTAGATGATTTGCATGATCAAAAGAATGGAAACATGAGGGTGGTGATATTTGTCTTGAGATTTGATCTAGAAGACTTGAAGAATCGAGATGTTTGCTGCAATGAATATGAGTGGTGCAAGTGACAGACTATAACCTTTAGATAAGGGTAGTGAAGTGTGGCTAGGTCACAAGAATAACAAGCGCATTAAGAGGTGTACCGATTGTGTATGTAACCGAAGAAGTTTAGAGAAAAACCTTAGAATATGGTCTTAGTATCTTCTTACAAAGAGTTCGGTAGTCATGAGATAAAATTCTCTTGAGTGTTAAAGTAAAAGGGGATGTAGACTAGTTAGAGATAATGTAATAGGTCCATAGCTTCAAGTGTCAGCTTTAAACCTAAGGGGGAAGATGACGAGATGAGAAATCAAGTCAAGTGTTTGAGAATAAGATAGTAATGAGTTCCACAGAGTATATGTGAGATATATTTTCAGAGGTCTTTTGGTATTGAGGTGATGTTAAAAAGAGAAGGCTAATGATCTTATATAATGATGCTGGTGTGGTAATTCCAACTAGGGTTATAAAAGAGGAGGATGAGGACTTACTATGAAAAATATTTAAATGAGATCCCTTAGATGGATCAAAAGGAGTTGGTTAGAAGGAGTCCATAGAGTTTCTAGAGTACAAAGTTTGATTAAATGTGGTGGTAGAGAATACTATTCTTATGATGACATTTCCTTTCGAGGTACAAAACCCAAACCTAAGGATTTGGGCTATGCTTGAATATGGTGATAGCGTACCATTATACTCAGACATTAGTAACAATAACCCGTCCCATATCCAGTCGAGTCGTCATTCGAGGGCGAATGATCCCAAAAAGGAGATATTTCATCCTTCGTTGTGAGTAGGATTTTACCAAGGAATTAAAAATTTCTTAAGTGTTAAGGTCACTAAATACAGCTCCTTCATTTCAAAAAAGAACTAAATTAGAAATAGCAAATTCTAAAATTTGGCAATTTAAGTTAAACATTACTTTTGGGTAAACTTCAAATGACCATAACTTCTTGCACGTTGAGTTAGGTGTGATACATGATATTATAGAAAATATCATTGAATTATGTTTCCAATGCCACAGAGTTTGCTCATTTTTGAGTTTGTATTAGGGAGTTCTTACCATTGGAAGTTGGGTTGTTTAGATAAGGAAAGTCAAAATTAAATATCAAAAGGGTATTTTGGTATTTTCAAACCCAATCAGATTCATTCATTTTAGTGATTTAATTAGGGGCTAAATTTAATGGGTTCAGTTTAAGCAATTGCAAAATCACACTAGGGTTTTTAGAAAAAGAACTCAAGAGGAGAAAGGAGAAGAAAAGGTCTAGAGTTGTCAATTTTTTTATGATTTAACTGTGGATTTCATCAAGGATTTGATCTTGCGAGGTATGTGAGACTTTCATAATATTGGGTTCGTTCACCCATGCTTCAAACATGTTTATTTCAGCGTGAACTTTCCTAAAAATATTAGAAGTTTGAGTTTTTTTATGGGTGTTCTTGAATTGCTTTCGTTCTTGAATTGGGTTGAGATTCAGGAATTCTTTAGAGATTGTCGATTATTAGAGTGAATTTGTGTGAGATTCTTGTGTATATGTTTTGGGTACTTGAAAAAGTATCGAAATTAATCAAACTAAGGTCAAAATTGAGAGAAACATTTCGTCAGTTTTGCCCGGGGCGATGTTGACGTGATGCGCTCCCATTGCGCCAGGAAGGCTTGGAAGACCTGCCAGAAGTGCGCCATAAATTAGCCCTAGCAACTTAGGGTCTGGCACGGCGTGCCAGGAACGCGCCCGGGTCGTCTGCCCCAACCCTTCTTCCGTCATTTATCCTATCTAATTCTTCTAAAGTGTAAAAACTCTTCTTATTGATTATAACTACTGTAAATGACTTCTAAATATCTAAAAATTCATCCATGAACATGAATCATAACCTTCAATTGGTAATTCAAATTCAAGGTAGAGTAAATAGATAAGCATTGAAGAGTTTTTCTAACATTATGATAGTCCCTTTGAGTCTTTTGGGGAGTCTTTTACAAATTCAAATAACTTGATTCAATACTAGAGCAAGTAAGTATAAGAATGAGGAGAATGTATTCATGAGTCTACTTTGTCGTCATGAGATCCTTCATATCACGAACCATTACTCTTGAATTCATAATTCAAATTCAAGAGAGAGTTAAAGGTAGAGTTCAAGAATATTTTTGATTTTAATTGTGAATTCTTTGAGACAAATTATCAATTTGAACTATGTTTCGAGGAAGTAAGTACGAGAATGAGAAGAGTCTTTTACATGAGTTCCATGTTGTTAAGTATACCCCCGAGTCGAGTCATTCATGCCCATAAATAAAACATGAACTTCATAAGTTGAGCGTATTTGAGAAGAGTAGTATCTTCAAGTTGTAAGTCTTGATGATTGAGTTCCTAACTCTTCTGAGATTTTATTCCTAATCATAGGAATATTACATGTTACCCATTAAGCCCTTGAGGTGAGTAGTTCATGCCCATAATTCTGTATGAACCCAAAAAATTGAGTCGTCTTGAGAGGAGAAGGATCTTTGAGTCCTTGAGTTGAGCAGTTCATGCCCATAATTTTGCATGAACCCTCCAAGGCGAGCATTCTTTGAATGAGTATCATCATTGAAGTTCTTGAGTTACGAGTATTTAATTTTAAGTATGGTTATTGAAAACCTTGAATTGACTCATCCATTAACTCAACATAAACCTTATTTCAGAAGTCTTTTACAATTGTTTTAAAGACTTTAGCATTGGGTTGAGTAAGAGAAAGAATTGTGTTCAGTTTCCTTAAAAGATGATATGGGAACTAAGTATTACAAAATAATAAATGTTTTCACATTTGTGATAAGAGGAAATTGAGATTTACAAAAGAGCCTTCGGATTAGTTTTTCAGTATGGAGTAAATGTTTCCACAATTAAGCAAGAGTGGAAACACTTATATCATATAAAGATTTTGGGCTAGTTTTTGAGTAATTATCTTAAACCACAGAAAGAGTTATGGTTTTATGCATATGAGCTAGTTATATTTTGGGATTACTATTGAGAATCGATATGGGGTGAGCTCAGACAACTCACAGCCCCATACAACAAAAAGCCAACGTGGGTAATAAAAGTCATACTTTTTAGATGATCTCTTAATGCCTCTTAGCATAGACTAGTGAATCCACTAAGTTGAGAGGTCTTATACCTTGGTAATGTATAGGACATTTTTGGAAGCATGTGCGAGAAGTTGTATCCTCACATAGCTCATAGCGATGGTTGCCTGTTGGAGAAACTCCCACATAGTTATATTGTATATTTATATACACTAAGCATTATTGTATTTTTCAATACATTCAGTTTCTATCTACAATTTTATAATTTTCCATATATATTACATCTTTTACTATTTTTTTTATACTTGAGTATCATGAGTTGCATATTTTGAGTTGAGTATCTTGAGTTGAGTACCTTGGAGTTGGGTACCTTCGAGTTGAGTATGTTGAGTAGATCTGTGCTTTATTGTGTTGAGTACCTTATTGTTGAGTTTCACTAAAATGAAAGCATTATTACTGAGTTGTGTATCTTGTCGTTGACAACTTGTCAGTTGACTAAGTTTGAGTAGTTTTAAGTAAACTTGATAATTCCTTGAGTTGAGTAAGTTTTAGAAGAGGTAACTATATTTCTTTGCTACTAGTTCAAGCTTGTGATGATGCTTTAGGATTCCCCTTACATGCTCGTACATTCCACATACTGAGCCATTTGTCCTGCATCATTTCATGATTCATATATAGGTATTCAGGTTCATCAACAGGAGCTTCGTTGATACCACAAGAATTTCGAGTTAGCTATGATGAGCCTCATTGCTTCTAGAAGGTTCTTCTTTTACTTTTAGTTATATGTGTTGTTAGGATGTTGTGGGTCTTGTCCCAACTTCTAACTTTGTCAGTTAGACAATTCATAGATAGACACTAGAGTTTCAGAAGTCTATTTATTTATTTTGTTAAATATTCTAAAGGCTTAAGTTGCCTATTTTATGGTTAGATAAATATATTATTATTATTATTTGTATTTTTTTCATTTGAGATAACGCTTTGTATTTGAGTTTCATGAATTGTTATTCAATTTTAAGATTTGTATGCTTGAGTTAGATTTCTGCTTTTAGTCAGCCAGGATAAGGGTTTGTTTGGGGACCAACAATATTTCTTGTGTGTCGCCCACGTCTAGGTGTAGGCTCGAGTGGTGAAAAATTGATCGCAATTCTTGATCATGATGTTCGGAAGCTAAAGAACAAAGATATAAGTCTATGAAGTTTTAATGGAAGCATCATCCAGTTGAAGAAGCTACTTCGGAGACTGAGAAGGAAAAGCAAGACAAGTATCCCCAGTTGTTCAACAATGCATGTACTACCCTACCCTTACTTTAGTTGGTCACTTGGGGACGACTAATAGGTAAATTGGTATATATTTTAATTACCTTATTCCGTTGTTAGGGAAAAGCCAATAAGGAAAGAATTGGGGTTAGAAAACAATTTGGTAGTAACATGGAATTTCCTAATCTAGTCTAGTTTGGGACGAAATTAGAGTCAGGGGATCTAGCAAATATGGTAACAAATGAGAGATATAATTATAAAATTGATCATATGATTTGGTAGCTAAGAAGTTAAGGAATCCGTACAAATTTGTGGAATAAAATTTGAGCGATTAGAACTCCCAAAAGTGATCTTAGCGTGAACGAGTATTTTTTGAGTGACATAGGTGAAAGGTATGTTGTGAAATGGGGGTTTGGAACCCTTAATTCAACAATATGTTTCCTTGCAAGATGCCAAGTGGGATTATTGTCGCCGAGGCAGGGCCATAGTGTTGGGGTGTGGACCGCCATTACGGGACAGTCGTGACATAAATCTGAAATAAACCCCAAAAACATCATTATTCTAGAAGTTTCGTCTTTGAGAGCTAAGGAAAAACCATGGGCAAGTTCTTGATAGTTTCTCACCTCTCGTAGCACTAAAGGTAAGTATTTTACTCCTCTAATCTATTTCCAATTCATATTACTTAGTTTCTTGGGTAACTAATGTTGGGGGAAAGTTTTGATCTTGGAATTATGGTTGAAAAAGCATGAATTTGGGTATTAGGACCAAATGTTAGGTCTTGGGTAGGGTTTCTCATAATCTGGGTAAATTAGACCTTGATTATTAATCCTCGCATTGAGTTGATTGTTTGTAGACCGAGAACTAGTGGAAAGAATCCAGAATTGGAAGATCAAGTTTCTTAGGAATGTTCAAGCTTTGTTCGAGGTAGGTGATGGTTTTGATTTCATGTTTGTTTGATATATGTTAGTAATTCCTTTGTTGTAATGTATGCATGTTGATGTTGCACTATTGATCATGCTAATCATAAATGAGTATGATGGAATGATAGAATGCCATGAATTACACTTGCTTGTATGATTATGAGAATGTACATTGTGATTATGATTGTGGCTTGTTGAATGGAACCAGTGTCACATTTTGACACACTAAGTGGGATCAGATTTCACGTACTGACATGCATATTGTAATGAGTATCACGATCCGACACACTAACTTTGAACAACCGTCACGATTTAGCACAGTAACAGTTTGGGTATGGGTTCCATGAGAGGATCATTGATTTGTCATATATGTGTATTACTGAGAATGTGGAATTGTACATTGATCCTTAAATGATGGCTTAGATTGTACATGTTCGGTGTATGCCTATTTTAATATGTTGTGATTATTTGCATATGTTTCACTTATTAGGATAGTCGTGTGATCCTACTAGTACAGCGTGGTTGTGTACTTATACTGCATTTGCTCTTTTTTTGTTGAGAACAAGGCATGTTTAGGCGGCTACTAACAAACCTCATCTATGAAATTAGTGATCAATAAAATTCAAGGGTGAGCCAATTCTTCCAGACTATCATGAGTGTTTTTTTCTCAGTCAATCTTAATCAGACTTAGGCTAGTGATTTACATTCCTTGTGTTTATCTTGGGGTTGCACCCATTTTCTTAGACTTGTCATTCGTAGATGTTTTGGTACATTAACTTTCAGGTTCTAGTCATTAATTCCGCAATTGTTTTTAGACATTCAGATTTTATGTGAACCCCTATTTTTCTTTTAGAAATTTAAACATGCTTATGCATCTTCAAATGATTTGGTTTTAGTTAATGTTGTTAGTTAGGTTGTTTAAGTGCGGGTGTCAATCACGATGGTCTGGGTCATAAAATAAATAGAAGTTTTCTTTTCATCTCAAACTCAAGTTGCAAGAAAAATCCAACATTCATATGTTGTAGGTCATAGAATCCAGGAGAATCAAATATTCATAGTGATACTGAGAATCTCTTCGGTGTTCCTATCATATTATTTATAGTCTTAATTCAGAAAAATAAATAACACAAATCTAAACTATATAGAGAAGAAAATCATATATATTGCTCCCAGACATCAACTTTTCGAGTTTCTTCATTCTACTCATGTTACGATCTGAGAGTACATACTAGAAGTTAGGGCATTCTCGAATCGTCACACGCCGATTTGACCTCTCGGAGGTCTTGTACAAGCACTTAGACTGTAACACTCCAAAAGTTCCATGACTTAGACTAGAGATTCATCTATTATATATTGTTCAAAATGATTTTTCCAGACCTATATTAATGTAATAAGTTCATTTAGAAAAGGTTAGAGCAAAAATGACGAAGAAATACCTTGACGTCCGGAAACTAGCTAAGTTGAACTAGTTAACGTCCCTATGTTTGGTGAAAGTTTCAAAGTGTCAAATAAAGTCCAAAATTTGTAAAAAGACTTCAAACAAGTAACATTTAGTACAAAGGGTAAAAAATTATGGTAACGACACCTTAAGGACCACCCGAAGGGTCCTTGGGGAGGACCCAAACAGGGGCAAGCAGGCTGCGAGAGTCAAGAACCTGGGGGCTGCTGCATGACGCAGAGCCCACACGTGGTTTACTGCCCCAAGATTTGGGAAGCAGCATCCCGATGCGAGGCTGTCACGAGGCACACTGCCTCGACCCAAAATTCAAAAAAATAATGGGAATTGTTCCCGCGTCGCGCAGCCACTTCGCAGATTCATTAAAGTCGTATTTTTGGTAATTTTACTTCACAAAAAGACCCATTTAAGTGAAGGGTATTTTGGGTATTTTATAGGACAACTATATATTGATTATAGGTCAGTTTTAGACCACTTTTTACACAGTTAAACCAAATCAAACGAATTTCTCTTATCTCTCTCAAGAGTGCTCTCTTTTCCAAACTCCATTGAAGAACAAGAAGTGCTAATGGAAGAAGACGAAGACTTAAAGATTTTCTTCAAAAATTCATTGATTGTTCGTCAATAAGGTATGGGTTTTTCACTCTTAGGTTTACTTTTTCCAAGAGGTCGTTTCAAAGATGGTTTTCAAGAATTCAACTCCTAGGGTTTTTACTCTACAAAACGGGTTTTCTTCCTAACTCTAGATTTATGATTTTTGATGAAGTATAATGATTTTTTATGGTTAATTAAGTATGTATTCATGGGTATTTTACTTGGAATTTTTGAATTTCGTGTGAAGCATGTTTCTTATATAAATTATGGTTTTGATTGGGTTATGTCTACTTGATAACATGAAAACGCCGGGATTTGAACTATTACTTGAATCAACTCTTTAATGACCCTTTCCCTTATCCCTAATTACGAATTGGTCTTGTATATGACTTGAAGAGTTGGTATTGATTATGTTATTGACTATTTCACTATGTTGTTGGATGATTGTTGTATATTGAACATAAGTTTTTGATAAAGGTTCTTGGAAGCAAGAGGTAAGTCTTCTAAAGTCGTGATTACTCCATGATGTTTATGCTAGCCGATAAATGATGTTACAATGCTATTGAAGTATGTATGATGTTTCTATGTATATATGTGGGCTATGAATATGTTAAATTTGAGATCATGATAAGGATATGATCATGCAAGTTTATGATGTTCAATTGTATGCCTTACACAAGATGATTATGATATGTTAATCTCACAAATGAAGGGTTGTGATGAAAGGAAATTCTCATCTAAACCTAAAGAGCTTATGATCATGTTTATACAATGAGTTAATTTTCTATGACTTATGATTAGATTTATGAATAAATGATGACTTAAAGGTTATTCACAAAGGGACTTAAGTTTAGCACTGATGGAATAGATATGAGAGGTGCCCCTTCCCTGGTTGGAAGGTAGGTTCACCATGACTCTCATGAGATAGAGGTTTCCATGTAATGTGGAACTATGGGTCTCTAATATATCTCTTAGGTTTTGAACTATGTTTCCACCATAGAATACTAGCTAGTGGATCTACCTAGAAAGCTATGTCATGTTTGGTTCTACTTTGGCCTGTAGACCACCTTCTTTCGGTGTGGGTTTTTGTGACACCGGATTCCATGCTTAGCTCACATGGTCTAAGGTCGGTTAAGGTGAATGTTCCCTCAAGTAAAATGAAAGACAAGTAAATGTACATTGACTAGGGTGACTTGAAGAGTCTACTTAGTATAGGTAGGGGTATGGGACTCTAATTAGACATTGCACAAGTTGACTCTAAGGGAAGTCCAAGAAGATTGTTCTTATGTAATATGATAACATGAAAGGTATGATGTTTATGATACATGTTGTTACCCTTATATGAAGTTGGTTACGTTAATGAACATGTTATTGGCATATATTGAATTATGAGGTGATGACTACTTATGTTACAAGTTATATGAAGCAAAGCTTTACTTATGGTCTCATATCTTATCTACTTGGTTGTGTGGGGTTATGGAGCTTCACATGACCATTGCACTTGTAAGTTGGGGATGGGATCATTGGTAAGTGTTTTGTATGTTACGTTTATATGATCTATTGAATATGAAATGTTAACATGACTCTATGATAATATGTCTTTGATTATTATCATACTTTATGTTGATGGAATCCTTAACTTGTATTTGTTCTATGTTAGGTGCATTAAAGGTTTTCAAATGACTTAGCATGCTTTCAAAGAAATTATCCTTTTTCATGCATGTCCTTAAATGTTATGTTCATATACCTATACTTAGTACATGTGGCGTACTAACCCCATTACTTTATATTACTACAAATGTAGGGTCCGGCCATTAAAGATTAAGAAGGTCGATTGATGAAGCTTGGAACTCTTTCTCCAAGTTTTGGTAGGTCCTCATGTTCGGGGATGCTATATTTTTGTACTCTTGCTTATGAAGACTTTAGTAGTTATTAAGAATACTTTTGATTCAGTTTGCGTTCTTTGGATTCTTTTGTATTAAGGCCTATATGGCATATTGACTTTTATTGGCTAAGTCTAGATTCATACTCTTTAGATGGTTTTTATATGAGACAACTTTTTGAATATCGCTACGTATGTTTTCATGATTGTTATGTATGAAGTCTAAGTATACTTCACATAGTATTAATTTTTTTTAATTTTTCCGCAATTTTAAATGATGACATGTTATGACGAATGCTAAGGGCTTATCTGAGTCCTCTGAGAGGACGATGATGCCGATCGCATCTGGGGGGTGCTCTCCAGATGTGACAAACTTTGTATCATAGCATGAGGTTGAATATGTTTAGGATCAATATCTCACTAAACAACATTACCAAGTGGTTTGTTCATGATTGCGAAGCGCGCCACAATTGTGGATGACAGGCTATGTGATGAGTAGGAAAATTTTCTTTTCTTGGTAATCCTATGTCGTGCCTCTAGAATTTTGACACTATGTGTCTTTTCTTGGTAATCCTATGTCGTGCCTCCAGAGTTTTGACTCTCTTGCGGGAGCTACTCCCCAAAGCAATCAAGTTCCTCCTCAAGTGCAAGCTACCATGTTCCGGTCAATCCAAATGGTCCAATCCATCAACACTCAAGCTCAAGCTATTACGGCACAAGCTAAGAGAGAGGTTGTTCCTTGAGAGAACCAACATTCTAGTACTATGGCTAGCCGCTTGAGGGATTTCACGAGGATGAATCCTCCTATTTTCCTTGGATCAAAAGTTGATGAAGACCCCCAAGATTTCCTTGATGAGGTCTATAAATCTTGTTTGCTATGGGGGTAAGTACTACTGAAAAGGTTGAGCTTGCTTCCTATCAAATCAAAGATGTGGCTCAGACATCGTATAATCAGTGGAAGGATAGTAGGGCTTTAGGAGGTGGTCCCGTGACTTGGGAGATATTTAAAAAGGCTTTTCTTGATCGGTTCTTCCCAAAGGAGAAAAGGGAAGCTAAGGTAGAGGAGTTCATCAACCTTCGTGAAGGAGGTATGAGTGTCAAGGAATACTCCTTAAAATTCATTGAGTTGTCCAAATATGCTTCTTCTTTGGTTTCCAATGGTAGGGATGAAATGAGCCGCTATGTAACGGGCGTGTCCTAATAGGTTTAAGAAGAATGTCGTGCAGCTATGCTTCATGACAACATGGATCTTTCTAGATTGATGGTTCATGCACAACAATCAGACGAGAGTCGTCTAAGGAAGAGGAACAGAGAAGCTAAGAAGGCGGTCCTTTGAGAGTGGTTCTTCTAAGAATAGACTTGATGTTCAAGACAAGCCTAAATTTAAGAAGAGTTTTTCGAACCAAGTCCCTTCAAATTTCTCCAAGAATCACAATGATAGAGGTTCTAATCCTAAACCTCAAAAGGGGAGAAATGGTTATCCACCAAGAGAAAGACCAACTTGTGGTAAGTGTGGTGAGAAACATGTGGGTGGATGCCTTGTTGGAATGAGTTGTTGCTATGGTTGTGGCAAAGTTGGACATATGGTGAAAGATTGTCCAAATGTGAGAAGTCAAGGAATTGGGAGTAGCCAAACTCAACCTAGCGGTCCTAGATCTAAAGCTCCAAAAAGGAACCGTTTTTATGCACTCAAGCCTAGGGATAGACAAGAGAACTCTCCCGACGTTGTGACGGGTATGTTACAAGTCTTCTCTATTAATGTTTATGCTTTGCTTGATCCCGGTGCTACCCTTTCTTTTGTTACACCTTTGGTAGCTCGAAAGTTTGATGTACTTCCCGATGTTTTGATTGAACTCTTTTCGATTTGTACCCCAATGGGTGACTCTGCAGTTGCAAAGAGAGTCTATAGGAAATTCCCTGTAATGCTTCCCAATAAAGTTACTCTTGTTGATTTGGTAGAACTTAACATGTTTGACTTTTATATCATCTTGTGTATGGATTGGCTTCATGCATTTTTTGCTTCCATAGATTGTAGGACAGGGGTAGTGAAGTTTAAATTTCCAATGAACACATTCTATAGTGGAAGGGGGGAAATTCTATGTGAAGGGGTCAAATCATTTCTTGTTTGAAGGCTTGTAAGATGATAGCCAAGGGTTGTTTATACCATGTTATGAGGGTTAAGGATCTAGAATATGAAACTCTTTCCATCGTGTCAGTCCCTGTAGTGACAAAATTCCCAAGAGGTTTTTCTTAATGACCTTCCAAGAGTTCTTCCCGAACGGGAAATGGACTTTGATATTGACTTGTTACCGAATACGAATCCCATTTCAACCATATTGGATGGCTCCGGCTGAATTGAAGGAGTTTGAAGCTCCAACTCAAAGATTTACTAGACGGGGGTTTTATTCAGCCTAGTATTTCTCCATGGGGTGCTCCGGTCTTGTTTGTTAAGAATAAGGATGGGTCCCTTAGAATGTGCATTGATTATCGCCAACTCAATAAGGTCACTATAAAGAACAAGTATCCTCTCCCTCGTATTTATGATCTCTTTGATAAACTACAAGGTGCTAGCTACTTTTCCAAGATTGACTTAAGGTCGGGATATCACAAACTTAGGGTGAGAGGTGAAGATGTTCCCAAAACAGTTTTTCGAACTAGATATGGTCACTATAAATTTCTAGTTATGTCTTTTGGGTTAACAAATGCCCCGGCGGAGTTTATGGACCTAATGAATAGAGTTTTCATAGATTACCCCAACTCATTTGTGATTGTGTTCATTGATGATATTTTGATATACTCCAAGAATGAAAATGAGCATGAGAGTCACTTGAATTTGGTCTTGCAAGTCCTCAAGAAACACCATCTTTATGCCAAATTTAGTAACTGAGAATTTTGGTTGAGGTCGATTGTTTTTATTGGCCATGTTATCTCTGGAGAGGGTGTGGAGGTTGATCCGAAGAAGACGGATGCGGTCAGAAATTGGCCTAGACCTTTGACTCCAACAGACATAAGAAGTTTCTTGGGTCTAGCCGGGTATTATAGAAGGTTTGTTGATGGATTTTCGTCCATTGCTTCTCCTTTGACAGCTTTGACCAAAAGAAGGTGAAATTTGAGTGGTCGGAATCTTGTGAGGTTTTTAAGAGTTGAAACATAAGCTTACCTCCGCTCTGTTGTTGACCTTACCGGATGGTAATGAAGGCTTTGTGGTGTATTGTGATGCTTCCCGAGTGGTCTTGGGATGTGTCCTCATACAACATGGCAAGGTGATTGCTTATGCTTCTAGGAAACTCAAAATTCATGAGAAGAATTATCCAAATCATAATCTAGAGTTAGCTGTTGTCATTTTTGCCTTGAAAATATGGAGACATTACTTGTATGGTGTGCATGTTGATGTGTTTACTGACCATAAAAGTATTCAATATGTGCTTACACAAAAGGAGTTAAATCTCTGACATAGAAGATAGTTAGAATTGTTGAAGGATTACGACATGAGTGTCGTTTCCCACCCTGGCAAGGCCAATGTGGTTACGGATTCTTTGAGTCGTATGAATATGGGTAGTATGTCTCATGTGTAAGAAGAGAAGAAATAACTTGTGAAAAATGTTCATAGGTTGGCTCGTTTAGGTGTTCGATTAGAAGATTCTCCAAGTGGTGGTTTTATGGTCCATCATAACTCTGACTCATCATTAGTGGTTGAGGTTAAATCTAAACAACACATTGATCCTCTATTGATGGATTTGAAAGAATCGGTACTTAGTAATCTCATTGAGTCATTCTCCCAAGGTGGGGATGGTTTTCTTAGGTACAAAGGGAGATTATGTGTATCGGATGTTGAGGATTTGAGAAATCAAATTCTAGAAGAGGCCCATGGTTCTCGTTATTCTATACATCCAGGTGCCACAAAAAATGTATCATGACCTTAGAGAGGTATATTGGTGGATGGTTAAGTGTCCAAATTGCCAACAGGTTAAAGCTGAGCATCTAAAGACGGGTGGTTTAACCCAAATCATGGATGTTCCTACTGGAAGTGGGAGGACATCAATATGGACTTTGTTGTTGGGTTGCCTCAAACCCGGAGGCAAAATGATTCCATACGGATTATTGTGGATAGGTTGACAAAATCTTCCAACTTTACTTCTGTAAAATCTACTTATACTGCCGAAGATTACAAAAGAATCTACATTAATGAGATTGTGAGTCTTCATGGGATTCCTTTGTCCATCATTTCGGATAGAGGTGCCCAATTCACTTCTCGTTTTTAGATATCTTTCCAAAAGGTTTTAGGTACACAAGTGAAACTTAGCACCACTTTTCATCCTCAGACAGATGGTCAAGCGGAACGTACCATTCAGACCCTTGAAGGTATTTTAAGAGCCTGTGTTATTGATTTCAAGGGAAGTTGGGATGATCATCTACCTTTGATTGAGTTCTCCTACAACAATAGTTATCATTCGAGCATCTCCATATCACCATTTCAATCTTTTTATGGTAGAAGATGTAGATCTCAAATTGGATGGTTTGAGGTTGGTGAGTCCTCACTCCTTGGTCCCGAGATTATCTATGAGTCTATAGAGAAAGTTCGAATCATAAGAGATAGATTGAAACAACCTATAGTCAGCAAAAGTCTTATGCCGATAATAGGAGAAGAGATCTTGAATTTGAAATAGGTGATCATGCCTATTTGAAGATTTCACCTATGAAAGGGGTGATGAGATTCGGTAGAAAGGGGAAGTTAAGTCCCCGGTATGTTGGTGCTTATAAGGTGTTACAACGGGTTGGAAAGGTTGCCTATGAGCTGAAACTACCTAATGAACTAGCTTCGGTTCATCCGTTGTTTCATGTTTTCATGCTCAAGAAATGAATAGGCGACCTAGTGTCTATTCTACCCATGGAAGGTTTAGGGTTGGATGAGAACCTCTCCTATGAAGAGGTTCCGGTTGAGATCCTAGATCGCCAAGTCAAGAAGTTGAGGAACAAAGAGGTCGCCTCCATAAAAGTTCTATGGAGGAACCATCTAGTTGAGATTGCAACATGGGAGGCCGAAGCCTACATGAAGTCCCGCTACCCTCATATTTTTACTCCTTGAGGTTAGACGTTCCTCTTAATGAAGAAATTTATGAATAAATATGAAATTTACTTGCTTTCTAAATCGGTGCATGTTTTGGTAAATGTTGTACCAATTTGAGTTTTTAGAAAATGCCTTCATACTCTATTCTTGCGCTTATATAAAATGTGTATGCATGTGTCTTCTTGATATTTTGTTGTTTTGTTGTCTTGAGGAGAATGATAGAATGGTAACTCTTTGATGTATTTGGATCTCATGTTAGTAATGAGAAGTTAGTTCCTCATTATGTGTTATGAAATGTTGAAGCTCTTCAATGTTGTGCATCATGAATTTAGTTTCTATGTGTAATTTTATAGTTTGTGTTGAAGGGACTTGTGAAGTACTCCTATGATCTGTGACACATTATGATTTTATTTTGTTGTTGGTTGGGCTTCTAGTATTGTGCCTTACCCTCCAAAAGATTTTGGTGTCATTCGGGGATGAATGTTCCTAAGGGGGGGATATTGTATCACTCCGGAAGTTCCATGAATTAGACTAGATATTAATCTATTAAATAATGTTCAAAATTATATTTCTAGACCTATACTAATGTAATAAGTTCATTTAGAAAATGTTAGATCCAAAACGACGAAGAAAGAACATGACATCCAGAAACAAGCTAATTTGAACTAGCTGACGTACCTATGTTTGGGGATGGTTTCGAAGTGTCAAATGAAGTCCAAAACTTGTAAATAGACTTAAAAAAGTAATATGTATTACATAGGATCCAAACATCTGGTAACGAAACCCCAAGGACCACCGTAGGGGTCCTTGGGGAGGACCCAAATATGGGCAAGCAGGCTGCCAAAGCAGGCTGCGAGAGTCAAGAACCAAGGGGCTACTGCGCGACGCGCAGCCCACACGTGGTTTACTTCCCCAAGATTTGGGAGGAATCCTCACGACGCGAGTCTGTCACGAGGCACATGACTCGACCAAAAATTCAGAAAAAAAATGGGAATTGGCCCCGTGACGTGCAACCACTTCAGATTCGTTAAAGTCGTATTTTTGGTAATTTAACTTCACAAAAAGACCCATTTAAGTGAAGGGTCTTTTGGGTTTTTTATATGATGACTATATATGTATTATATGTCAGTTTTACACCACTTTTTACACACTTAAACCAAATCAAACGAATTTCTCTTATCTGTCTCAAGAACGCTCTCCTTTCCAAACACCACTGAAGAACAAGAAGAGCTTAAGGAAGAAGACGAAGACTTCAAGATTTTCTTCCAAAATTCATGGATTGTTCGTCAATAAGGTATGGGTTTTTAACTCTTGGGATTCCTTTACCCAAGAGGTCCTTTCAATGATGGTTTTCAAGAATTCAACTCCTAGGGTTTTTACTCTACAAAACGGGTTTTTTCCTAACTCAAGATTTATGATTTTTGATGAAGTATAATGATTTTCTATGTTTAATTAAGTATTGATTGTATGGTATTTGACTTGGAATGTTTGAATTTCCTGTGAAGCATGTTCCTTCTATAAATTATGGTATTGATTGGGTTATATCTACTACTTGATAACATGAAAACGTCGGGATTGGAACTATTACTTGAATGAACTCTTTAATAACCCTTTCCCTTATCCCTAATTAAGAATTGGTCTTGTCTATGACTTGAAGAGTTGGTATTGATTATGTTATTGAGTATTTCACTATGTTGTTGGATGATTGTTGTATATTGAACATAAGTTCTTGATAAAGGTTATTTGAAGCTAGAGGTAGGTCTTTTAAAGTCGTGATTACTCCATGATGTTTATGTTAGCCTATAAGTGATGTTACAATGCTATTCAAGTATGTATGATGTTTCTATGTATATATGTGGGCTATTAATATATTAAATGTGAGATCATGATAAGGATATAATAATGCAAGTTTATGATGTTCTCTTATATGCCTTACACAAGATGAATATGATATGTTAATCACACAAATGAACGGTTGTGATGAAAGGAAATTCTCATCGAAACTTACAAAGCTTATGATCATATTTATACAAGGAGTTAATCTCCTATGACTTATGATAAGATTTATGAATACATGATGACTTAAAGGTTATTTACAAAGGGGCTTAAGCTTAGCACTGATGGACTACATATGAGTGGTGTCCATTCCCTGGTTGGAAGGTAGGTTCACAATAACTCTCATGAGATACAGGCTTCCATGTAATGTGGAACTATGGATCTCTAATATATATCCTAGTTCCTGAACTATGTTGCCACCATAGTATACTAGCTAATGGATCCACCTAGAAAGCTATGGCATGTTTGGTTCTACTTTGACCGGTAGACCACCTTCTTTCGGTGTGGGATTTTATGACACCGGATTCCATGTTTAGCTCACATGGTTTAATGTCGGTTAAGGCAAATGTTCCCTCAATTAAAATGAAAGACAAGTAAATGGACGTTGACTAGGGTGACTTGAAGAGTCTACTTAGTAAAGGTAGGGGTATGGGACTCTACCTATACATTGCACAGGTTGACTCTAAGGGAAGTCCTAGGAGATTGTTCTAATGTAATATGATAACATGAAAGGTATGATGCTTATGATACATTGATACATGTTGTTACCTTTATATGAAGTTTTATACGTTAATGAACATGTTATTGGTCTATATTGCTTTATGAGGTGATGGTTACTTATGTTACAAGTTATATGAAGCAAATTTTTACTTATGGTCTCCTATCTTATCTACTTGGTTGTGTGGGGTTATGGGGCTTCACATGACCATTGCACTTGTAGGTAGGGTATGGGATCATTGGTAAGTGTTTTGTATATTATGCTTATAGGATCTATTGAATATGAAATGTTAACATGACTCTATGATAATATGTCTTTGATTATTATCATGTTTTATGTTGATGGAATCCTTAACTTGTATATTTCCATGGTAGGTGTATTGAATATTTTCAAATGACTTTGCATGCTTTCTTAGAAATGATCATTTTTCATGCATGTCCTTAAATGTTATGTGCATATACCCATACTTAATGCATGTGGCGTACTAACCCCATTACTTTATATTACTACAAATGTAGGTCCGGCCATTGAAGATTAAGAAGGTTTATTGATGAAGCTTGGAACTCTTTATCCAAGTGTTCGTAGGTCCTCATTGAGTTCGGGGATACTATCTTTTCGTACTCTAGCTTATGAAGACTTTAGTAGTTATTAAGAATACTTTTGATTCCATTTACGTTGTTTGGATTCTTTTGTATTAAGGCCAATATGGCATATTTACCTTTATTGGCTAAGTCCAGTTTCGTACTCTTTAGATGGTGTTCATATGAGACAGCTTTTAGAATATTGTTACGTATGTTTTCATGATTGTTATGTGTGAAGTCTAAGTATACTTCACATAGTATTAAAAGTTTTTAATTTTTCCGCAATTTTAAATGATGACATGTTATGACGAATGTTAAGGTCTTGTCTGAGTCCACTAAGAGGACGACGACGCCGGTTGCATCGGTGGGGTGCTCTCGGATGTGGCATAGACATCATTCATTGCATACATATATGAAAAGTAGTGTTGAATTAAAACTTTTGACATGAATAATTTCTTAAGACATGTTTCATATACAACGATTGAAAACACTAAGTCTCAACATACACCAATCTTAGACTCAAGAATATTTGGCACCCGACCCATTCAATCGAAATATGGAAAACATAGTCTATAAAAATACTTTGAATGAAATAAATCTAAATATAGTAATGTCCTCGAATCAAGTGAGGACATACCCCAACATTGCTTCAAAGAGTCCTAGTTTCCAAGCTTTACTTCAAGACGTTTCTCACCTTCCACCTACAACTTTAGATATAGACAAGATGTATGGAATTAGTACAATGCATGTACTAAGTATGGCATAATATATAAAATCATGAAAAACAGACATTTGTATCAAATATGTTCTTTTGAGTAAAACTTCATATCATAATATATAACAACCACATAGCACACCAACTTCACATATTATCCACTTATCACAAGATAGCATAAAGAACACATCAAAACACATACACATGAGACCCTCCTACCAAAGGTTATTCTAAGGCTCACGTGAGTGAGTTATAAAGAGACCTCCCAAACAACCCCCTCAATTACACCAAAGTGATCCTTTAGATTACCTAAGATAAGATTATTCCCATTTCATCGATTATATTCCCCACCTAGAATTACTCTAAGACTCACCTAAGTAAGACATGAAAAGACCGCCCATACACCCTCTCCAAGCCTACCTAGACAACCCTCAAAGCTACCCTATATAGATACCTTTTTCATTAACATACCTTCACTTAAGTCATTTATGTTAATTAAGTCATTTAGGAGACATTCCACACTTAAGGACATTCACATAATGGTCTTGGAGAAGACCTAGGGACTCACACACTAACATCTTCAAAGCTTAATCGTGCAATGTCTGGATAGCGTCATATTCAACTACCTAATCTTCATAGAACTTATCCAACACTAGCATGTATCCCACATTATGAGAATAGGCAATAACTAACATAGACCATACTATCTATGCATGGAATTCGGAGTCATGAACCTACTGCGATGGAGGGTGTTCTACTTGCCAATGGTAGAACTAGGACACATCCTATATAGGACCGTGGTTAAGGAATATCAAGGGTTTCTTTGTTCTCCAATGTAATCTTATTTAGAGAAAATTCCCAAGCATACTCACTCGATGCTAGACTTTGTTCTTATAGAGTATTTCAATAAAGGAGTACATGAAGAGGGTTCCATATCTAGTTCATAACCAAATCATAACACACCTTACCAAAGAGGGTCCACTAGGGCAGCCTACAATGACTAAGAGGATAGCTCAATGACTTTCCTAAGGATGATTTCATGTAGTTCTAGCCAACCAACCCTAAGTCCATCGTTCACACAAGAACGATACCATTACGGCTTTCAACTTCAAGGATAACATAACCTTGTTTCTAATAGGTTCCACATAAATGACCTATGCTATATTCAAGATCATATTCCATTCATACATATACATTCATGACAAAGGTGCTAGATTTATCCTACTAAGTCAAGGGTTCATATTCATTTTCTTCATGTATCAAGTAAGGGACACAAGTCTACCAAAACAAGACACATATACTTTCCATTGTCACATATAACATATCATTCAAAAAGCACATAGGTACAACTTAGTATACTTGAAAGTCATCCTATACACTTCTATAGAATCATTAATATAACTCATCATAAGTCTCATATAACCCCATCAACAAGCATCATACTTCAACATCAAGTGATATACACAAGACTTCACTATAGCCTACTAGAGACACATATCATCAATTAGAAGAACTCATGATTTGACTTCACATATACACATAGGTCATCAATACCTTCATAATTCAAGTTATACATGCTAATAACATAGTTCATAAATTAATGCCGATGAGGCCACATTGTTTCACAATTCATAAAGTAATGTCGACGAGACTACATTATTCACAAGTATAACACATAACCACCGCCACCATAAGTGGACCATACCAAACATCATAATTGATTACACCGATACTATATACTATAGAGAAGGCTAGGTCAACATTCCTCCAATTCAATCATAACACTTCCAATCCATAGTCAATTCAACCAATCCAATACACCAAGGCTCTTACCAATAGCCATAGTCAATAGTTCAATCCAATATTCATAATATACAATGATCCAAGATAATACAATAAAAGATTTATCAATTTAGGATAGCCTACATACGACTCTAAAATAATTCCTTCATAATCCAATAGCCCAAAGTAAATTACACAAGAATTCAATAGTATAGAGACATTATCAAATCACCCATAATATAGTCAAAATAAGAAGTTCATGATTTGCATGGGTTCACAAGGAATTTTGATCTAAAATCATTTCACTAACATCAACTATATCATAAAACATTGTTTCAAATCGTTTCATGCAAGAACTCATGGCTAGAAGTTTAAATAGAAGGATTCATGTTTTTTATCATCTTTGAAATCATTTGGAATTAGCTCCTTGAATAGAAGAGGATTCAAGGATAAAAACATACCTTAATATAGAATATTAGCCCACGAAGTTTATGGAGAAAAAGCTTGGAAATATTTCTTCTTCCTTGGAGCTCCCAAGCTTCAACAATGGAGGTTTTGGAGAGAAGAATGGAGAGGTTTTATTTTGAGTTGAGGGTTTAGTTTTGATTGGTGAGTTTACGGCTTTAAAAAGACTCAATAGCCGTCAATAAGTCATCCCCAAATTACACAAAAGACCCCTGAACTTATTGGACATTTTAACCAATTCAAATTTGACTTTAAAATGACGCAACCAAATCTAGGAGTTTACTGCGCGTCGCGGAGGCATTTTCAATTCTTGGTTCTGGAACATTTTGAGACCGAATGGTTTGTGACGTCCCTGTGTCAAAGGGAAAACTTTTGCCCCTTTTAGTGCCATCTGCGCGATGCGCAGCCACTGCCATTTCTTGGTTGGCGCGGTAGCTTGCAATGGCCATGTTTGGGTCCTCCTTGGGACCCTTAGGCTAGTCTCCGGGGTGTCATTCTCGGAATTTCAACCCGTTACATTTCCAGATATGTGTAGGAACAATTGATACTCAATTTCACTCTCAAACCATCCCCCAAAACATCACTACAAAACACCATGACATACTAGTTCAACTTCGACTAGTTTCCGGACGTCTTGGACGTTTGACCTCCAAACTCTTCCAAACTTTACACACATACTATAAACACTATTATTAACTATTTTAATACCTTAAAACATCATAACCAACATGTTAGGCTCTAATTCTACATAGCTCATTTAGAGGGTGTAACAATACTCCCCCACATGGGAATATTCGTCCTCGAATGACACTTCAAACTCTTAACACACTTTCAAGAGTAAGGACTCAATCCTGGAAGATCATAACAAAAAACATCATATTCAATACACATAGATAGGTAGAACATCAATTTCACATAATCAAGAGACTCAAAACACAACAAGAAGATAGAAACTAATCTACTACTCATTATGCAACAAGACTCACATTCTTCTTTTCAGATAGAGAGAACTCCTTCTCCACACATTACCATGCTCATATACATCAAATATATGCATAATACAGACATTTGACAAAAGAACAATTTAGCCAAAATTTTAATTTCTTTATAGTGAACTATGCTCAATTTTTCAAAAATGCATCTCTTAAGCAATTTATGATGAAAGCATGACAATATGAGAGACAAAACCATATAAACTCATTTTATAATATAATCTTAACTTCATAAAATGCACAATGCAAGGAATCAATGAAATTCAATTTCAACAAGACTCCTAAACACAATGCAACATGCAACATGCTACTATGACATTCTCTCTCAAGCTCGAATAAAATATAAGAGAAAAGACAACAAATCACAACTCAACTACTCACCATACTCCCCCACTTAGAAGAAACCCATAACAATTAAACAGAGAAACTATAACTTACCGACATCATCATCATCATCTGGATTTGTTCCGTTAGCCCATAGTGCATAGAAGCGATTCTTTATTGGAACATCACCTTCCGGAACACTTGGAGGAACTTGCTTGCCCTCTTTTCCTCTAGACACAATGGAAGGACAATCGCTCACCTTGTGACCATCCTTACCACAACCAAAGCAATTTTCGGTACCAACTAGGCACTTCCTAAAGTGCTTCTTCGCACAAGTAGAGCAAGTAGGCTTAACACCTTGAGAACTACTACCACCTTCCCCCTTGAACTTAGGAGCACTAGGTCCATCATGGTTTGGAGCCGTCTTCTTGAACCTAGGTTGGTTTTTCTCATTGGATCCACCCCTCTTCAAATTCCTTGAGATCCTACTAAGTTTGGATCCCTTAATGGATTCAGAATACACCATAATCCTACACAAGTTCATGTCACTACGGAGCATGGTTGTACGACAATCTTCTTTCACAAGGTCGGCAACACCGATCAAAAACCTACTCATCTCATTTCTTGGGTTAGACACCAGGGATGGAGAGTACCTAGACAACATAGTAAACTTCAAAGAATACTCCTCAACACTCATATTTCCTTGCTTGAGATCAATGAACTCCTCAACCTTCACCTCCCTCCTCTTACGGGGAAAGTACTTCTCTAAGAAAGCCTCTTTAAGCTCTTCCCACTCTATGGGACCCGACTCAACCGGCCTATTATCTTTCCATTGAGTGTACCACACTTGAGCAACATCCCTCAATTGGTACAAAGCTAACTCCTCTTTCTCCTAGGAAGTCACCCCCATGGCACTCAACACCTTATACACACCATCAAGAAACTCTTGGGGATCCTCTCACACCTTAGAGCTAAAAAGATAGGAGAATTCATCCTCACAAAGTCCCTCAATCTTGAGGTCATAGTACTCTCCAAAGCATTCACCCTAGGCCCAACGTCTCTAGTCACATGAGTAGTCATGGCTCGAGCTAGGGCAAGTAAAGCATGTCTAATCTCTCCATTAGTCAAATCCGGGGGAACCACCGGAACCTCATCCCCTTGACCCCCAATAGGAACTTGAGCACCTTGTGGAACTTGTTCACTTTGAAGAACTTGCTCAACTTGCTCAAATTGAGGAGGAATTTCCTCATTCACCCTCTCCTCTTCAGCCCTTCTTGCATCCATCCTTCTAGAATTCATCTTCCTAAAAACACAAGAAAAACATTTAGAAGGACACTCATAACTTTTTACTCTACGGCACGACACAAGAGTAGAAAAGAAGGGAAACTATATCGTCATATAGCCTCTCGCTCATGGATGTGTCGCGACTCACACCAATGAGCAAGACTCTACTAGACGTGTTTTTTGAGACTTTTCGATTCCTAAGTACAACTTCATAACCTATGGTCTGATACCAAGTTTGTTACGACCAGAGAGTACACCCTAGAAGTTAGGGAATTCTCTCATCGTCACATGGCATACTTGACCTCTCAGAGATCTTGTACAAGCCCTTAGACATCATTAATTGCATACATGTATGAAAAGTAGTGCAAAATTAAAACTTTTCACACAAATAATATCTTAAGACATCTTTCATATACAATGATGTAAAACACTAACTCTCAACATACCCCAACCTTAGACTCAAGAATACATGGGACACGGCCCATACAATCGAAATATGGAAAACTTAGTCTATTACAATACTTTGATTGAAAGAAATCTAAAAAGAGTAATGTCCTCGAATCAAGTGAGGACATACCCCAACTTAGCTTGAAAGCATCCTAATTTCCAAGCTTTGCTTCAAGACAGTTCTCACCTTCCACCTACAACTTTAGATATAGACAAAATGTATGGAATTAGTACAATGCATGTACTAAGTATGGCATAATATATAAAATCATGAAAAACAGACATTTGTATCAAATATGTTCTTTTGAGTAAAACTTCATATCATAATATATAACAACCACATAGCACACCAACTTCACATATTATCCACTTATCACAAGATAGCATAAAGAACACATCAAAACACATACACATGAGACCCTCCTACCAAAGGTTATTCTAAGGCTCACGTGAGTGAGTTATAAAGAGACCTCCCAAACAACCCCCTCAATTACACCAAAGTGATCCTTTAGATTACCTAAGATAAGATTATTCCCATTTCATCGATTATATTCCCCACCTAGAATTACTCTAAGACTCACCTAAGTAAGACATGAAAAGACCGCCCATACACCCTCTCCAAGCCTACCTAGACAACCCTCAAAGCTACCCTAGATAGATACCTTTTCATTAACATATCTTCACTTAAGTCAATTATGTTCGTTAAGTCATTTAGGAGACATTCCACACTTATGGACATTAACATAATGCTCTTTGAGAATACCTTGGGACTCACACACTAACATCTTCAGAGCCTAATCGTTCAATTCTAGATAACATCCCATTCCACTACCTAAACTTCATAGATTTTATCCAACACTAGCATGTATCACACATGATTATAATAGGCAATAATCGACATATACCATAGTATCTATATATGGAATCATGATTCATGAACCTACTCCGATGGAGGGTGTTCTACTTGCCAATGGTAGAACTAGGACACATCCCATGTAAGCACATGGTTAAGGAATATCAAGGGTTTCTTTGTTCTCTAATGTTAGCTTATTTAGAGAAACTTCCCAATCATACTCACTCGGTGCTAGACTTTGTTCTCATAGAGTATTTCAATAAAGGATTACATGAAGAGGTTCCATATGTAGTTCATAACCAAATCATACACACCTTACCAAAGAGGGTCCACTAGGGCTGCCTACAATGGCTAAGAGGATAGCTCAATGACTTTTCTAAGGATGATTTCATGCCATTCCAGCCAACCAACCCTAATTCCATCATTCACACTAGAAGGATACCATTACGGATTTCAACTTCAAGGATAACATAACCTTCTTTCTAAAAGGTTCCACATAAATGACCTTCTTTGCTATATTCAAGATCATATTTCATTCATACATATACATTCACTACAAAGGTGCTTTAGCCTACTAAGTCAAGGATTCATATTCATTTTCTTCATGTATCAAGTAAGGGGCACAAGTCTACCAAAACAAGACAAACATACTTTCCATTATCACATATAGCATATCATTCAAAAAGCACATAGGGACAACTTATTATACTTGCAAGTCATCCTATACACTTCTATAGATTCATTAACATAACTCATCATAAGTCTTATATAATCCATCCAGAACCATCATACTTCAACATCAAGTAATATACACAAGACTTCATTATAGCCTACTAGAGACACATATCATCAGTTAGAAGAACTCATGTTTTGACTTCACATAAACACATAGGTCATCAAGACCTTCATAGTACTCACATATTCAAGCTATACGTGCTAATAACTTAGTTCATTAAGTAATGCCGATGAGGCCACATTGTTTGACAATTCATAAAGTAATGCCGATGAGGCTACATTATTCACAAGTATAACACATAATCACCGCCACAATAAGTGTACCATACCAAACATCATAATTGAAAACACATATACTACATAATATAGAGAAGTTTAGGTCAACAGACCACCAATTCAATCATAACACTTCCAATCCATAGTCAATTCAACCAATCCAATACACCAATGCTCTTACCAATAGCCATAGTCATCATTTCAATCCAATATTCATAATATACAATGAAACAAGGAAATACAATATGAGATTTATCAATTTAGGATAGCCTACACACAATTCTAAAATAATTCCTTCATAATCCAATAGCTCAAAGTAAACAACACAAGAAATCAATAGTATAGAGACATGATCAAATCACCCATAATATAGTCAAAATAAGAAGTTCATGATTTTCATGGGTTCATAAGGAATTTTGATCTAAAATTATTTCATTAACATCAATTATATCACAAAATATTATTTCAAATCGTTTCATGCAAGAACCCATGGCTAGAAGTTGAAATAGAAGGATTCATGTTTTTGATCATATTTGAAATAATTTGGAATTGGCTCCTTGAATAGAAGAGGATTAAAGGATGAAAACCATACCTTAATAAAGAATATTAGCCCACGAAATTGATGGAGAAAAATCTTGGAAATTTGTCTTCTTCCTTGGAGCTCCCAAGCTTCAACAATGGAGGCTTTCGAGAGAAGAATGGGGAGGTTTTGTTTTGAGTTGAGGGATTAGCATTGATTGGTGTTTGGGGGTTTAAAAAGAATCAATAATCGTCAATAAGTCATCCCAAAATTATTCAAAAGACCCCTGCACTTTTTGGACATTTTAACCAATTCAAATTTGACTTAAAAATGACGCGACCATATCTGGGAGTTTACTGCGCGTCGCGGAGGCATTTTCAATTCTTGGTTCTGGAAAATTTTGAGACAGAATGGTTTGTGACGTCCCCGCGTTGCAGCTAAAACTTTTTCCCATTTCGGTGCCAGCTGCGGTACACATAGCCACTGTCATTTTTTGACTGGCGCGACAGCTTGCAATGGCCCTGTTTGGGTCCTCCTGGGGGACCATTGGTCCCCGGGGCTTTGTTCTCAGACGTTTTGACCCTTTACATGTCAGTATATGTGTAGAAACCTTCGATACTCAATTTCACTTTCAAAACATCCCCCAAATCTTCATTACAAAACACCACGACACACTAGTTCATCTTCGACTAGTTTGCGAATGTCTTGGACGTTTGACCTCCCAACTCTTCCAAACTTTACACACTGCCTATAAACACTATTATTAACCATTTTAAGACCTTAAACCATCATAACCAACATGTTAGGATCTAATTCTACATAGCTCATTTTGAGGGTGTAACAACCCAGGCCCTTAATAATTTGGTTGCATGAACAATGAAGAAAAGAGAAAACTGAACTCAATGAGTATTATCTCATGTACAAACGAAGATGCATAACATATATACCCAAACATCCAAATAGTGATAGAAATGTACGTTGTTATTTTATATGGGGATACACTATTACAAAGATTCATATTTATAGAAGTATAAAGAAATTGCATCTTTTGGCTGTAACTATAATCTATCTTTTTCCTACTTATAGAGAAGAATTGAGAGGGAACAAGAAATATTGAAGAGGGTTTTTTATCTATTATATCTACTTCAAAATAATAGATAATTTGCCTTGGAATTAGCAAAATGATTTCTTCTGCTACTATGACTTGCATTTGTTTGTAGTTAATTGCCAATGTTTCCATTGTCAAAAAAATTCATGCCTTAAATATGCTGATCTTATGTCTTCTTTATAACTAAAGAAGAAAATTGTTCTTGTCTGTTATAACATGAATGCTCTCATAAATGAGAATTCCCCTACACATCATGAAGAGATATGGGAGGATGTAGAGGTTGAGAATGATGAGGATGTTGGAAAAGAGGAAGAGGCGCGGGCTGAGACTACATGTATTTCTTTCTTACACCCATTGTTAGCGCAACAGATTATGTTTTTCCACAAAGGATAGGCTTATCCTGGAGTTCTTCCCATAGTGCAAGTAACTCAAACTCCCACCAACACCCCTATTTCTATTACCGAACTTAAGGTGGGTGGAGTTGTAGGTACTGATACTTTCTACCATACTTTGTTGGGTCCCGTAATGTCTGGTAATGACATGAGATGTTGACTAAGCTCTTGATATTGAAACTACATATTTTCCATGGGTCTGAGAGTGAGCACGCCTATGAGTTCATCCTAGATTGTTATGAGAGGCTTCATAAGTTGGGAATTGTCCATCAGTATGCAGTAGATTTTGTGAATTTTCAACTTCAAGACGAGGCTAAGCTGCGGTGGAGAGCTTGTGTGGAATGCAGATATTCATCTTTACCCCCATTCACTTGGACCTAGTTTCATGCTATGTTCTTAGAAAAGTATGTCCTTCGGACTTTGAGAGATCATAAGAAGGATGTGTTCATTGCTTTGGAGCAAGGTGGTATGATTGCGGTTGCTTATGAGGCTAAGCTACATGTTTTGTCTAGATATGCTACGCAATTAATGAATACTAAGGAAGAAAGAGTCCATCTATTTTTTAAGAGACTGAATTTTGAGTTACAGGTATTGTTTGTGAACATGACTTCTGCAGGGAAAAGTCTAGATGATGTAATAGATTTTGTGAAGAAAGTAGAGGGGGTGAGGAGAGACGATCAGACTAAGGCATTGTCTTAGAAATTTAAGAGAACAAGTAAATTTCAGGGTTCCTTCTTAAGAGATTCAGGTAGGCGGACAGTTTCATCTCGGCCAATTCAGTCTGCTATGCCCGCTTCTACAGCTAATTACTCTGGAACTCCACCTAAAAATTGGATTCACGATATCCAGAGAGCCACACCCTCACTGGGAAACATGTCATCTTTTGATCGCAATTGTTATGAATATGGAGAACCTAGGCATATGAGGAGGAATTTTCCGCTCCCGCGCATGTTAGATCCTGCACAGCAGTACCTGCGTGAAATGGTAATAATGGTCGCGGGCGTTCACAAGGTGGACGAGGGGAAATTAGCGAGGCCATGGAGGTCATGGAAATGGTAACTCAGGTAGAGCTACAGCGCAACCAAACAAGGAAGTTGCCTATCAAGATGACACAGCTAAGTGTTATGCCTTTTCGTGCAAAAGCGAGGCAGAGTCTACAGACGCAGTAATCACATGTACTATTCTTGTATGTGACCGGATGGCTAATGTGTTATATGATCTAGATTCTACTTATTCTTATGTGATAGTGTCATTTGCCTCCTAATTTAATTTGATTTTTGACATACTTATGCCCCCATCCATTTTTCTACCCCTGTTAGGGAGTCTGTCATAGTAACCCATATCTATCGTGTTTGTCCTATCTTGTTTAAGGTTTTTCAAACTCGGGCTGATTTGGTTATTTTTTATATGACTGACTTTGATATAATCTTAGGTATGACTTGGTTGTCCCTCTATTATGTTGTGTTAAATTGTAACACTAAGTCTATGACTGTAGAGATTCCAAGTAGGAAAAAGTTAGTGTGGGTAGGGGTGTTCAAGCCAAAGACAATTAAGATCATACCCTCTATTAAGGCTAGGAAACTAGTAGGACAGGGTTGTTTGGCATATTTGGCTCATATTGGGTATATCGAGGTTATATCTTCCCCTATCGAGTCAATTTTTGTGTTGTCGGAGTTTCGAAAAGTGTTTCCTATTGATTTTTCTTGTATGCCTCCAGATAGGTATATAGATTTCTTCAGGATTTAGAACCTGGTAATTGTCTCATTTAAATCCCTCCGTATCGTATGGATCCAGCAGAATTAAGAGAGCTTAAGTCTCAAATCCAAGAGCTCCTTGATAAAGTATTCATTCTTCCTAGTGCTTCCCCATTGGGAGCCCCTATCATGTTTTCTAATAAAAAGATGGTAGTATGAGGATGTGCATAGACTATCGCCAATTTAATAGGGTCACCATTCTGAATAATTATCCACTGCCTCAGGTAGATGATATTTTTGACCAGTTTCACGGTGCATCATTTTTCTCTAAGATTGATCTAAGGTCTGGGTATCATCAGATAAAGATCATACCTAAGGATATACCAAAAACAACATTTAGTTCTCGTTATGGGCACTATGAGTTCGTAGTTATGTCGTTTGGGTTGATAGATATGCCTACAGCTTTCATGAGTTTGATGAATGGGGTATTCTAACCCTTTCTTGATTTTTTTAGATAGTATTTATTGATGACATTTTGGTTAAGTTGAAAAGTAAGGATCAGCATGTCAGCCATCATAATATTGTTCTTGGTGTTCTAGGGAAGCAAAAGTTGTATCCAAAATTTTATAAGTGTGAATTTTGGTTGACTTTGGTTGCCTTTATGGGGCATGTAGTTTACAAGGAATGGGTGATGGTACATCCACAAAAGATTGAAGCGGTTAGGAATTGGGTTTGATTAAATTCTGTGAATGAAATTTGGAGTTTTGTGGGGCTTGCCAGATATTATCGTCAATTTGTGAAAAGCATCGCTTCTGTTGTCGCATCTTACAATGTTGACCAAAAAGGAGTTACCTTTTGAATGGACTGAAAAATGTGAGAAGAGCCTCCAAAACTTAAGACTCTCTTGACCACAATAGTTATTCTTGCACTAGAGATTGAAGGTAAGGATTTCATTGTGTATGGTGATGCTTCACATTTAGGTTTGGGTGCGGTGTTGATGAAAAATAAAAATGTCATAGCTTATGCATCGTAACAGTTGAAAGTTCATGAACAAAATTACCCAACACATAATTTGGAGTTGGCAGTGGTAGTGTTTTCTCTTAAGATCATGGGCATTATCTTAATGGAGTCAAGCGTGAGGTATTTACTGATCACCGTAGCCTACAACATGTATTCACTCAAAAGGATCTAAATTTGAGACAAACAATGTGGTAGGAGTTACTCAAGGACTATGATGTGACAATTTAGTATAATTCGGATAAGGCTTACATAGTGGGAGATGTATTAAGCCAAAATGGGGTAAGTATTGGTAGTCTAGCTTGCTTGGGTTTGACCAAGCGACCTTTGGATAAGGAAATTCAACATTTGAAGTCTAAGTTCATGCAATTTGGCATCTTTGAAAGAGGTGGGGTGTTATCTTGCATTGAGGTTGGGGCCACCTTCATGGAGGAGATCAAGGCCAGACAGTTTGAAGACGAGAATTTGAATAATCTTAGAAAGAATAAAGTGATTGGTAAGGCAATATATATGGTTCCTGATGTGGGGGGGTGGGCTGCTCGGTTTTAAAGGAAGAATTTTTGTACCTAGAGTTAGCGACTTGATTAAGAGGTTAATGACAAAATCCCATGGTTCAAAGTATTCCATTTATTCGGGTGTGACAAAGATGTACCGATATTTGAAGTGACTCTATTTATGGCCAGGCATCAAGAAGGATATAACGGAGTTTGTGGCTAACTATAAAATTGCCAACAAGTAAAAAATTAACACCAAAGGTCTGCAGGTTTGCTTCAGACAATGCCAATTCGGGAATGGTAGCGGGAAAGAATACCTTTGAATTTCATTGTTGGTATTCCCAAAACATTGGAAAAATATGATTCTTTTTCGGTAGTGTTGAAAATTGACTAAGTCAACCCACTTCATTCAAGTCAGAGTAGACTGTAATGTGCACAATTGTAAAAGAATAGTAAGGCTGCACTGGATGCTTCTTTTTAGCATCCCAGACTGTGGTAAGCAGTTCACATCCATGTTTTGATAAAAATTGCATGAGTATAAGAAACTCGTTTTTAGCACAGCCTTCCATCCACAAGAAGAAGGGCAGTTAGAAAGGACTATTCAAGTGTTAGAGGACATGGTGAGATCATGTGTTATTGACATCTAGATATTAACTCCGCAATTGTTTTGTTAGACTTTCAGAGTTTTTGGGAACTCCCTATTTTTCATCTAGACATTTAAACCTGCTTTTGTATCTTTAAATATTTCAATTTTCGTTAATTTGGTTAATTGGGTTGTAGAGTGGTTCTCCCTCCAGAGGATTAGTGTGGGTGCCAATCATGATGGTTTGGCTAATGACATTCACATTCATAGACCTTTTTGTCCATCTCGTTTGTAGGTTGCAAAGAACATCCTATATTCATATGTAGTAGGTCATAGAATCCACGAGAATCCGACATTGATAGTGATACAGAGAATCTTTTCTGTGTGCCTATTATATTATTAATTGTCTTAAGTCAGAAAATAACTAACATAAATTAGAACTATAGAGAGAAGAAAAGCATTATATATATATATATATATATATATATATATATATATATATATATCACTGCAAGGCATTGCTCGCAGACATCATCTTCAACATCACGTTTCGAGTTTCTTCATTATACCCAGGACCTTAATGATTTGGTTGCATGAACTATGAAGTAATGAAAAAATGAACTCAATGAGTATTATCTCATCACCAAACAAAATTCATAACATATATACCCAAACAGCCATATAGCGATAGAAATGTAGATTTTTATTTTATATGGTGATACACTATTACAAAGATTCATATTTATGAATAGAAGTATAAAAAAGTTACATCTTTTGATTGCAACTATATAATATATCTTTTTCCTACTTATAGAGAGGAATTGAGACGGAACTGTCAAGATTTAAGCGGTTTATATCTCTTATACTACTTGACATTAATAGATATTTTTGCTTGGAATTAGCGAAATGATTTCTTCTGCTACTATGACTTGCGTTTGTCTGTACGTAACTGCCAATGTTTCCATTAACACAAAATTCATATCTTAAACATACTAATCATTTTTGTTCTTTAGAACTAGGGAAGAAAATTGCTATTGTCCCTTATAACATGAATGAACAAAGCATTGGTATAAACATTGAAGAGAATATTGGGTACTATTGAACTATATGTTACCAAAGATTCTGATCTTCACTTTTAAATAGGAAACAGGATAACTTTGTGAAGCTGAATTTAGCAAGGGTTAAGGTTGCCTCTTATATAAATAATAATGAAAAACAAAGTTATTGGCAAGTCATAGTTCAGTAATACTTAATCTTCTTTTCAACCTTGAACCAATTAATTATAAGTCCATTCATGTTATAATAATGGATAAAGACTATTATGTTATGTAAATCATTAGGACACATAAGATTTGCATGCTTAAAGTATGAAAAATATTGTTATTGGAAACACTTGCAATCCATTACAGAAAAGCTTAAGTAAAAGTAGCAAAAACGCATTCTTACTATTTTTAAAGCCAACATCTCTATTCATATTTTGAAGTTGTACAAAAGATAAAAGTCACTCAAATCTATCCTCCTTTGTCTCAGTTCTTCTATTAAATGGGGGGGGGGGGATTATAGTTACTGACAAAAAGCCTTTTTACGCTTCTATGCATATTCAAGTCTTTGTTATATTGCATATGCATACTTTCTAAAGAACATATATCTATCATTAAAAATATATATTAAGAGACACCTTGATCACTTATCACTTCTTATTTCTTGAAGATGACACTGTTATAAACGGGTGGATACTTTAGTCATATCTTGACATGTATTATTACTTCTAAGTCCTTCGCAGCTAAAATAAAGTAAAGTATCTCAACAAAGGAAATAATGAGAAATTTTCCTTAAAGCACCACTATGCAAATAATTAATGAGAAATAGCTAACTTATTTTCTTTCAAATATAATTATTCAAAGAGAATAAAATAATATAAATACTTATTTTTTTTAAAATTAATTTATTTGTTTGCTATCCCAAATATGACTAAAATTAAATTTATAATGAAGTTCAAGGAGCTCTCGACCCAAAATCTCACATACATATCTTCTAGTTACCATGAGTTAAGAACATCAAAGAACTTAGATTTACTTTTAAATCCTGTTGAAGAGAGGTATATCATATAAATATATAATTCAAAAAAAAAAAAAAAGAATATAAAATTAGATGCAAATTTATTCTTGGTATGAAACTTATATTTTTTATATTTGTCAATCATCTTTAATAAGCAATTACGAGCTTGTCATTTCAATAAACATGAGTAATATCTAGTAATGTCTGTGGAAAATAAATGGAACAGTTGAAGAAATCAATGGTTGCTTACAAGGTAAAAGATATAAATTCAACATATAATGATAGAAGAGAATCAACTTATTGCATACTACTTGGTAAACATGACTATAGAATTGGGAATTGCATATTCACAGATTTTCATAGCGTGGATGCAAAAGGAAGGAGAATCACAAAAAGTGACAAATTCAAAGCTTATATCCAAGAGTATCACTAATAAGGATATAGTGGGGAAGGGGAGGCTACAATATAAGCTTTTCCCCATATACATTATTTACAGAAGATATAGGGAAACAACAATGTGAAATGCTATCCAGCCTAGGCTATTTTTAGCTAGCACAAAGGAATCAACAAATAAGAGGATCTGAGTCAGATGGAACCACTTTAACCTGAAAAAAGTTTTAATGACTATTATGAGGAGGTGGAAAGAAGCTGCCCATGCACTCCAAGCACTGCCTTTAAGGTAGTAGAAACAGAAGAAATCAAAGATGAGGGGAAGAATTATTTTTAAAAAAAAAAGCAACATAATGATTAAGCATCCTCCCCTAAGATAAGACCTAGAAGTAACACACAAGGAGCACGGTCCACTAAATCATAGAATACAACTACAAAGGCACTTTGGTCAGCTCAAACAGGCATATGAATAAGGAAGTAAGAAAAATAGAGAAGACTTACTCTAATTTAGCTAATAAAAAGGGAATCAAGGAGAATAATTTAACAATAATCCATAACATAAGGAGGCAGAACTTCTTGCTATCTTGAAGAGGGACATCTTTCAGATGGTTAGGGATAATGGTGATGAAGGAATATAGGCTGATTAGAAAACCCTAGACTAAAGGATATATTTGTAGGGATTAGATTTTGGGTTGGATCTGAAGTAGGTTGTGTCTAACAGGTTGTTTTGGTATGTATTAAGAGAATTTTGTTCGGTGGCATTTCCTATCTTCTAGATATAGTAGTCAATCTTTGACACTGATCACGTTCTTTCACATAAGCTATAGAGTCTTTGAATAAAGAGGACAAAAAGAAGTCATATTGCAATACATTGTGAGTTGTGCGCTCTCCTCCATAAGGACTTGAATTACAACTCTCGAGAACTTATTTGACCTCATTTTTCATAATGTGTCTTCTAACAACATGATCCACAACTTGTTTAAACAAGAATGGTTCATCCCAGATGTAAAATTTAGCATCATGATTCATCTTCTTTCTTTTTTGAGTAGTTACGCCTCATTGGAACACTGCACTCACTAATAGATTTACTATATTAGCATACCACTACACTTGGGAGATATATAAGGCCATGAAATACTCATTCAAAAACTCTTCACATATTTTTCCCCTTCATTCACAAGCGAGAAGTCCTCTGACCTCGAAAGATGATCAGCTATTTGTTCTCTATACCTTTCCGAATTTTGATTTCAAGGTCAAATTCTTGAAGAAGCAATATACATCAAATGAACCTTGGATTAGCATCCTTCTTGTTGAATAGGTACCTAATAGCTACATGGTCAGTATAAACAATCATTTTGGTACCTACCAAATACGATATGAACTTCTCGAAGGCAAAACACTAGAGAAAGCATCTTCTTCTCAGTCACTTTGTATTAAGCTTGAGCAGAATCTAGGGTCTTGCTAGCATAATATATCGAATGGAACACCTTCTCTTTCTTTTGTTCCAATATTGCACCCACTACAACATTGCTTGCATCGCACATGAGTCCAAATAATGGTAGCTCCTAATGAGGAACAATCAAGTTTGGAGCTTCAATTTAGTTTCGTCTAAGGACCTGAAAAACATTCACACAATTTTTATCGAAGTCAAATTTTACCTCTTTCTTCGATAAACTGCACATAAGTCTGGCAGCCAATTGTTCCTCAACTCTAAACGTTCTTGAATCAGTTAGTAGACCTCTTGTTTTTTTCTCATCTTCAAGTTGCAAGAAACATCCAACATTCATATGTAGTAGTTCATAGAATCCACGAGAATTTCCTTCAATCAAATCTTTGATAAACTGGGCTCCAATTAAAAGTACACATTTTGCCAGAAACCAAACACCATGAAGTGACTTCATTTGCCATCTTAATAATTTGACAAGAAAATGAATTAATTTTAGAACTGTAATGACATACGAAAGAGCAGAATATTTTTATGATGGAAATTTGGAACGAATGTAACGTCATTTGAAAACAAAGAAGATTCAAAATAATATTATCATGTACTGTTACAACCAAAAAATCAGCATTTTTCTTATCTGCAAGGACGTCATCAGTTTGCATAGTTCTTTCATCATCGAAGTCTAATTCCAATATCAAAGGCATTAATTTTTGGAATTCATGTTGTAGCCTTATTTGTTCTTCAGCTATTGTTGTCCATCTATTAACTGATGTTGCCAATAGAATTCTTAATTCTCTTTGGACGTGATGTGAAGTTCATGTATGTTATGAACAAATTATATATCTATCATCATGGTCAAAAAATTGTGTATCTTCAGGAGCAGGTGTGGTACCTCTTTCAGCAACTATGAAGAAATGAAAAAAAGAAATCAATGAGTATCATCTCGTGTTCAAACAAAGATACATAACATATATACCCAAACAGCCGAATAGCGATAGAAATGTACGTTTTTATTTTATATGGCGATACACTTTTACAAAGATTCATGTTCATAGAAGTGTAAAAAATTTCATCTTTTTGTTGTAACTATAATCCATCTTCTTCCTACTTGTAGAGAAGAGTTGAGATGGAACAAGCAAGATTGAAGCAGTTTTTTTTAATCTCTCATACTACTTCAGAATAATAGATATTTTGTCTTGGAATTTGTGAACTAAATTTTTTCTGCTACTATGACTTGCACTTATCTGTAGTTACCTGTCGGTGTTTCCAATAACAAAAACTTTCATGTCTTGTTCATGCTAATATTATGTGTTCTTTAGAACCAGGGAAGAAAATTGTTCTTGTTCGTTATAACTAAAAGTGCATAAGCATTAGTGTTTTGCTAGTCTTGTAACATTCTTTTACTGCGCACAGTTTGATTAGGATTAGGTTTGTTCAATTTATTCAAGTGATAGTTATATTAGTTATCGTTATTTGTTCCTGCATTCTAGGAGTTTGTTTAGGCTGATTTTGTTTATTCCATCTGTATAAAAACTCTACAAGAGTCTCGTCAAAGAAATATACTTTTTTCTACTTTATTTCTTTGTCTTTAGATGGTGTTAGCGCCATAAATACTTTAACGAGTATTTTTTTCCTCCTCGTCAATGGCTCCCTCAACACCAGTTGTCAATGTTGATGCTTTCCATGTCAATAAACACCTGATTCAGTTTGATCCAGACTCTCAACTTCCCATTAAACTGTATGGCTGCCACAACTTCACAGTTTGGACAGCCCAGAGTGCCATGCTACTTCATGGCCATGACCTCTATGGACATATTAACGGCACCACGTTGTCTCCTCCAAAAAGAATTGTCACTTGCGCAACTGAAACTGCCAATCCCGAGTACAAAGATTGGTTTCGACAAGATAAACTGATTCAAAATGCTCTTATGGCCTCTGTTGATGCCACAATTGCATCTATTGCCGCTTCCGCAGAAAACTATAAAGTTTCCTCGTTCACCTTCACACCTCTTTTGTGAACAAGTCTCAAACTCGATCTTCAGCCTCCGTCACCATCAAAGTCAAGTCAGCAAGGATAAAAAATCTATTGTTGACAATCTGCGTGAGATTCGATCTCTATCTGATGAACTTGTCACAGCCAGTTCACCCGTCAATAACGAAGAACTTGTGGTGAAAATAATTGAGTGGCCTCGGTCCGGAATTCAGTGAGATTTTAGCAGAATTACGGGCACGCGACTCTCCCATCAGATACGCAGAACTAATTGACAAACTTCTTGATCACGAAGTTTTACTCAAACATGAGGATCTAAAAAGACCACCACTCATGTGAAAGCAGCAGTTGCTCAATTCGTCACACATTCCCAATCAGCCTCACCCAATACTAGACGACCGCCAAACAACAATAACTGGCGTCCTGCAACTAGACAGCCCACTCAAAACGCCACTCCCCAAGATTCGAACAATTCTTCTTAATGGAGCAAATTCCCACAGAAACCCTCACGAGTATGCTGTCAGTTTTGTAACAAATTTGGGCATACGACAAATGTTTGTAGGTCCCGATCGCATAACCACTTCGATGCAAAGGCTAATTTTTTTCCCCAAACATCAGCGCATGACCCCTGAATTGTTGAGTGGGATGCATCTCACCACATTACCTTTGATGACAACTCCCTACATAATTTTCAAGACTTCAAAGGGGTGGAGGATGTTGTCACGACCCAATTCTATAGCCTGGACGTGGCCAGCACTCAAGAACCATTGTTGGTCCCCAAGCGAACCCTCATCCTTTCTGAATACAAGCGTAAGACTAACTTAAGCAAGCAAAATCTTAAAACTGAAATAAAAGCTCTTAAAACTTAAATACAAACTTTAACTCAAAAGAAAACTATGAATAGTAAAATATATTCAACTCGCCCAAAAATAGGCAACTTAAGTCTTTAAAACATTTAGTAAAATAAATGAATAATACAGACTTCTCAACTATACTTACTATCTATGAAGCCTCTAATTTTTAATGATGGAAGTCGGGACAAGAACCACAACATCTTGACTAAACTCAAAAGCAAATGAAATCCTCCGAATCATGGAGGCTCAGCATATCTAACTCTAACACTCGGATGTATCAACGAAGCTCTTGTTGATGATCCTGAATACCTATGTCTGTATCATCAAATGATGCTGGTCAAATGGCTCAGTACGTGGAATGTACGAGCATGTAAGGGGAAATCTAAAGCATAACATAAGCTTGAAACTTGATAAAAAGGAAATAAACTTACATCTTTTCAATCTTACTCAACTCAAGGAAATACTCAATGATACTTGAAAACTACTCAACTTACTCAATTCAAAAGTACTCAAGTATAAGATACTCAACTCAAAGATTAGATACTCAACTTCAAAGATATGATACTCGACTCAATGAAGCATAGATCAACTCAAGATACTCAACTTGAAATACTCAACTCCGAAAACTTAACTAAACTCATTTAAATATAAAGTAGTTTAAACAAGTGCATGGAAAGAAAAGTTGTTTAAAAACATGATGTCAACTCTGTGTATGTAACAAGGATACAACGTAACTCTGAAATGTATATGAAAATACAATTAACTGAAATATATAAAAATGCAATAACTTTTGTGGGAGTTTCTCTAACCGTCAACCATCACTTAAGAGCTATAGTGATGATACAACACTTTATCTCACGCTACAAAGGACCATCCTAAATCTTGCCATCAGTATAGGACCTAACTTAACTTAGTGGATCTACTAGTCTATTGTGAAAAGGATTCATCTAAAAAGTATGACCCTTTTCTACCCATGGTGGCTACATGATTTTATGGAGACGTGAGTTAACTAAACTCATGCTCGCCCCAATTCGGTGCTCATTACTACTCCCAAAATATACTAGCTCTTATGTTTTAAAAACATGCTTCTTCTGTTATTTGAGATTAGTGCTCAAAAACTTAGCTCAAAGGCTACCTTGGAAATCTCGGTTTCCCTCCTTGCTTCATTTAGAAAGTTATTACTCTTTTATGAAAACTAGTCGAAAGCTCTTTGGAAATCCCAGTTTCCGTTCTTATTTAAATGTGAAATTTTTTTAAATCTCTTTGTTAATACTTAGTCCCCATATACTTTTGAAGAAATGAACTTCAACTTTACTCTTTACTTTGTACTCTTTACTCAACTTGAACTTTAAGTCTAAAGGAAAGTTAAACGTTTGGTATAAAAGACTTTTGAGAACTTTATAAAGTTTTCTTTGACTTACTTCTTAACTTCTATACTTGAATCTTAACTTTCCTTGAATTGAAGTATGGATTTGAGGTTCATGATCTCATTTTTATGGACGATTTCATGATTTTCAACATGTAGGGTTTATGCGGAACTATAAGCATGAACTACTCAACTCGAGAACTCAAAAGTACTTCTCATCTCAAGACTATTCGACTTATAGGGCTCATTCGGAATTATGGGCATGAACAATTAAACTCAAGGACTTCATGGCTAACATGTAATAGTCCCATGATTAGAAATATAATCTCAAAAGGAATAAGAAACTCAATACTCAAGACTTAAAACTTGGAGATACTACTCCTCTTAATGATACTCAATTATGGAATTCATGCGGAAGTAGTGGGCATGAACGACTAGACTCAAAGGTCTAAGTAAATAGATGGACCTCATGTATACAAATATTCTCATTCTCTTACTTACTTTCTCAAAACTTGGTTCAAATCAATAGTTTACCTCAAATGATTCACAATTGAACTTAAAAGATTTCTTGAACTCTACTCTTAACTCTCTCTCTCTTGAATGTGAATTATGAATTTAAGAGTTTTGGTTCATGACATGGAGGATATCATTATGACAAAGTACACTCATGAATACATTTCATACTCACTTGCTCGAGTCTTGAAACAAGTTACTAAAAGTTGTAAAAGACTCTACAAAAGGACTCAAAGGGACTTTCTTAGAATGTTGGAAAGAATTCTCAAACTTAACTCTCATTTCTACCTTGAATTATGAATTCAAGGTAATTATCATGTTAGGAATGATTTTAGGTGTTTAGAAGTACTGTAGAATAGTTTGAATCGAAAGGGAGTGAAGGTGCACTTTAAACGAACTCAAACGGAGCAATCAAAGCAAACTGGATGGGGCAGGCGACTCAGAGGCTATGGTGGCGTGGGGAGCCAGCCTGTGAAGTACAGAGGAGGGTTTGGGGTGCTCTAGCAGGCGAATCTCGCTAGGCCCCAACCCAGAAAATCCGCCAAACTTCCTAGCTCGTTTTCTCACCCTAACTCGCCTAAAATCGAACGGTTTCTTCCCCAATCACTTGGATTCAATTACTTAATTTAATTACACTCTAATATACTGAAAACAACACTCAAACGCACTCAATTTTATCTCAAGAAATCATCAAAACCCCAACACAACAAGAATTAGAATGAACTTCAAGAACACCTATCGAGAACTCATCGAGAACTCTAATCTTTCAACTTCAAGAATGAAATTTCGCTGAAAGTAACATGATTGGCGTGTGGGTTAACTAACCCAACACTACGGAATCTTACATACCACTTAGAGATCATACCCATGGAAAAAATCTATGACATCACACAAGAATCTCGACGAACGCTTTATCCTCTCCTCTTTTCTCCTCTTTTCTTTTCTTTTATTTTCTTGAACTCTCAACTAAAACCATAGGTGTATATTAGGATTATTAAACTAAACCTAATAGGATAATACGTCTAAAATATTACTAAAATGGAATTAAATCTTGTTGGTTAAGTAAAAGCCAAAATACCCCTCACTATTTTCGGCTAACTTTTCTTAATTGGACAACCTAACTTCAAAAGGTCATATCTTACTCATGCGAACTCGAAACTTAGCAAACTTGGTGGCGTTGGAAAGATAATTCAAAGATCTTTCCTAAGGTATGCTTTAGCACACCTACTCATCCTATGCTAGGAGTTATGGTCTTTTGAAATTGACTCAAACTCATACTTAACTTAACTCTCCAAATTTCAGATTTTTGTTATTATTGAACTCAAGGTGCTACATCTAGTGAACTTAACACTTAAGAAATTTTTAATTTCTAGGTGAAATCTCACTCACTACGAAGAATGGCTTAAGTCTTAGCTCAAAAATTTCCAGGGTGTTACAAACGTGACGATGGGTAATGGTAATGTGATTCCTATTATTCAAACGGGTACTACTCATTTATCTGCCTCAAATAATGACTTTGAACTCTCTACTGTTTTATGTTCTCCTGCTATCAAGCGTAAGCTTCTTTCTGTTTCTCAATTTTACCAAGACAACCCAACCTCAATAGAGTTTTTTCCATTAAATTTTATTGTGAAGGATCTGACTACAGGAACTCCACTTTTGTGCGGCCCGAGTAAAGAAGGACACTATGAATGCCCATCACTATCTCGTCCTACCGTCAATGTTGTTGTTACCAGCCCTTCATTACATCTGTGGCATCGAATATTGGATCGCCCCGATTCTCAATTTTTTTTTTTTGCATTCTCAATAATTTCAGTCTTTCTTATTCTTTGAAAGATAAATTCACTTATTGTAATTCATATTGTTGCAATAAATTCCATAGATTTCCATTTTCTTCAAATAAATTGTCCAGCAAATCACCATTAAAATCACTTTACAATGGTTTGTGCGACCCTCGTCGGTGCTTTCAATTGATAAAAAACGTTATTATTGTATTTTTGTTGATCACTATAGCAAGTACATCTGGTTATACACACTGAAAAAACAAAAGTGAATTTCAACAAATTTTTCACCTCTTACATTGTGTGCTTGAAAAACATTTTAAACAAAACTACTCACCCTTTACACTGATGGAGGAGGTAAATATCCATTACTTGACCCATATCTTCAATCCAATGTCATACAACACCTTGTTTCTCCACCTTACACGTCGCAACGGGTTGTCGTGGTTGAAAGACTTTATCTTCACCTAGTTCAGATAGCCAAAACACTACTCCATCAAGATTCCTCAAGATCCAATTTTCGGTCGTTTGCCTATCATCATGCCACATATGTCATCAATCGTATACCCACTAGAACCCTTAATACTAGGTCACCATTTGAAGTTCTTTTTAATGACAAACCCTCTCACGCATCTCTTCGTATTTTTTGTTGTTTATGCTACCCGTGGCTTCGACCATATGCCCAAAATAAATTATAATCGTACTCAAAACATTGTGTGTGTATAGGTTTCTCCATAACTCCTTATTCCCATCAGTGTTTTGACCATACCAGTTCCAAACCTTTTCTCTCTTGAGATGTAAAACTTTGTGAAAATGTTTTTCCTTTTGACAATATGTTTTCTCACTTGAATTAGAATTTTTCTTCTTTAACGTGGGAAAACATTTCTTCTCCAAATGAATATAACCTTGTAGCTCATCCTAACCATACCCTTGATACTAATACCACCCAGTTGCCCCCTACTATTCCACTAGTGCGCGATCCACTCAAATATGTATGCTCAATTCGTGTCGCACTGGAGAACTACCTGAAGGCAGATGTCACATCCCGATAGTACACCCTAGAATATATGGCACTCTCGGAGTGCGACACGGCGTACTTGACCTCTCGGAGGTCTTGTACAAGCCCTTGACATCATTCATTGCATACATGTATGAAAATTAGTGCGGAATTAAACTTTTCACATGAAATATCTTAAAACATCTTTCATATTAAAATCATAGGAAAATACTAAAGTCTCAACATATGTCAATCTTAGACTCAAGTATTTGGGACACGGCCCATACAATACGAAATATTGAATTACTTAGTCTATTACAATACTCAAATAAAAGAAATATAAAGACGATATGCCCTCGAGTCAAGCGAGGACATACTTCAACTTTGCTTGAATGATAACTAGATTCCAAGTTTGCTTCAACGACACCTCTCACCTTCTAACCACACCTTTAGAGATAAACAAAAGTATGGAATTAGAACAAACACATGTACTAAGTATGTCTTAATGCATAAAATCATGAGAAACAGACATCTATGATAAATATGCTTTTTTTAATTAAAACATCACATTAAAAGTATAAGAACCACATTTAAGCACCAAACATCACATTTAGAACACAATATAAGTCATATAAAATTTATACCAAATTATAAGACCTTACAGTAACACTACACTGTAACCTCACTGTGACTCCAAGTAAAACTCACACATTACAATAGAGCACCAATAACACCTACAAAACACATAACTATGACATCCTCCTACCAAAGGTGATTCTAAGGCTCACTTGAGTGAGTTATGAAGCGATTGTCCATACAATCCCTTCACACACACCTAAGAGATCCTTTAGAGTACCTAGGATAAGATCATTCTCACTTCATACCACAACATATATATAATAGGACATTCTCCTCCCAAAGGTTACCAAAAGACTTACTTAAGTAATTCAAGAAGATAACACCCCTACACCCTCTCCAAGATTACCTTAATAATCCTTAAGACTACCTAAGTTTGGATCATGTCTACTTTATCAATATACTTCCCTATCTAGAGTCATTCTTAAGACTTCCTAGGTAAGACATTAAGAGACCATCCTTTATACCCCTTTCCACCTTAACTAGGAAACCCTTAAACTACTCTAGATAAGTAATTATTCATTTACATGCTTTCTAACTTAAGTCATTATCTTCATTAGTTCACTTAAGAGGCATTCAACATATAAGGACATAGTCATAGTCTAACATGATCACCTAATGTCAATAGAAGAACACACACTTTCACCTTACTCACAATTAGATAGATATGATAATACTTCACATAAATCAACTACACAAACCATCATAATACATCAAGTAATGCCGAAAAGGCCATGATCATCATAATTCATAAAGTAACGCCTACGAGGCCTTATCATTCACAAGTAAAGCACATAACACCGACACCTTAAGTGGACCATACCAATCACAACATAATTAAAGACCTAAATTACATAATATAAAGAGAATTAGGGCAGCATACCACCAATCCACTCTCACCACTTTAATCCGCAGCTAAATTATCCAACACAATATCCAAAGGCCCTTACTCATGGTCATGATCACCAATTCAATTCAATACTTACAATAGACAATGAATCAAAGATCATATAACATGGATTTATTAATTTAGGGCAGCATACTAACAATTCTAACATGATTCTAGCATAATTCAGTAGCCCTAATCACGCTACATAAGAATTCAATACCATTAAGACATAATCAAGTCACCCACAAAATAGTCAAAAACTAGGGTTCATGAATTACATGGGTTCATAGAGTAATTAGGTTAAAATCATCAAATTAACATCAATTCAATCAACATACAATGATTCAAAACGTTTTATGCAAGAACCCTGGATAGATATCAAAATTGGACAATTTCACCTTTTAATGACTTTGGAAATCACTTTGAAGTTTGGCTCCTTGAATAAAAGAGATTCAAGGATGAAGACCATACCCAATTAATTCTAGACCACTAATTTGATGATGAATTGATGAAGAATCACCAACCAATCTTCAATCCAAGCTCTATCTTGAGTTTTGACTTCAATGGAGATCTAGAGATTTCTTAGATATTTTGGGTTTTGATTTGAAATAATGAATTCATCTAGGTATTAGGACTTATAAGCCCATATAAAATACCCAAAACACCCTTAGGTAACCGCCCAAACATTTATTTGGATGTAAGGTGAATTTACCAATTCACCCCTAGACTTTACAGTGAAGCAGGCGAAATTGCAGGCACCAACGACGGTTGCCCATCGACAGCTTGTAGGTCCAACGATGGGCCATCCTGACTGTCCTTTGTTTGGTTCAGAGACTTGACTTTGGTAGATTAAGCTCCCTATCCTAAGTCTTGACCTACTCCACCATCGATAGGGAGTCGACCAGCCTGCTGGCCATATTGCCTCCGTCATTTGGGGCTGGTCTAGGCAGTCTTAGCCCAAACAGTGGGTTCTTCCTCAAGGACCCTTGGTTGGTCCTTAGGACTTTTTCCCGGACTTTTTTAAACCGAATATGTTCGTATACAAGTTTAGGACCTCTCACATCAATTTCATCCAAAACAAACACGTAAAACATGACGAAACATACTAAGACACACAAGGTCGTTTCAAGGCAAACCTTTTGAACCTCATGGACGTTCTTGAACGTTTGACCTCCAAACTTCATGAAAATTTAACCAATGCCTCCTAAATTCATTATAACCCATTTTAGGACTTCAAAACATTACGACACAAGCGTTAGGCTCTATTTTCACCTAAGTGGTTTAGAGGTGTTACAACAGATTACTCCAAGACTCAGAACCAGGTAATACCCCCACTACATCATTACATTCTTCTGCTAATAGGTATCTACAATCCCCAGTTGTTCACCCTCAACCTCATTTTGTTTTCCAGAGCAAACCCCTTGTACCCTTTATTTGTCCTATCTCCATAAATCGTCGTCCACCAATTACTCACGTCTATAGGCGTCGACCTCCCTCATCATCTGCTCTACCACCCCCATCTCTCAGTTTACCTCCCCCATCTGAACCTATTGTAAACATTCCACCCATAGAACAATGTATTGTGGTAACGAGGTCGTAAAACAACATCTTCAAGCAACAAAAAATCGTTGACTACACTACGCAAATGAACCAGCCTACACCATCTATCTCTGTAACCCACAAGCAAGCACATAAATTTCCATATTGGCGAGACGCTATGAGGGCTGAATTGATGAAGTAATAAAGAACCAGACTTGGGACTTAGTTCCACAAGACCATGCCCGAAATATTCTCTCTTGCAAGTGGTTGTTTTGATTAAAACTAAGGCTGATGTCTCCATTGATAGGTACAAAGTCCGTGTAGTGGCAAAAGGGTTCACTCAAAGACCTGGAATTTTTTTCACAAAACCTTTGGTCCAGTGGTTAAACCAACCACAATTCGAATGAATCTTACACTTGTTGTACAGACGAATTGGCCACTGCATCAACTAGATGTCAACAATTGTTAACACCTAATTTTTGACGTGTTTATTTTACTTCTATAATATATAGTAATGTTATATATATATATAGATATAGATATATATATATATATATTTTATTTGTATTTTTGGATTGTTTGTCTTTGTATGTATTATTATTTTTCTAGGCTCAAATGATCAAATTTTATTTGAATTGGGCTGATTTAGATCAATTTCTAATGGCCCAGTTGATTTTGACCCGGTCCAATACAAATGGTCAAGATTGATCTCAATCATTCATGATATTCTGATCCAAGGGCTATTATAGGACCCCTAACAAAAATACAGAACTCCAAAAATTAACATTTTTTTATTTAGATTCTTATTTTTCTTCTTCCCTTTGCTCCCATGCCGCCGGCCACCAACTTTTGACCGGAAAATACTTAAAAATTTTCCATCTCTTCATTTCACCCTCCTCTACACAAATCCACAAACCATCATCCATATTTATAGCCAAACTTCGCAAATCTAAGAAAAATCAAATACAAAACTTCAATTGTTTTCCTTAGATTTATGAAGTTTCGGTCATCCCCATCCCAAACTCTTTACATAAATGTGTAGAGTTCTTCAAGGGTTTTCATTTAATTTAAACTTCAAGTCCAAAATCCGTCCAAAAAAATTACAACGAAGTTTCCTAACGACCTTCATTTACTCAAAAATTAATGTCAATCTTTCCCCCCTCTCAACCTCTATCCAAATCCGTTATTATCATTTTCGTTTGACCACATAAGTAATTTTGATGTCGGATTTTATATTATTTTGTTATGTTCTTTAAGTTTATGATGTTGGTGTTGTTGCTTGAATTGTATTTATTATTTTTAATTTTGTTTTTGTTTAATTTATATTTTTCTGCCTTATTATGTTGTGTTTGATCTTCATAATAGTTTAGATGTTTAGATTTTGTGTTAGTGGGTTTATTTTCTTTTGATTTTTGGGACTTGATGAAATAGGTCAACATTTTGGGCCTATTTTAGAATTTTCGATGGCCCATTAGCTATTATTCAATCAATGAATAAAATAAATGGATCATCTAAAATGACATTTGGACCTATTTTAAATTTTCTAATGACCTATATAACTATTATTCAATTAATGAATAAAATAAATGGGTCATCTAAAAGGGCAAAAGAGTCTTTAATTTAATATGAAAAAAGAAAAAGAAAAATAGGGAATGTTTCATTGGTCATCTTGGGTGTCACCTTGGGAAAACAAAGAGTTCAATGCATGCATTGTCTCTTAAATTTTCAAGAAGAGTTGGGGGTTTAATGTTTAACACCTATTTAAACCCCCTTCTCATTTTCAGGGGACATAAAAAAAAAACAAAGAGAAAAAAAAAGAGAAGAACAAAAATTGGAAGAGAGAAAAACATAAGAAAAATCTTGTTCTTCAAAAAAAAAATTTCATCATTGGTGGTCTTTGGAATTCAATTAAGTTTGCTTCCATATTTTGCTAGTCATCAACTTTAGATATTTCTTTTTACATTTCACATGTAATTTTGAATTAATGTTTATGTTCTTTTATGTTTTGATTAAGTTGTTTGTATTAAATATTTTTTTATTTAGTTAAGTCTATTGTGATTCTCATGTGATTATGTTTATTATTATATCATTTAGTTTGTATTAAGTTTTTTTATTTAGTTGAGTCTATTGTGCTTTTCATGAGATTATGTTTATTATTATGACATTTATTTTGTATTACGTTTTTTTTATTTAGTTAAGTCTATTGTGATTCTCATGTGATTATGTTTATTATTATGTACATATATATTACTAATTGGTGTTTAATTTAATTTTACCTTAGTAATTAGACTCATGCTTTGCTTAAAAAAAAGATATAACAATCACAAAGTTTTTTTTTTAGTTTATGGTCATTTTTAAAAAAAAAAAGGAAGAAAAGAAACAAGAGGCTGCTTTTTTTGAGAAGAATGTAAAACTGGTCATTTTTACAAAAAGGATAAATCTGGTCATTTTTGCAAACAGATTTAAATCTGGTCAGTTATGCAAAAATGTAAATCTGGTAATTTTTTGTAAAAAAACTCTGGTCATTTTTGCAAAAAAATAAAAAATAAAAAAATGTAAATATGGTTTTTTCATAATTTTTTTCTCTTAAATAAATATATGAAATGACTATTAAAATTAAAAATATAAAATCGACTAATTTGACTTAGTAATCTAACTATTAGATAAAATTGGCTATTGTTGCGATCTTTTTTCAAAGAGAGCAATGTAGTCATTTAGTCAAAAAATTTACTAAAATTGTTAATTATCAATATAATAAAAAAAAAAGAAATTAAAACTAGTATATCACTAGTTTTAAGAGGAGGTTTAATTATTAATGTGTGAAAAAAATATTTTTTTCTTTTGTTGTTATTGCCAAGTTGTAATACTTAGATGTCTATTTGTTTCTTTTGAATAAAAAATTATTATTATTAATCAAAAAAACATTTTCTTGTTTATATGTTGCAACATATTCTTTTATTCATTTTTATCATTTATTTTTTTTAAAAAAGTTGAGTAATTAATTATCACATTTTAAAAATATATATATATATCATCATCAGTTCGGTTACGATCCTTGGTGTGTATTCTTTTTCTTTAAAAAAGGATCTTGTGTGTGGTTACTCTCCTAGGCCAATCAATTTCTTTTTTACAAAAAAATAATAAATAGTAATTAATGCAAATTTACTTTTTTTATCCAAAAAAGTAATTTTAGCCAAATATAAGTTAATAAAGAGACCGTGCTAGAATCACGGGACTCAGGGAGGTGCCTCATACCTTTCCTCTGGTCAATAGAATTCCTTACCTAATCTCTGTTTTCGTAGACCAAAAAATAAAAGAGTTTTTTTCTTCTTAATTTTAAACTTGGAACTATCAGTTGACTTGGAACATCTAAAAAACTCAATTCCAAGTGGCGACTCTATAAATAAAAAAATTATTTTTGTTTTACTTTATTTTTTTTAAAATACCCCGTCATTTCCTTTAACGATTGTAAAAATATAAAAATCGAAGAGGTGTGACAGATCTGGAGACTCTGATGGGGAGTTTTTTTAGAATTTGAGCTTTGTACATTGACTTTATTTGACATTTTTGATTATTTGGATAAAATTTGTGTTTGTTAGATCATTGTGTTATATCTATTATTAATTGTTTTGATATTATGTATTGTATATAAAATTGTCTCTCTCGCACACCCTCTGAGTCTCTGGAATTTTTGTTAGACACTGTGTGCGCGGATACGCTCTATCAAAATTCTGTCTAGGATGAGTTAGTGTGTGTTTACGCTCCTGATTCTAGGTTGTCACACATGTTAGGTTGGGTTGGACAACCAGTTAAGCCGGAATAACTCTGCTACCGGTATGCTAACCCTTCCCGGCTCGAGTTGTCTGCTCGAGTAAAGCAAGTCTAGACATCTTCCATATAAATGTTAAACCTAACAAAACTATCCCCGGTAGACTATGTTTATTTGCATCCTGTGCATTTGGGTAGCAAAATCTAAGATAGGTACCCACTCTAGACAAAAATATTTATTTTATGTGCAATGTGAAAATAATTGGTTCAGAAGGCCTTTACATTGTTGAAAAGCTTCAAAATAGCTTTGTGAGTTTTAATTTTTTTTAAAAAGAGGTCGAAATAAAAGGGGTAGTCTTCCAAGGGCAAGCTTTTTTTCTTATGAACTATGCACACCTGATTCTCACTAAAAACAAATACGTAGGCATCCCTTCTTGAGTTTACTGTTTATAAAATGGGTGTTTTTTCTTCTTTTTTTCAAAAAAAATAAAATTTTTTTTTACTTTTCTTTCCCCCCTCGGTTAGAGTTTGTCATAAAACTCTAATTGGATTCTATTTAAAGGTATAAATGACACTTTCGACCAAAGGGCAGGGTTCCAAAAGGCCCAGAAGCAAAGGAATTCCAGAGTTCATGATCGTTGACACAATACTTATAGATTTATGCTAATGGTAGACAAACATGGGGAATCATGAGCAAAAGAGAGTAAAGGAACACTTGGGGCATCTAGTGCATCTATTGGAGATTGACCCTAGAAGGGATGTGATCGAGGCATTGATTCCTTTCTGGTATCCAAAAAAGAATGTATTTTAATTTTCTGACTATGAAATGACACCAATTTTTGAAGAAATCGCCGCTTCATGGGGAAGGGGTCCAGTGTTCGAGGTGCTGATCTACGCAATAAAAGACCCATCATTCCAAATATGTTGATGCCAAAAAGTTCCTAGAACTCCTCAAGATAAATCAAATAGAGAAAGACAGTTTGAAAAATGGGTGGGTCTCATTGGACTTTCTATAACAGAGGTACGGCCAAAAGGATGGATTCAAAAACTATTGGAACCAGTTGAGCAACCAAGGGGGTGAAGAGGCTTTGAAGGCAAATGGATGATTTTCCTTCATGGTCACATTTTTGGGGCTCATTGTTTTCCCAAACGGGACAAGCATATTGACATTCGGTTGGCTGGTGTGGTGAAGGCGTTGACCACAATGGAAGTCCAACTATTATTTCTATTATCCTTGCAGATTTGTTTCGTGCATTGACTTAATACTTAAGTGGGAAAACGTACTTTGAAGAGTGTAATATTTTGCTCCAAATATGGTTTTGGAACACCTTCATCACCATGATCGTGCGCCCAGGCTTACTCCAGACTGGTGTAATTATGTTTCCACCCATAAGGAAAGGGAAGCCAATACTGATTTTCCAAAAGGAATCATAGTGTGTGAAGAAAATATTTTGATAATCAAATTTGATGAAATAGTGTGGAATTATTATTGGTTACCAGTTAAGGATATCATTTGCAAGTCTAGTGGTATCTCATTTCTTGTGTTGATTGGTCTTAGAGGTGTTCAACCATATGCCCCACTTTGGATTATGCATCACCCAATGATGTTATGAGTAGGTTTGCATATGACACTACGTCATTTTCTGCCTTTAATAGCAAAGATATTCTGAAGATTTGGTACGGGAGTATAATTTTGAGCTATGTGAAATGGATGTGGAGCAAGATGAAGGAAAGGTGGTTCTTGTGTACCTATCGTGGTTTTGTGACCCCATGACATTTGGTGACACTGCCGAATGATCCAGCGGGAAAAGAAAGGACCAACACATATTAAGACAGTTGGAAAAAGAGTTAGAGAAGGCCAAAGCTACCATTGCCCAGCAAGAAGTTCATGTCCAAAGAGAAAGAAATCACCAGTTGGAGTTGCAGGATATGGAAGGGGAATTGAAGCATGCATAGGGGAAATTAGCCCGGTTAGAGGAAGAGTTGGATAGTAGAATTCACTTGGCACGACAGATATAAAAGGAGAAGAGTTTTGAGATCTCTCGATTGAAGAGGGACTTAGTGGCATCTGAAGAGGTCGTGAACTATCAAAAGGGAGAACTTAAGCGGTAGAAGGAGAAATTTGAGAAAGAAAGGTCGTGTTGGATGCATCAGTTAGAAGAATATAAAACAAAAATCAGTCATTGTTTCGATATCGAAGAGGGGCAAAGACAATTGAGAGAGCAACACTTCGCCATCAACTTGAAGCAGAAGAGGAGCGAGAGGCCCTCTTGAGGAATAATCTTGGTGATCATCAGGCTTGGTTAAATAACTGTCATCAAAACATTGGAAGGGCTAGGCGTCAAGTTCATCAGCTGGCAGAACAAAAGTTCTATGTTATTAACAATCATCGCCGTATGAATGATCCAGAAGGGGTTGAGCAAGCACGGTCCATTGTTCCCCATCTGCCGAAGGTGTTGCAGAATTTGTATGAGACCTTGGAGGAAAAGAAAGCCCCAGGAAAGTGATGATGATTGAAGAAAAGTTTAATAGTTTTTGTTTGTTTGTTTCATTTTGTTTTGTTGAAAGACTTAGTGTTTCAGCTTAAAGTTTGGTGTTCAAGGAGATCATGTTGATCAGAGTTGTGTTTAAACCCGTTAGTTTTGTCGTTTTACTTGATGTTTTTTGGGAATGAATGAAAGGGTTTTATGTTGCTATTCCAAATTAAATTTGTTGAGTTGTCTAAATTTCTGAACTACGTAATGATGTGACTCATGCGGCGACATGATACATTGGCAACCTCCAAAGGATCCGATGTGATTGACAAATGTGTGATTGATTTGTAAAATTTTCTAACCCCTAACAAGTTTGTTCGTTTCACTTTACTTTACTAAGCTTTCGGTTGTTGGTTTGTGGTAAACTGGCAGAACATCCATACTTTACCAGGTGTAAGGTAAGAGCGTCAATGATAACCAATATTGAAACTGTGGTGAACCCAGTGGATACTCCAATTGATTCAACGACAAGAGAGACATCCACTGTTGAATAAAATCGTACATTGAGACATTTTATGGCACAGTTGTGGCAAGCCTGGGCAAATGGAAAAGAACCACCAACGTCTATTCCTGGTTTTCCTGAGATCACTAGTATCTGATCTTCATCTTCTCATGTACCAATATCAGACCCTTTCTTCCCTCCAGGGTATGGTCTATTTGATAATTGTGGGGTCGGTCCGTCAACAGCATGCCCTCAAGGCATGCCATTCATGAATGATCCCACTGTCACAACAGGTGCACCGGTCTATACTCTTCCACAACTAACGGTGACACAGAGAGCAACTCAAGAGGGACAGTTCACCGCTCATCCAGAGCAGTACTATACTCATGGGATAGCATTTGGGGGCCCTAACTCTGTACATTTTGGCTCCTCCATTGATGTTGAGAGGCCCACTCAAGGCTCTAAGCAAGAAGAAATGTTGAAAAAAATAAAAAGCATCGAGCAACACATGAAGAGTATGCAAGGGTTAGGAGGGCACAAAAGTGTCGCATTAAAAGACTTGTGTATGTACCCAAATGTCCACCTGCCACCTGGATTCAAAACCCCTAAGTTTAATAAGTATGACGGGCACGGTGATCCCATAGCTCACCTTAAGAGATACTACAATCAACTTCAGGGTGCAGGAGGTAAAGAGGAATTGCTCATGGCTTATTTTGGTGAGAGTATGACTTTGGTGTTGCCTCAGAATGGTTTATAGATCAAGATATATCCCAATAGCACATATGGGATCATATGGCTCAAGTTTTGTTAGATATTTTCAGTACAATGTCGACATTATGTAAGATCGTAATACGCTCTCCAATATGAGAAAGAAGCCAAATGAAATCTTCAGAGAATATGCTATAAAATGTATGGAACAAGCAGCTTGGGTTAAGCCACCATTAGATGAGCAAGAATTGGTTGATATCTTCATAGAGGCTCAAGATCCTGACTATTTCCACCACCTGACATCCGCTATGGGAAGACCATTTCACACAACAATCAACATTGGGGAAATGGTCGAAATGGTCTCAAAACAAGAAGGATCGTGAGCCAGGCAGCAATCAAAGCTACCACACAGGCCATTCAAGGTGGTTTAGCAAGTTTTGGAAATTGTAAAATAAAAGAGGAAGGTTCTTCGCTGGCATCAGGGTCAAGGCGTGCTCAGTGGAATTCTATCTGTCCTAACCCGCCAGTTCAGGGACAATCTAGCTATCCTCAGCATTACTACCCTTATGCCACCACAATATCCAGCATCTCCCTATCCATACATGGTCTTCAATGCTCAGTCATATGTGCATCCTCCCAATCGCCCATATTTTTGGGCCCCAAGTCAAGGAAACCTTCGCCCGCAATGACCGCCCTATCAAGTCCCTTACAACTCTCCTCCTATGCAAAATTATACTCAAGATCAATCACAGAAAAGGAAATTCACTTCATTGGGAGAGTCGTACTTCAGCTTGTTTCAAAGGTTAAGAAAGATAGAAGTGATTGAGTGTATCCCACCACATCGTCTGAATCCAAATGCTCCAGGTTTCCAGGCCAATGAAAGATATGAGTACCATTCAGGGGCCCAGGACACAACACTGATAATTGTTGGACATTGAAGGGGGCGATAGAGAAGCTAATCGATCATGGATTTGTTGTTGTGACATATGATCAAAACACTTCCAATGTGACTAATAACCCACTTCCATATCAAAACAACTTAGTGGGTATGGTTTGTGATGATCAAGAGTACAAACTCCTTGGCAAAATGGGAAAGTTGTTCAGGAAGATCGAAGAGGAAGACAAGTCGATAAAGAGTTTAGAACTAGTTGCATCTCTAAGCGTGGAAGGTGTAAGTCTTGGCACCAAAGTTTTGTACGTCCCGGGGGTTTCAAAGGGGTTTGAAGTTCAAGAGGCTATGCCGAAGTTGTATGTATCAAAAGATTTTTCATTAACACAATAGGACCAAATTTGCTTGACTAAGTTGAAAGATATTATATTTGTTAATCCTGTCCAAAGATTCCGGTAACTGATTAAAAAGTTTTCCCTTGGAACTATAATAAAATTGCGGTGGTTTATCGAGGAAAGAAGATTGTCGAAGATGTTGATGAAGCGGGGAGGGTGACACGCTCCAAAAGATGTTATTATCTAGAAGAATTAAGAAAAGGGAAGATGACTCAAAATATCGAAGTACCGCTAAAGAAAGCAGTTACTAAGGAAGAAGATGAAGAATTTCTAAAAAGCTTAAGGTTCCAGATTACTATGCTGTGGAACAATTGAAGAAGACCCCTGCACAGATTTCATTGTTGTCTCTACTCTTGCACTCATAAGAACATCGTCATGTGTTGAATAAGGTTTTGAATGAAACCCATGTGCCGAAAGAGACCACAGTAAATCAGTTGGAGAAAATAGCCAAGCGCATCTTTGAGTCAAACACTATAACTTTCACTAATGATGAGTGGCCCAAGGAGGCAAATGGACACAACAGAGCTTTGTTTATTAAAGGTTAAATGTGAAGGTTACTATGTAAAGAGGGTCATGATAGATGGAGGATCAGGGGTAGGCATATGTCCTCTTTCTACGCTACAAAGCTTGAAAGTTAACCTTGATAGAATTCACCCCAATAATGTATTTATGTGATGTTATGACAACTCAAGGAGGGATACCATTGGTGAAATCAAGTTAAACATGACAATTGGACTAGTGGACTTTATGATTGTGTTCCAAGTAATGGATATGGACATATCTTATAATTTTTTACTGGGAAGTCCATGGATCCACATGGCTCGGGAAGTCCCATCAAATCTACATCAAGTTGTTAAGTTTGAATACAACCATCAGGAAATCATTGTTCATGGGGAAGATGATTCACATATTTACAAAGATACATCCATCTCTTACGTTGAGGCAAAAGAAGGATGTGATTCCGTTGTTTACCAAGGTTCTGAGGTCGTACCAGTCGATCGCTTTAAGAAGGAGAACCTATTATCCAATCATTTCTCTCTTCTTCCGCTTCAATGGTACCAACGACAATGCTCAAATATGGTTATCAACCCAGTAAAGGTTTGGGAGTACGTTCGCAAGGAATTGTGGATCCCATTAATCTCTTAGGAAACCAAGACACGGATACAAACAAAGCAAGATAAGTGGAGATAACGCTAAGAACTACAAAAGGACTGATTGGGCGCTTCCACAACCGATTCCCCATATTTTTCATTCTTTTATCAAACCTCAAGTTCAAGAAATGAAAGCTTCATTTACTCTTGAAGACATTGAAGAAGTTATAGAGGATCTTAGTCAGTTGTTTCGTGAAGTAAATATGGTCCAAGTTGGTGAAGGTACAAGTCATGCCGATGTGTAGCTCGTGGGCTCAGGTGTGAGCTAAGCAATTAGGAAGCCACTCCTTTCCCCATAAGGAAAGTTTTGTGGTAGTTTATTTTGCTACTCTTTTGTATTTTGTTATTGTCAGCGTTGCGATCCGAATGTTTCAAAAGTATTTTGTATTAGTGTCAACCCTCTTTTTTGATTTCAATTAAATGAAATTCTAGTTTCGTAGTAAATTTTGTCTTTTTCCCTCCCCTAGTTTTTATTCTCTATTTTTCAGTTCTGTAAATGTCGGCTTTGATAACATGACATGCATGCGGAATTCACTTCCAAATTTCAAAGAGTTGTTTATTCTTGAATCACCAAGTCAAAGGTTGAATATGATGATGAGAAGGCTTTTAGGAAAATTAATAGGGAACCGGAACTGTTTGAGCACAAACCTAAGCCTAATCTTAGTGAGTCAATTTGGGAAGTACTGAGGATGTTAAGGAAATAAAAGTAAGTCTTCATATCAATCAGGAAATTAGAGATGCTATAATACAATTTTTGTTGGAATACAAAGATGTGTTTTCTTGGTCTTATGATGACATGCCAAGTTTGAGTATTGATTTAGTAGTTCATAAGTTGCCCACTCATCTTAATTTTCCACCCGTCAAAGGGAAAAGAAGAAAATTCAAACCGGACGTGAGTGAAAAAATCAAATAAGAAATCATGAAAAACTAAATGTAAATGTGATCCAAGCTATTCGTTACACTACTTGGTTGGCAAATGTTGTTCCTGTGCCGAAAAGGATGGAAAGAAAAGAGTTAGTGTTGAGTATCGGGATTTTAACAAGGCTAGTCCAAAGAACAACTTTCCCTTGACAAATATCCACATTCTAGTTGATAATTTTGCAAAACACGAGACTCAATCTTTTGTGGATTGTTATGCAGGGTATCATCAAATCTTGATGGATGAAGAGGACGCTGAGAAAACTACTTTCACTACTCCGTGGGAAACTTATTTCTACAGGGTCATGCCATTTGGTCTTTAAAATGCTGGGACAACTTACATGAAGGCTATGACCACCATGTTTCATGATATGTTGCATAAAGAAATTGAAGTATACGTCGACGACGTAATCATCAAATCTAAAACACAAGCTTGTCATGTGCAAGATCTGAGAAAATTCTTGGAAAGAGTGTGAAGATATGATCTCAAGCTTAATCCAGCAAAATGTGCATTTGGAGTTCCATCTGGAAAATTTTGGGTTTATTGTCAGTAGAAGGGGAATCGAATTGGATACCTCCAATATAAAATCCATTCGGGATTTGCAACCCCCCAAAAATATGACCGAAGACATTAGTCTACTTGGGAGGTTTAATTGTATCAGCAGGTTCATTGCTCAACTCACAACCACTTGTGAGCCCATTTTCAGACTTTTGAAGAAGGATGTTGCTGTCAGATGGACAGAAGACTGCCAACAAGATTTTGAAAAAATCAAGGAGTATTTGTCCAATCCTGATGTATTGGTCCCGTCTAAACCTGATAGGCCTCTCTTTCTATATCTTTCAGTGACAGATAATTCCTTTGGGTGTGTTCTCGGTTAACACGATTCAACAGGCAGGAATGAGCAAGCTATCTACTACTTGAGCAAGAAATTCACTAGTTATGAGGTCATGTACACCCTCTTGTAAAGGACGTGTTGCGCCCTAACTTGGGTAGCTCAAAAGTAAAGGCATTACCTCTTGTCCTACATAACTTACCTCATATCTAGGATCCATCCTTTAAAGTACATCATTCAGAAGCCAATGCCAAGTGGCAAACTCACGAAATGGAAAATTTTGCTCACTGAATTCGACTTTATATATGTCACCCGTACTGCAATGAAAGCCCAAGCTTTGGCAGACCACTTGGCAGAGAATCCATTCGATGGTGACTACGAAACATTGGATATATATTTTCTACATGAAGAGATTAACTCAATTGAGGAAGTAGGTTCAGATGGAAATCAGGCCTGTCAATTGTACTTTGATGGAGCAACGCAAAAGGCAAAGGGATTAAGGCAATTCTAATATCGCCCACGGGGCAAAATTACCCTACATCAGCTTGACTTTGTTTCTTTTGTACAAATAACACGACTGAGTATGAAGCTTGCATCATGGGTCTAAATATGGCAATAGATTTGGATGTGCAAGAATTGATTATGTTGGGAGATTCTGATTTGCTTATTCGACAAGCTCAAGGCAAACCAAAGACTCGAGAACTCAAGCTTCTTCCGTACAGACAATGTGTGGAAGATCTTAGCAAAAGGTTCAAGTCCATCGAGTATAGATACATCCCCAGGTTTCATAATGAATTGGCAGATGCCTTGGCTACTTTTGGCCTCACTGCTTCCATATCCTGGAAACACTTACATCACTTCATTGGAAATTTAAGTTTGGGACCAACATGGCTATTGTAATACAGTGGAAGCAAAACCAGATAGTGATCCATGGTACTCAAACATCATGAAATTTTTTAAGACAGTGAGATGCACCGAACATGCGAATGGAAGCCAAAAAAGAACTATTATACGTCTGGATAATGGTTTCCTTTTAAGCGGGGATGTTTTATATAAACGAACTCCGGATCTGAAATTGTTGAGATGCATGAGTGCAAAAGACGCCGAGAAGATCATGAATGAAGTACATGCTGGGGTATGTGCACCACACATTAATGGATATGTCCTTGGAAAAAAAGATACTCCGGGCGGGGTATTATTGGCTTACCATGAAACGGGATTGCTTTCACTTTGTGAAAAAATGTCATCAATGTTAAATTCATGATGATCTCATTCATTCATCTCATTCAGATTTGCACCCCATGGCCTCTCCTTGTCCATTTGTTGCATGGGGAACGGATGTCACCGGACAAATTTAGCCAAAAGCCTCTAATGGACATCGATTCATTTTGGTCGCAATTGATTACTTTACCAAATGGGTGGAGACGATCACTTTCAAAGAAATCACTAAGAAGGCGGTCGTGGATTTTGTCCATTCGAACATTATTTGTTGATTTGATATCCCAAGAGCTATCATCACAGATAATGCTGCAAACCTTAATAGAAATATGATGAAGGAGGTATGTGAGCAGTTCATAATTGTGAACCACAATTCTACTCCATATCGACCAAAAGCTTATGGAGTTGTGGAGGCAGCCAACAAGAATATCAATAAAATTCTCCGAAGAATGGTTAAAGGTACGAACAATGGCATAAGAAGCTACCTTTTGCACTTTTTAGGGTATCGCACAACAATGTGCACCTCGATTGGTGAAACTTCTTATTTGCTAGTGTATGGGACTGAGGCTGTGATTCCAGCCGAAGTCGAAATTCCATATTTTCAAATTATTGTTGAGGCTGAAATTGAAGACACTGAATGGGTCAAAACCCGACTAGAGCATCTTGCATTAATAGATGAGAAACTATTGACGACCATCTGTTTTGGTCAACTTTATCAGCAAAGGATGGCTCGTGCATACAACAAAAAGGTTCACCCAAGACACTTTGAAGTAGGTTAACTAGTCTTAAAGCACATTCTCCCACACCAAGAAGAAGCCAACAGAAAGTTTTCCCCAAATTGGCACGGCCCATATTTTATCAAGAAAGTATTGTCCAAAGGAGCCCTACATGTTACTGATGTAGAGGGAAAAATCACAGGCATAATTTTTAATGCGGATGCACTCAAAAGATACTACATCTTATACGTTATAAGGTACTGCAACAAGTTTAGGGTTGGAAGAACAAAGGCACCTCTTCCAAAAAAAAATCCTCTTTGAAAATTTGAACTACGTTTAACCTGATTCCGAAAGTATACGTAGGCAAACTTTTGGGGTTCAGTCATACAAAAAAACAAAAAAAACAAAAAACAAAATAGTCTTCACGTATTTATAGAAAACTGGGGCATTTTTTAAATTTTATTTTTGATAGAATAATGTCAGATTGTCATTATTTTTATTCTAGCAACCTACATTTTGATCAACTCTAAGAATGACATTGATCATCAAAGGAAACATTGTTGGGTAAATAAAACAAAAAACTAATGAGTGAAAACCATTGGGGGCACCATAAGTAAAAAAAAAAAAAAAAAAAAAAGAAGTGAGAGAGTCTTATCGGTGAAAACTTTCATAGGCACCATAAGATGACAAAAGAGAAGATTTTATCGGTAAAAATCCTGTGGACAACTCAAGATAAAGGGAGAGAACAATTATTGGAAGAAATCTGCAAAGATAACCATTTCTCGACACCTCTGCAGGAAGGACACATATATCTATTGACGATAACTTAAATTTTGAGAACTAAAAAACTCAAACGAATCAGGGGTAAAGTCCAAAGTGCATATCATGGTTCATTCAAAGTCGACATATGCCTTCCGATAAGTTCTCTTTCTCATTTTTAAAAATGGAATGTCATTCCTTGAGTTCATAGTCTTTCTTGATCCAATCCTTCACACTCTTAAGTCTGATATTTTTCTAGTCTTTTTGGCATAATCCTTTGATAAAATAAGGTAAAAGATTGCAAAACTTAATGCGGTTTTCCAAAAGGTAAATCTGAGTATTTGAATTGACATGTCATCAAGCATGGACTAAAAATGCCTCAGCTCTTCACTAATAACTCATGAATGAACACAATATAGTCTCTTAGGTGATGAAAAAATATTCAAAATAAGAATTCCTTCTTTGGACATCAGTCGCACCACGATATTTGGTAGTACCAAAGATCAAGGCCCCTGAATTGACAAAGAGGAAGCTTCAAAGGTTGTTCAACTAAGAATTTTGAGTAGAGTTGGAGAAATTGGTCAGGAGTATGTTCAAGTCATCAGAGCATCAAGGCCACAAACCAACCACCACTTTAAACTAACAATTTTCTTTTCCTTTTTATTTTCCTCAACACGGGAACAAAAGAAAATGCAAGATTACAAGTCAAAAATGAAACATCATAAAAAGGAAATCTCCAAAGTCTTCACACGTTTGTTGTTTCATCTCATGCTATTCATATTCTTGTCTCTCAATTCAAGAGCTTCGGGCAATACGCACCAATTTGAATTTCGTACAATACGTACTAATCTGTGCAATACACATCAGTCTGAATTTCGTGTAATTCGCACCAATTTAATTTATGTGCAATACGCACATGTCATTTATTCATTCGCAATACACACCAGTCTAAATTCCATGCAATATGCACCAATCTAAATTCTATGCAAATATGCGGCAAAAGACATAAATTACCCCCTAAGCTTATCACCAAAAGTCAGTTACATGCTTATACTATTGTGATGACCTATTATACACCTGAATTACTTAAAAGTGAATTTATTTTAACCCTGATGCACATACGACCAGTCACATGATGAGAAAGTGTTACACACTCGCACCACGTCATCACCATGTCACTGCCACATTAATAATTACGTCAGATTTTTAAAAAAATTCATGTCACCCAATTTCTTATTCTTCCTTATACACCATAAAAGCCACCATTAAATTACTAGCATTGTTGCTATTATCATCAAATTCACTTCTCCACCATCATAAATTTCACCACCCATAATCAAATTAACCGCCAGAATCTTCTCACAATCATTGTCATCATAAAAAAATGATAACAAACATCATAAATTTAACTAATTAACCATTAAACTCATATCACTATCATTGAAATTTATCACAATCATAATCATAAATTCACCATCCACATCAAAATCACGAGTTTCATTGTCATTATCGAAATTAAAAGTCATACCACCACTGATCTTTCACCCATCACCAAACCACCACAAAAATTATCACAATATATGTCACATTCGGGGAGCACCCCCTAGAAGTAACACGGCGTACTTGACCTCTCAGAGGTCTTATACAAGACCATAGTTATCATTCATCGCATTGACATAGTAAATTTAGCGGAAAATTCAAAACTTTTCATAGCACATCATATGCTAGAAACTTCATCTCATATATAGATAAAACATAAGCCGTAATATATTTATAGACCTTAAGTCTCTTTTCCATCTTAGACTCAAAAACTTTAGAGTACATTAGGGACACGGTACATAAGACACATTACATAACTATACAATATTTAAAGACTTTACAATAAAGACATTAGTAGGGAATCCTTGGAACTTAAGGACCCCTTTCCTTGAGCTTGGTAATCACATATCAAGCTCCTCAAGCATAGACATCCTTTAAGCATCCATAACCTACACTTTCTGTAAAAGTAGAGAAGAATGGTATTAGCACAAGAATGTACTAAGTATGGCAACCATGCAAAAACATGCATTACAAAGGGACATTTTCTTTGAAATCATACTTCATGCTTTTTGAGTAAATCTTCATAAAACCTTTAACCAATAGCATTTATATCATTCACATACATCATATAAACATATTCAAAGACCAAACATTACATAAGATCACATATAGGATTTATTACATTTTTAAGCCACTTTACAGTAAGCTACCTTTACCTTAATAGTGAACCCTTTTTCCTTTAACTCATCAACCTTCCAAGTAACCTCTAGTGATACTAGGTGCAATGCATCACCCTAAGGCCACAAGGAAAACATGCATACAATCTATACAAGGTAACACATACCATCATAGGAGTATAGTACAACATATACACATTTAAGCCAAACTATAAAAGACATTTAAGTAAACTACATCAAGTCACACATACATTTACTTCTTTGCATATACATCATTATTTAACCTTGTTCATGACCCCAATCTTAGTCTACTAGTGCAATGAACATATGAATCCCCATAACCCCATACATTCTTAGCAAACCCCTCATGAGACCACAAACCTTAACATTCAATTCATATACACAAGTAAGTGAATCAAACCTCATTCATGTTAATACAAAACCTTCATCATATAGTCATTTAGACCAACATAGTGTATATAAGGATAAGATCACATTATCTAGACTCATACCATGCACATCTTCATGACAAGTAGAAATTACTACCATACCATGCATAAAGACATATTCATAACCATACACCTTAGAACACATTCCTAGAACTTCCTAAGGAGCTACTTGTGCAATGTCTAGATGGGTTCATTACTTCAACCTATCCTAAGTAACCTCCCTTAAGTCATCCTAGTTAGGGTCCTAACCATTTACTTCCATTGTCCATTTTACTTTAGGGAAACTATAGCCTTAACCGACACTAAGACCATGGGTGCTAAACATGGAATTTGGTGTTGTAGAGTCTTACACCAATGGAAGGTGTTCCTACCTAGACAAGGTAGAACATTAACATATATCCTAGCATCCTAAGAAAATTCACTTTGCTAGATCCTATGTGGCAAGAATAGTTTATGGAACTTGGGGCAATCATGGAAATATCAACTCTACACCCTTTGTTGGGTCATGAGGCTATCCATCCCGTGAGAACCGTAGTGAACCCTACCTCCCCTATTTGGGAAAGTGTCACTCCCTCACATGAGGACCGTAGTGAACCCTACCTTCCCTATGTTGGAAAGTGTCACCCCCTCATCTACAAGTTTACTCGGTGCTAAGCTAAGTTCCCTTTTATTGAAAAAGCCTTTATTATCATTTATTTGTAAAACATAGGCTTAGGAGACTCATACCCTCATATTCTTAGCTCATAGGACATAGATGAGAGTTCATCAACCTATTTCATGTGAGAGATCCTTTCACATGAACATAGCATACGCATTAGCACTATCTAGTTAAGGATACATTGAGCATATCTTTCAAGGTTACATTAATTACTAGACCATCATTCATGTGTGTGTGTATACATATATGTGAGCAACCTTTCACATAACACATTAAGACCACACATGACCATACATTCATATTCATACACACAGAAACCAAACCTAGGAACTATCCTATCAAGGTACACATGTGCAATGCATAGGCAAGGTCTCATACCCTTGCCCATACTAGTACACCTATCCAGTCATCCTAGATAAGGAAACACATATCATACTTTCATAAACATCACCTTAACATGCATAGTAGTAGACACTAGTGAATATGAGAACTACCTTTCATTTAGATACCATGACCTATACTACTTGTAACATGCATGTGAAGTGAGTGTGTGTACATTGGTCAACATGATCACATAATGGCTATCAACAAACACATTGAGGCAGCCACCCTCTTAGACCATAATACTCTTTCAAGCATAGACAACACAACACAATAGCATAGGAGACAAGTAAACTTCATATCACACTTAAGACTCCTAACTTGTACTATTCATGCATTCACATAGGGATACATAGGTAAGGGATTATTAACCATTTTAACACATCAATGGCAGAACCTATACTTTACCCTAAAATGGATATACATGCTTATACAATAGCCATACGACCTAGATCACAACTAGAATAGGAAAGTAGGCATAAACTTCTCATAGTATCATCATGAGCACATGTTCATAAGTTCATCAACTTGCCTTCAAGGCCATGGTCAACACATATATAATGACAATAAAGTAAACACCACCACCATAAGTGTACCATACCAATGCCATACAAGGCTTCATCAACATTACTATAAAGAAAGTAGAAGAGATAAGCATTCTTACCAATTTCTTACCCTTTGGTCATCATTGACCAATACACCTTGTTTATCAACAATTCATATATAGGGCAGTAGCTAAATGTACTTTAAGAATAGAAGAAACCATGTACAAGTCACAACAAGATCATGATACAACTAGTGCAAAACATTATCATTATTCTAGAGAATAGATAGGCATAGATCATCAATCAATTTCCCTAGTCTTGCTCATAAATCATCATGTATCAATAATATACATTTAGGGAAGTATCTAAATAGATATAAATCAAATCTAAATCATGCTTCATCTACCCTAGAATTAAGATCACATAATGTTCATTACAACATTCAAATTGTAGGCTAGAAGAACCTAGATCAATTCATGCCAAGATTCCTACTCTTTGATCATTAAGAGTTCATAACCACAATCCATTAATATCATCAATATATGGCAGTAGTTAAGGACAATAAAATCTACACGAAATTCTACTACAATAGCTACAACCTTTAGTTCACAATGAACATGCCATTTAAGACATCAATGGAAAGTAGAAGAATCATAGGCTAACCGACATTGATCAACATGAATCACTTATTTACAATTCATTAATAGTATCCCATTAAGACAGTAGATACAACCATCCCTATACAAACAAATTCCACATTAAGTCATCAAAAGACCAACGTTACAGTGAATCATAGAAACTAGGCTAAACATGTTCAAATCTTCATATATTGATCCACATGGATCCTTCATCATCAATTCAACATGAATTCACGTAAACAACAGTATATATAACAACTTCAACATAATAGAATCACAATTCAATCGATAACAAGTCAAGATTACAAAGCGCATGCAAGGGCTAAATCGATTTGAGGAAGGAGCATGGGTTCATCATGCAATTGGAGTAAAATCACGTTCAAACCACTGTAATAACTTCAATTAATCATGATTCAATCGTTCAAAACCTTTTTAGAAAGAACCCATGGCAGATTAAAGAAGACATGGTTTGATCATAATTTTCTTCTTTGAAATCTTAGATAATGGCTCTCTAGATGAAAAGATAACTAGAGATGAAGATCACCATACCTTAATCTTCATGAATACCTCTAAAACCTGATGATTCACCCGTGAAAATCCAAGCTCCAAGCAGCTCTTGAGCTTCACCATCAATGGTGATTTCTAGGGACAAGATTTTTAGAGAGAAGATTCTAACGTGTGTATGGGATTGGGAATGGGTTGATCACGTTTTTGATCACTTAAATACACCCAAAAATAACCAAATAAATTATGTGGGGTCAGGTTAGCACATGGGGTGAATTTCCCATTCACCCCTTACAAAAAAGTCCGCTAGACAGTAGCTACAGACCACCATCGACGGAGGCACTTACTGGACGTAGGTCAGTCAACGGACCGTGCCTAGGCTTCCGTCGATTGGTACTTAGCCAATATTTGGCTTGAGACCTGCCCAAGGTAACTGCCAATCGATGAGACCTGACCAACGGGCCGTTGGTTGACCAACTGGCCGTCGTTTGGTCCGTCAATTGACACTGCCCAGGCAGTGTCTCGACCAGCCTTGGATCCTTCTTGTGGGCCCTTTTGCGGGGCTCTTTAGAGGTCGTTCCTGGACGTTTTCAACGTAAATACAACCCTTAACAAGTTGTGGACATTCCACAAAAGTTTCACCCAAAACAACCACATGTAACTCGTCCAAACAGTCCAAGCCCCATCAAGACACACGTTGAACGTCTTAAGGGCTATCTTTCGAACGCCTTGGACGTTCTTGGTCGTTTGACCTCCAAACTTCACGAAACTTCATATACTATCATTTTACATCATTATAAACTATTTTAAGACATCATAAGCTCATGAATCACACATAATTACATAGAACCACATACGAGACATTTAGGTGACTTAGTCGTCGAACGTCTTGGTCGTCCCTTGACGTTTAACTTTCAAATCACCTCAAACTTCATACACTGCCTCTAAACCATATTATAAGACATTTTAGGACATTAGAACATTAAGACAAACATGTTAGGCTCTTAGACACCCTAACTCATTTTGGGGTCTTACAATATACAAATTTCAATTAAGCTCAGGAGAATTGTGAAAAGTTGCAATATTTTAATTGTAAAGATTTTAGTCGGACAATTGAAAAATTAGTGCTTGATTTACTATTACTGATTTTGAAATAAATCTACAGAGAATTTTGATAAGTGAGAAGAAACATATATGAATATAGATTAAAAAAATAAATTTCGTACATAAACCCAAAAACTTTTTACACAAAAAAAAGGCAGATCTAATTTTTTTTTATTTCAAACGCTCACAATCAACAAAAAGACACAAAGATAAATTGAATAATCCATTCTTGACTTGACGAATTTGATATGAAAATAGTGTTTGTGATAAGAAAAAATGGAGGAAGGAGAGAGATAGAGTAAGGTGAAGGAGAAGGGTGGGGGTGGGAAATAATTAGTCATTTTTTTTACTCAAACGCGCCTTTTTTATTTTAAGGTAATTTTATTTCCATGTCAGCTTCGAGGGTGGTATTAAATTCACTTTTGAATAGTACAAATGTGTAATAGGTCGCCTCAATAGTTTAAGCGTGTAACTGACTTTTCGGTACAACTTCAGAGGTGAATTTATGTCTTTTCCCCAAATATGATGTCGTCTTTAATTCATGTGCAATGCGCACCAGTCCTTATTCACATGCAATACTCATCAAATTTCTATTCAAGGGCAATATGCACCATATGCATATCCTAGGCAATACATATCAATATTCATGGGTTATACGTATCATATTTATATTTGGGTGATACACCTAAACTTAGGTCAATCCACAAAGGCAATACGTCTTATTTGAAACTCTTAGGGCAATACGCTCATTCCTCCTTTTCTTTCTAGGGTTATACGTCCTAGTTCAAGTTTCTCTTTTTTTTTCTTCCCTAAAAGAAACACATCCTTTTGGATTTTCATTTTGTGATTTTTTATTTTTGAGTTTCAACTGTCAACTCAAGTTAAAATATGCACCTGAGAATGATCAACAAGCCTCCAATAGAGCATGAAGATAAATCTCATAGATAACGCACAGAGCAAGTCGAAGATCAAGACGAGACCCTAAGAAAAAACATCAAGTATGGATCTTGTAACTCCTATAATGTAGAGAGACATAATTCTCTAGCTCTTTTCTTCGTAACTATAGGCAGTAGATGATGACAAGTAATATGAAGCAATCTTTTGACCACAGTATCTGATAGTTCGGCTATCAAAGTTTCTCGAACTACACTAACCTGATTTCCTTTTAATAAAGGATATGTAGGAAACCTCTGAAGCAAGGTTCGGTCATCTTTTTCAAAATGGCTTCATTGGTGTTTGAAACATTAAAAAATTAGTCACTTCGTTCACTTTCTTTGCTTGAAAACTCTTCATGTTTTCAAGCAAAGAGGGGCATGCTGTGAACACCTAATTTTTGACGTGTTTATTTTATTCCTATAATATATAGTAATGTTTTTTATATATATTTCTATTTGTATTTTTGGGTTGTTTGTCTTGGTATGTATTATTATTTTTATTGGTCCAAATGACTCAATTTTGTTTGAATTGGGCTATTTAGATCAATTTCTGATGGCGCAATTGATTTTGACCCGGTTCAATAGAAATGGTCAAGATTAAATCTCAATCATTCATGATATTCTGATCCAAGGGCTATTATTGGACCCTAAAAAATTACAAAACTCAAAAATTAACATTTTTTATTTTTATTTTTATTTTTATTCTTCCCTTTGCTCCCATACCGCCGGCCAGCCACCACAACGCCGCCAATGCATCCGGCGGCAACTATCATTTGGTCAGAATAATCCTCAAATATTTACCATCTCTTCCTTTTATCCTCCTCTACACAAATTCACAAACCATTCATCCATATCTATAGCCAAACTCCATAGATCTAAGAAAAAATAAATACAAATCTTCATTTTTTCCCTTTGATTTATGAAGTTCCGGTCATCCCCATCCCAAATCCTTTACATAAATGTGTAGAGATCTTAAAGAGCTGTCATTTGATATAAATTTTAGGTCCAAAACCCGTCAAACAAAATTTCAGCGAAGTTTTCCGGCGACCTTCATTTACCCGAAAATTTATGTCAATCTCCCCCCCCCCCAACCTCTATCCAAATCCATCATTATCATTTTCGTTTGACCATATAAGTCGTTTCGGTGTCGGATTTTGTATTATTTTGTTAGTGTTCTTTAAGTTTATTATGTTGGTGTTACTGCTTGAATTATTTTTTGTATTTTTATTTTAATTTCGTTTTTATTTTTTTTATTTTTTTTCTACCTTATTTTGATGTGTTTGATCTTCATAATTGTTTAGATGTTTAGATTTTGTGTTAATAGGTTGATTTTCTTTTGATTTTTGGGTCTTGATGAAATGGGTCAATATTTTGGGCCTATAGAATTTTCAGATGGTCCATTAGCTATTATTCAATCAATCAATTAAGAAATGGATCATCCGAAATGACATTTGAGCCTATTTTGAATTTTCTGATAACCCATATAACTATTATTCAATTAATGAATAAAATAAATGGGTCATCTAAAAGGGCAAAACTGTCTTTTAATTAATCTGAAAAAAGAAAAGAAAAATAGAGAATATTTCATTGGTCATCTTGGGTGGCACATTGGGAAAACAAGGAGTCCAATGCATGCATTGACTCTTAAGTTTTCAAGAAGAGTTAGGGTTTAATGCTCAAAACCTATTTAAACCCCCTTCTTTCATTTCAGGGGACACAAAAAAAAAACGAAGAACAAAAATTGGAAGAGAGAAAAACATAAGTAAAATCTTATTCTTACAAAAAAAATCATCTTTGGTGGTCTTTGAAATTCAATTAAGTTTGCTTCCATATTTTACTTTTCATCAACTTTAGGTATTTCTTTTTACATTTCACATGTAATCTTGAATTAATGTTTATGTTTTTTTATGTTTAGATTAAGTTGTTTGTATTAAAAAGAAAATTATTTAGTTAAGTCTATTGTGATTCTCATGTGATTATGTTTATTATTATGTCATTTAGTTTGTATTAAGTTTTTTATTTAGTTGAGTCTATTGTGATTTTCATGTGATTATGTTTATTATTATGTCATTTAGTTTGTATTAAACTTTTTTTATTTAGTTAAGTCTATTGTGATTCTCATGTGATTATATTTATTATTACGCACATATATTTTACTAATTGGTGTTTAGTTTAATTTTACCTCATTATTAGTAAGTAGACTCATGCTTTGCTAAAAATAAAGATATAACAATCACAAAGTTTGTTTTTAGTTTCTGATCACTTTTTAAATAAAAAAAAGAAGAAAAGAAATAAGAGGCTGGTTTTTTTTTTTTTTTGGCAAAGAATGTAAAATTGATCATTTTTACAAAAAGGATAAATCTGGTCAGTTTTGCAAAAATGTAAATATGGTCGATTTTTGCAAAAAAAAAAATTGTTCCTTTTAGCAAAAATAAAAAATAAAAAATAAAAAAATGTAAATATGGTTTTTTCATAATTTTTTCTTTTAAATAAATATATGAAATGACTATTAAAATTAAAAATACAAAATCGACTAATTTGACTTAGTAATCTAACTATTAGATAAAATTGACTATTTTTTCAATACTCTTTCAAAGAGGACAATGTGGTAATTTGCATAAAATAAAAAGTTTACTAAAATTGTTATTTCTGAAATTTTATCGATATATTAAAAAAAAAGGAAATTAAAACTAGTATATCACTAGTTTTAAGAGGAGGTTTAATTATTATTCTGTGAAAAAAAAATATTTTGTTGTTATTGCCAAGTTGTAATACTTAGATGTCTATTTGATTCATTTGATAAAAAATAATTATTAATAAGAAAAAAAAATATTTTCTTGTCTATATGTTGCAACATATTCTTTTATTCGTTTTTATCATTATTTTTTAAAAAAAATTGATTAATTAATTATCAATTTTTTTTATAAAAATAAATTTAAATATCATCATGTGTTTGGTTACGATCATTGGTGTACATTCCTTTTCTAAAAAAAAGGGGTCTTGTGTGCGATTACGCTTCTAGGCCAATCAATTTCTTTTTTAAAAAAAATAAATAGATAGTAACTAATGCAAATTTACTTTTCTTTATCCAAGAAAATTATTTTTAGCCAAATATAAGTTAATAAAGCGACCGTGATAAAACCATGGGACTTGGGGGTGCCTCATACCTTCCTCCGGTCAATAGAATTTCTTACCCAATCTATGTTTTCATAGACCAAAAAATAAAAGAGTTTTTTTTTCTTAATTTTAAACTAGGAACTATCAGGTGACTTGGAACAATTAAAAAACTCAATTCCAAGTGGCGACTCTAAAAATGAAAAAATATTTTTCTTTTACATTATTTTTTTTAAAAAAAAAGTCATATCCTTTAACGATTGTAAAAATAAAAATGGAAGAGGTGTGACAACGGTGCTTTTTTTCAAGGGACGATTCAAGAAGATGTGTATATGTCTCAACCTCCTGGATATGAAGACGCCGATCATCTCAAATTTGTCTACCATCTCAAAATAGCACTCTATGGACTCCGGCAAGCTCCTAAGGTTTGGTATGATGCACTAACTAGTTCCTTGAATTGAATGAGGTTCAAGATTTCTTAGTGTGATCATTCTCTCTTTGTTATTCACAACATGGTGTCACTATTTACATTATGATCTATGTGGATGACCACATAATAACATGTAGTGATGAAACTCTTGATCACCAAGTTGTTACCTCTCTTTCAAAAAATATTCTCTGAAGTACCTTGGTTTGTTACACTATTTCTTGGGTGTTGAAGTACACAGGGATGCTGATGGGTTGTTTCTCACTCAATCAAAGTATATACATGATATTTTACATGACACTCAGATGCAAGACTGCAAAGGTATTCAGTCACCTATGAGCATTTTCGAGACCCTACTAGTTGATGATGGAGCACCTAAAACTGATGGAAAAAATATACAACAGCGTGCTTGGTAAGCTTTAGTACCTTTCATTTACCCGACCTGACATCAAATACTCAGTCAACACGTTTACTCAGTTTAATACTTCTCCTTCTGTGCTTCACTGAAAGGATATTAAGCACATCCTGCGATACCTTAAAGAAACACTACAATATGGTATTCGTATTTCCCCACTGAAATCAACTGCTCTTTGTGCCTATGCCTATGCTGATTGGGAAGGTAACATCAATGATCTCCGGTTATATCTCGGGTTACATAGTTTATCTAGGTACGACACCAATTTCTTGGAGTTCTCGTAACAACCCAACTGTCTCTCAATCCTCCGCTGAGGCTGAATATCACGCAGTTGCTTCTGCCTTGTCTGAAACGAATTAGGTTACTCACTTACTCAAAGATCTTCATGTGTAACTCCCTCATGCTCCAATGATACTTTGTGATAATCTTGGGGTCACATACATTGCTGAGAATCCAGTACATCATACAAAAATGAAGCACCTTGAGGTTGACCATCACTTTGTTCGTAACCAGGTCCGCAATGGACTGGTCCAAATAAGACACATACACTATGCTGACCAACTTGCAGATCCTCTCACCAAACCATTGTCCAAACCAGCTTTCCATAGAATGCTTCCCAAGTTACACGTTGCTTCTTCACATCTAACTTGAGGGGGGCGTAATAGCGCATTAGCATTAGTGTTTTACTAGTATTGTAACATTGTCTTACTGCACACAATTTCATTAGGATTATGTTTATTCAATTTATTCAGGCGTTACTTGTATTAGTCGTCATTATTTGTTCGTGCATTCTAGGAGTTAGTTTAGGTCGATTTTGTTTATTCCATATGTATACAAGCTCTATAATAGTCTCATCAAAGAAATATACTTTCTTCTACTTTATTTCTCTGTCTTTATAATAACGTGGATGAAGTAAGCATTTGTTTAAGCATTGAAGAGAATAATTGGTGCTATTAAACTATAGGATACCAAAGATTTTGATCTTCACTTTTGAATAGGAAGCAACATAACTTTTTGAAGCTTAATTTAGAGAAAATTAATGTTTCCTCTTATTTAAGTAACTAGCATATGGATACGTGTATTGCACGTGTACTCCATAACGATGAATATGAACAATTAAAAGATCACATAATTTCTTTTAAAATAGTATTTGAATTACAATTATGAAAAGTAAAATGATAAATGTAAAGTGTATACTTAACTCATAAAAGAATTTTTTTTTCGCATTTAGTCCTCCCTTATTTTAATTTTGATACATAAATTTAGAGCCGTCAATATGGGCTAAGCTCGTTGGACCGGTCTGGCCTAATCGGAGATTTATTAGGGCTGGGCTAAGATTTTTGAAGCCCATTTAAGAAAAGATATTTTTAGCCCGGCCTGATAAACCTGCTGATTTGAGGGGCTTGAGAAATATTAGTAGGGCCGACCCGTGGGTCAATAAAAATTAATTAAAAAACATAATATAATGTTAAAATTTAAAATTAAAGAGAGTCCAAACTCAAAACAATTAGGTTAATATTTCTATTTAGATATTTACACTTTCACTTGAAAAAAGTCTTAATAAATATTATAAAGACAATTTTATTTGTGAATTTGATTAACAAGTTATAACGTTAACATCATTTAATATTGTTTTATCGATATATATGATAATATTTATAAATTATAGTTTATAATTTAATTTAATAATTCAAAAAAAATTATAATTTCTAAAAAAGTGGGCCAAGCCGGCAAGCCTGTAGCCCACGTACTTGTGGGTTCGACCGACTATTTTTTGGCACACGCCAAAAATGGTCTAATCTGGCCTGACTCGTAAAATGTCAAAGCTTGTATGGGTTAGCCCGGATGAGGTGGGCTAGCCCATATTGACAGCTCTACATAAACTTTATATTTATTTTAAAAGACAAAATAAAGTAGCAAAAATAAAAATAGAGACACAATACGTTATGATTAACTTCTGTAAAATGTATTTCTTGTCTCGTATCATAGAATTGAGTAAAAATATTGAAATTCTTCCTTAAAATGTTTGTCTTGTTTCATAGAATAGAGTAAAAATGTTGAAATTAAATTAATAGTTACATGATACACATTTCATAAAGATAAAATATTTGACATTAATTAGTAAAAGATGAAATTCTCCTTCTCATTTAGTAGAATACAATTGAGTAATTTAAATTTATAAATAAGGAAACTTAATTATAAGGAAACAACTAAACAATTAAAGTGCAACAATTGGTATTTAAATTCTACCATTATATAATTAAAATATTAATATTTAATTAAATAAATCAGATTTTAATTTAGTGGAGAGTCAAAATGACATTAATAATATTTTTACAATTAAAAGTTTGTTAAAAGTATTTTACATTTTCTTGTTAAAAATACAACAGGAGCAATATTTTGTCCGTGGTTAAAAGATCTTCTAACTTCTTAAGCATTTTTAGGTATCATTTTTTTACTTTGGAATATGGATCTCATGATAATTTTAATAAAATTGTCTAAAACTATAGATTGTATCCACAGGCACATGTAAGAATAATTCTTTACAAATATTCAAAATTTATGGTCCAAAAAATGTAATACAAATAATTTGAAATTCGAATATCTTGTCGGCATTAATCGTATGGTTTTACATGCCTTATACACTAGTTTATGATTCTATTTGTTTTATTTTTTATAGAAAAAAATACACCCTTCAATTAAATACATTCTTCAAACAAAATTACAAATACAAAGAAAAGAATTCATATAGAGGAGCAAGTTTAGCCTAAGACTACCCACGAATATAGAAAAATTCTAGGACAATCTTTTCACTGCACTTTATTATTAATGCAAATTGAAACAAAGCTATAGTAATAAACATTCAGCCTTTGACCATAAAAAAGAGTTAAAAGTTTTGGAAGACAAGTTAACGGAAGTGACATTCAATTACATAAATGGAGGGGTCTTATCATAATTCTAATCTCAATAAATAAGTAAAAAATAAATCAAATACATCAAGCTCCAATATTATAGTAATTGAAGTGCTTTTTATCCCTATAATCACATTATGCCTTGTAATCTTCACACAAATCCTCTTGTCTTGAAATTCTTTTCACTTGATTAAACCTTCTCTAGTCTTCCACACACAAAACTTGTATCACATATAAATCTTTCAATGAAAATACTATAGAAAGAATTGTATTTATAGGAAAAAATTTAGTTTTGGAATATGAAGGTTCACTTACAAAGTTGAAAGATCAAGTTTTACAAGGATTAAAGATAGATATTAATTAAGAACATAAATTAATTTGGAAGATGAAACACATACATGTGTCTATTTAACGGGCTAAAAAAATTACTCACATGTATACCAACTAAAAAAATTATAGAAATTCTACTATTTACTATTTAATTAATAAAATATTTTGATAACATTTGGATTTAGCATAAGGGTAAAATGATAATTCAACTTTTTTACGCTAGAACTTTCTTCACTAGATTAAAGCTTCTCTAGTTTTTCACACACAAAATTTATATCTCATAAAAATGTTTGTATGAAAATACTAATTGAAATATTTGTATGTATAGGAAAAAATATAACTTTAGAATATGAGGATTCACTTACAAAGTTGAAAGGTCAAGTATTACAACAAATTAGAACAAATATTAATGAAAAACATAAATTAGTTTGAAAAATGAAACACATGCATGCATCTATTTAATGGGATAACTTTTTTTTTTATCTTTTTCTATTTAATTTACTCGCATGTATACCAACTAAAAATATTATAGAAATTCTACTATTTATGGTTTAGTTTATTAAATATTTTAATTACATTTGAATTTAGCATAAGGGTAAAATGGTAATTTAATTTTTTTTACTTTGGATCTTCACATTTATAATAATACTAGTTTCACGGCATGTGCGTTGCACGTGTGTATCGTATGTAGTATACGATATTGTAAAATAGATTTAATATTATTGAATTAAAGTTGTTAGTAAATAATTATAATTCAAAGAACATAGGACAAATTGTCATAGAGTTACTTGTATTTTGAGATCAAAATGACCAGTTATTATTGATACATTTCAAAATACACTCCAAGTTTAAATATGGGGAGAAAGTGATATTTCTTTATTCTTTTGAGGTTATGAACATAAATGATGGATACCATTTAAGTATAAGTTTTCTCTTAAATATTCATTCTTGAAATTAGTATGCGCATGACACTAATAAATATTACAATAAATATTTCAATATTTTATATTTATATACTCTCTATCTTTTACCAATTAAAATTTGAGTAAAACTATCACAGAGAGGTAATTCTAAAAAAAAAAAGGCACTTTATCGTTATAATGAATGATAATTAAATTGAGGTTTGAGTGTATGCCAAATATTTAGCTTGATAAATTCTTTGTTTTAGATATATATATATTTCAGTAGCATAATATAATTTTAACATATGAACCATATCACCTTTAGTGATCATTTCTTTAAGTTTCTATCTTATCTTTTTAGAATTGTAGTCTTCTCCGTTTTCCTACCACATGCATATCAAATAGTTGTTGTCTAATGAAAGTATCTAGTATCTTATAGAAGTTGTATATTGCGATATAAAATATTAAACATTTTTAATAATGAAAATTAATAGATGAGTAAAATTTAAAGTATTGTTTATAGAATCTTTAATTTGATTTAAGATTATTTTAATCAATCACTATTTTCTTATCTATTTTATATAACTAAAAAGGAGTGTATCTTGTAACATAAAATTTTCTCAAATTAAAATGAACACAAAATAATAGGAAAAACATATATATGGAATGATACATTGCCAGTGAAGAAGAAAGACAAAAATATATGTTCATACTATATTCACTATAATTTTCCATTTGATTGAAACCTCGTCACCAACACTTAACTTTCTTCGTTCATTTTTACTTACATATCAATTAAAAAATAATTATTATCATGTATATATTATCACATTATAAGAAAAAGTGAATTTGTTTTTGAAATAGTGGTTTAACATCAAAACTTATTATTCAATGGATTATGTTAATGCCCGTTATTTTAGAAAATTCAGAAAGAAACTGGTTCATTTGAAGGTAAAATAATTAAATTAAAAAACCAAAGAAGAAATATCTTACCCAAATCATATGACTTTATTCATATTTGTTCATTATTATTGTCTTTCCCACAACATTTCGTCACTGTTAACTCATGAAAATCATAAGAAAATATATGAGTGCTAACTTATGAATGATTTACTACAATTCGTTCACCAACTCTTTCTTATGTGGTACCTCCAATTTCGTTGAATTTCGAATGTAATCAATTGTTGAGAATAACCTTGAGATTTTTAAAAAAGAAGAAGAATAGACAACTTTTAAAAATCATTGATTAAAAGTTAGAGGAGAAAATCCTCTATTTATAGATAACAAATAGTAGTATCAGTAGATGCTAATTATTCCTTATCAGAAAAGTTACAATCTTTCAAAAAGTCACTGCTAATCAGAAAAATCACAATCTTTGCTAAAGTCACAACTTATCGAAAAGGCACAACCAATCGAAAAATTCATAACTCATCAGAAAAGACACAACCCTTCGAAAAAGTCACAATAGTTTGAAAACATCACAACTCTTCGAAAAAGTCACAACTCATCGAAAATGTCAAAACCCGTCAAAAAAATCGCAACCCTTTGAAAAGTCACATCTCTTTGAGAAAATCACAACCCTTTAGTATGAAAGGATGTCTACTTTTAATATAATACAAATAATTAAATTAATACATAAAATAAATTAAGTATTTTTAATCATGGTTATTATAGTAATTCAACATTCAGTTTAGGAGTTCATGCTTTTAAGGTAGCATATAAGTGTATAGATATATAAATAGATAGATAGATAGATATAATATAATAATATAATATAATACAATAACAAAAATTAAAATTCTTGGAAGTCATAGTTCAATAATACTTAATCTTCTTTACGAACACTTGGAACCAATTAGTTATAATTCCATTCATGTTATAATAATAGGGACACATAGGATTTGCATGCTCAAAGTATGAAAAATAATATTATTGAAAACACTTGCAATAAATTGCAAAAAAGTCTAAGTAATAGTGGTCGTAACAATCACTTCAAGCAGTGGAAAGAACAAAAGATGTGCTCCAAGTCCTTGGGCTGTTGAACAGAATCCAACCACACCGGAATGGATAGTAGCATAAAAACATTCTTACTATTTTTTTTAAAGCCAAGATCTCTATTCATATTTTGAAGTTGTACGAAAGAGAAAAGTCGCTCAAATCTTTCCTCCTCCGTTTCAATTCTTCTATTAAGTAGAAAAATAAGATTATGATTACTAACAAAAATATGTTTTTACACATTCTGCGTATATTTATGTCTTTATTATGTTGCATCGGCATACTTTCTTAACAACATAAATCTAAGATTAAAAATATATGTTAAGAGGCACCTTGATCACTAGTGACTTCTTATTTCTTGAGATTGACACTCTTATAAATTCGTGGATACTTTAGTCATATCCTAACATGTATTATTACTTCTAAGTCCTTAGCTGCTAAAATAAAGTAAAGTACCTCCATAAAGAAAATAATGAGAAACTTTCCTTAAAACACCACTATGCAAATGATTAATGAGAAATAACTCACGTATTTTCTTTCAAATATAATTATTCAAAGAGAAAAATAATAATATTAATTCTTACCTTTTCAAAAAAAATCAAATTTGTAGTTTTCTAGCAAAATTTATGACTAAAATTTAATTTTGTAATGAGTTCAAGGAGATCTCCACCCAAAATGTCACATACATAGCTTCTAGTTACCATGTGACAAATAATATCAAAGAACTTAATTCATAGATTTTCAAAGCATGTATGCGAAAGGAATTATAAACATGGAAAGAGCGACACACATTCAAGGATGGTCAAATGAACACCCTTCGACGACTTTTCTATATTATTTAGCCTAGGTAATTTTCAGTTAACAAAAAAAGACTCGGAAAAATAGGAGAATTTGAGCTAGATGAAAACGCTTTAACCTGGAAGAAGTTTTAATCACTAGTATGAGCACTCCATTCAAGAACCACCTGTAAGGTAGCAGAAGAAGAAGAAATCAAAGATGCGCGCAATATTGGACAAAATAAGTAGAAATTACCAAACTTATAATTAAGCATCCTTCCTTGAGATAAGATCCAGAAATAACGGACAAGGAGCACAATCTACTAAATAGGGAACACAACTACAAAGGCACTTTGGTCAACTGAAACAGGCATATGAACAAGGAAGTAAGGTAAATAGAGAAGACTTACGCCTATTTAGCTAATAAACAATAAAGCGAGAAGAAGAATTCTACATTGATTCATAATATAAATACCAAAGAGGGATCTGTAAGGATTTTAATGATAGGAAAAACATAAAAAACCTATGCATTCATAAATCCTATCAATTATTCATGATCGTGGAACTATATGATTTTCACACAAATCTATTACTATGATAATTCAATCAAGAATACATACCTGAATCAGCCATAGTGATTTTCAAGAATCTTGACTTGAATTTAGCGAAAGTTTTTTTTTCTTTTCGTTCTTTAGAAGTTGTTTCTCTCTCTTGCCTTATACTTTATGAATAGCTTTGATGGATAAAATTATATATTTATTGCAGAGAGAGGACCCTTTAAATAAGAGTATTTTTTAACATCATTTCCACCTTTTCATCATGGTGAGTAGTAGAGATAATGAGTAGTTTTTAAAACTACCAAGTAACTCCCTACTTAATGGGTAGCTGGAAGATGTAATGGGTATTGGAAGACTTAATGGGTAGTTGAAAGTTACTAAGTAAATTCCATACTTTCTCACTTATCCACACATATAAGTAACTTCCCTACTTCCCCACACATATTTAGGATTTAACTTATATTAATTATTTAACCAAAATATAATTAGTAGTCCATAGAAATTTACATTCTACCACTTGGCGCACGACCTTTAACTTAATGGTATAATATGCAGTTAATCATTATGTGCACAATGTTAAATCGAACATCACTCGTCGTTATTGAATAAATCAACTAATATGAGTCATGGCGGTTGTGCACCACTTTATTTGGCATAATCACTTCAATGCACTACAATATTAGTCTATTGTCTAATACAATCTTTCAAATACATAATGGGTCCACCATAATTCTTAGAATATCTTTATCTTAAAAAAACATGTCATCGTCATTCTCAACCTAATATATACAAGAGAAATAGGTAATAAAAGAAACATATATATAGTTGAGATCAAAGAGTCAATTGCATAAACATAATAAAATCTTTACATAAATCATTCATTGCTATCTTTAAGACCCATTCTTTCAACTTGTTCAACAAATATTTTGGGCAGTAATACTTTCGTCAAAGGATCGACAATCATAAGTTTGGTGCTAATATGTTCAATTGTCACATTATGTTTCTGGACTTTTTCCTATACTGAAAAGTATTTCAATTCCATATGCTTGGCACCCTTAGAATACTTATCATTTTAGAGAAGAAGATTGTTGCAGTATTATCACAATAAATTTTCAGCGGGTTTGAAATACAGTCGACTAGTCCAACTCCTAAAATAAAGTTTCGCAGCCAATTAGCCTCCAAGTTAAAAAATAACAAACAAGACAACTAAATTGTTCTTTCCATAGCTAGTTAGAAGGTTATACAAAAAAGATTGTCCAGCAATAATCTACCTTGATACAATTATATAATAATTCAAGAGGTATAATTGGAAAGAAGTTTTTTATAGAGTTATAATCCAAACACAAGATGAGGTGGGAAAAAATGAACCAACACTCGATAAAAATAAACCCTGCATTATTAATCCCTGCACTACTAGTCCCTGTATTACTAATTCTACATTACTAATCCCTACAGTATTAATCTTTGTACCAAGTGACCCTATAAGTTTAGTGACATTGAATAATCACTAAAAAGATAAAGTTGAATCTAATACTATGTCTTGCAAAGCCTCGAACTAACTGCCTAGAGTTGTTGGGATATGCCCTAGCTAACCCTAGCATAACTGAAAACTAAAATGAAAGACTGAATCTAAAAAAAAACATTTCTATTGTCCTCGAAATATGAGGACTCACCACTGAAGCTGCTGAATACGGATCGGGAGCCGATTTATGTGTGATCTCGATGTTGAGTACTTGAACCTACATCATAAAAGGATGTAGTGCAGAGCATGTGTTAGTACTTGGAATGTACTTGTTGACACCTAATTTTGACCCTCCTCGATAGTAATTAACTAGCGAGCTTCTCGAGTTTAAACAATTTAAAATAATTAATTTCATAAATTTAAGATATATATATATATATATAAATATATAATAATGATAAGATAATATTAAATAAACTTTTAGCTTGCAAATTATTTTTTAAAATAAGAATTTGATGTTTTTATATTGTTTTAGCTAGTGTATATGTCTTACATAATCAGTCGTATAATTATTTAAATTTTATTCATATTCAAAATCGAAAATATATATACTTTGTTTTATATAAATATTTGGTTAGCTATTTATCTATACGATGTTTTTTATTTTGGTTAATTATTTCGTAACCAAATTAATTATTTTATTTTTATTAACATTAAGAAGCTTGTTAATTAACTATATTAATTCGCCTTATTTTTTTTTAATCAATTTTTGACCAATTACAATTTAATTTGATTGAATTGGTAATGTTATTAACTAAAGACCAACTCTGGGCCTGCATGGGATTTTCCGACAGTCCATCTACCACCCCAGACCCGATTTTAATCTAGGGCAACTTTCACATATAGCAAATAAAAAATTCATATTTGTATGTTATAGCAAAGTTTGCATAATTGCGCTCCATAGCAAACATATAACTGTATAATTCGCTATACATATACAATTATATGATTCTCTGGCCTAAATTGTATAATTCGATGTCATCACCATACATATACAATTGTATAATTCACTGGCCTAAATTGTATAATTCGCTGCAATTGTATAATTCGCTGCAATTGTATAATTCGCTGGCAAATTTTGGCAAACGTTTGCTATGGAGCACAGTTAAATCAAACCCTAGCTACTCCATTTATTTTAGGTTATTAGTTTGCTATTATATACAATTATCCCTTTAATCTAACTCTTTTAATTCTTTATTTTCAAACCCATTTTGTTGCATCCAAATAAATTTTCAGCCCACCTCCCTTTATACCCGGCCCAGTCCACCTCCTCTATTCCCAGAGACCCTGAAATACTTGGAGAATTTTCCCAAAACGTCAACAACATTTTTGGCAGAATACGGTGATGCTCTTCACGCGGTGGCAGCGACAGCCACGCGCGGTAGCAACAATGAGCAGTCTTGTGCTCGCATCTTCTTCCTCAACGCATGGGAACGCAGAGAATGTGTGAGATACGCGACCTCACCTCGTGTCGTCTTCCCGTTCTTCTCGATAGTACTGTGCCAGCTAAGTTTTTGGCAGAGGCAGCAGCAAAGTAGCAGGCATTTTCGTCCTTGTAACACAGGATCGAGCCATGCAAGAGAGCGTAAGGACACTCGATCGATCCGAGCCCTCCACGCAATTTTTTAGCCGTTCGAGTTGAGGTAATCGTTTGGGAATATTCTTCTAGGGTTAGGTTTTCCGATTTTGAAATTTTCATGGCTTGAATTCGTTTAGGAAGCCCATTCCCCTTTGCTGCTTTGCTTGAACCCTAATTTAGGGGGTGTATATATCGTTGTTATCATCAGTGGGGTGGGGTGGGGGGGATTTTTTTTAAGGCCTGTTCTTGAACAAAAAGGGAAAATCGAGTTTTTTTTTTGGTGAATACTCTGAATATTTTTTTGGGGCTGAACTATCAGATAAAGGGAAATATAGATAGGACTTAAGGAAGAATAGTAAGATATATATTAAAAACGCTAGGAGGGACAGAGGGTGTGAGTTCAAATTTGTTCAAATCTCGACTTTGTTCTCTCTGTTAGTAGACATTTTTTCGTAGTCGCGTCCCGCTGGTGTTCAAGTCGCTGTTACTTACTCGTGCTGTCTCAGTTGCTGCTCAGAATCCGGTAAATTCCTTCTTAGTCCCTTTTTACCAATTCTTCTTTTCTTCCCTGTTCATATTTCGTGTTCCCAGTTTTGCTTCAGTTTGTCATGGGTTAGATTTTGGTTTGATATTTAAGTAAGTGATAATACTATTTTCATGCTTGCTTTAAATATGTTGTAGTTCTAAATCTCCGCAGCTTCTTTGGGTGTTGTATTCGCGTCGCCACATGAATCAAGTCCCTCCCCTGTTGCTTCTTTGAAATTTTGTCTTGCCTATATAAGTGTGTTTGTTGTCAACTCAGGCCAGTCTTGTTTTTCTTTGTTTGGTTATGATTTTGTTGAATTCTCGAGTAGCATGCTTTACTGTTTTTCTTAGATACTTTAGCTCGTTTAATAATAGCTTTGCATTTTTATATTTAAGTTGTCATGTAGAGTTTTATTTTTACCCTCAGTTCATTGTGTTGGTTGCCTCTTCAAGATGCAATAGCCCTGTTGTCTACTGTTCCTGAAGGTTGTGCTGCCAGCCTCTTTCCAGAGGCCCCATCTATTTTGTTGTTATTATTTGACGTCCTTGTGCTACGTGGTATTGAGGTGTAAGTGATCAATTAGTTTGGTGTAAAAGTTTTTTTTTGACGAATTTTACTGTCTTGAGTAGGGCTTCCCCGTCTTGAGTGACCCTTTTTGGGGTTAATTTGATTATTTAAGATGTGATGATCACTAGTTTTTGTTATATATATATATATATATATTTTTGAATGATCCAAAATGACATGTTAAAGATCTTAATTGGTTCGGGAGAAATGAGTTGATCCTAAGCCTAGTCGAGCTCTAGATGAATTTGAATTTTAATTCCACTTCTCTTTGGTTGCTCCTAACCCTTTGGATCCTCACGTCACTCCCTTGAGCCATAGGTCCTAAATTGCATTTGCTCGATTTTGGAATTCGCCTATCGGATGGTCATTCGTTTAAATTTGTTGTTATTCGGGGGCCCAAAAGTATGGTTTAGCTTTACTAATTTTGATCCTTTGATTGATTTTCGAAATTCCAGAAATAGTAGAGCATATTAATCTTACAGTGGTTCCATCCAAGTTCGGTCCTAGGAGTTCTGTTATGCGTAGTTTACCTAGAGTTATCGTAGTTCAATTACGTGCCTAAGTTATATAATGTGTGTTAGTACTTGGTAAGTCTATATGATTGATTATTGTTTGTCAAAGTCAATTAAAGTGTGATAGTTGTGAGTTACAGATAGGCAATTTATAGATAATAATGTGCTAATTGAACTTGAATCTAGGAGTTGGTTAATTAGACTTAAGATCATAAAATCAAATATTTTATTTTCTTTGGCACTTTCTGTTTTGCTCCCAGTAATAGTATGCATTTTATTATGGGCATATATTGTCTACGTGTTGATTGGCTTCCCGTTCCTTTGAGTTTTGCTTGCATTATTAACTGCTAAGTTGTTGTCATAGAATAGCCTTCTGTAAATTCATTTAGGATTAGGAAAGGTGTAGTCCATCCGTTTCAAATTTAAATAGTGTAATTCCGTTCCCAAATATATGCATTAAGAATACTAATTTTGCTAAGACTTTGCTACAGCAGTAGGGTATATTGTTCAATTACATTTTGGTTAAAGTTTTATCATGGTTGGATATTAATCTTCTCTTTTCCTCGTGTTTGCATATAAAATTGGCTGAGTTCACGAGGAATACTTTTCTTACCCTGCATTCTAAGAATCCATGAAAGCTCAACTCCCTTCTATCGAATCAACCTATAAAATTCGGTGGACAGATTCTTGAAGTTGAACTAGTATGAGGATTTGAAGAAAGTCGGAGAAGATGGATTAGAAGACCCATTATTTATTTATTTATTGCATTTATATTGTATTTATTTTCGGGCATAAGCCCTTCTCGTTTTTTACTTTACTTTATTTATTTTGTGTAGTTATTTGCTTAGTTTAGGACATGTACCAAATGGGTCAAAACCCTAAAAGAAAATGGGTCAAAAACCCAAAAAGGTGGGTCCAAAAACCGATCAAGGCGAACAGAACCCGGATTTGGACCCAAATCTCTTTCCCTCTCTCTTTTCTTGCTTTTAATTACTTGTCTGTTTTACTTTTCGTTAGTTTAAAGTTAGAAAAATCCGATTTCCCGCAAAACACCACTTTTGGTTTTAACGACTCGATCAAATCAAGTAAACCGCTTAAAAGATTTTACGAATTAAAATCCACTTAGATAAATAACTTTTCACTTTCAAAACAAATCTTAAATGATTTTTGCATTCATTTTCAAATAACTCTAAGAAATATTTTTATGTTAAGTTTAGCCAAATTAAGTTAGTTGTCGGATAACCGCATTTAGCGGACGTCTTAGGTGCTTTCAATACCTTCCTAAGACGTTAATATGAATCCCGAACCCCTTAAATATTTTCAATGATTTTATCTGTTTAAGTCTTTTGGAAACGTTAGTTTTTCTTGATTTTTCTTTAAAAATTAAGTGGCGACTCTCAAAAAGTAAAAAAACTTACGAAAACTTATATATAATATCTTTTTCGATAAAACAGAAATAACGACTCTGTTGGTGAACTAGGAGGATTCTAACCTTAAAACTAACTTTATCTGGTTATTTGCGATAAATTGTTTACTTGTTTAGTTTACTTTAGTTTTTGAATTATTGCATTTTCATGGCATTTTTCCGTCAAACGGCAAATAGTATGCATTAAGAATACTAATTTTGCTAAGACTTTGCTACAGCAGTAGGGTATATTGTTCAATTACATTTTGGTTTTAAGTTTTCTTTATCATGGTTGGATATTAATTCTTCTCTTTTCCTCGTGTTTGCATATAAAATTGGCCGAGTTCACGAGGAATTCTTTTCTTACCTTACATTCTAAGAAGCCATGAAAGCTCAACTCCCTTCTATCGAGTCAACCTATAAAATTCGGTGGACAGATTCTTGAAGTTGACCTAGTATGAGGATTTGAATAAAGTCGGAGAAGATGGATTAGAAGACCCGTTTTTTTTGTTTTTCTTTGTATTTTGTATTGTATTTATTTTCGGGCATAAGCCCTTGTCGTCTTTTACTTTACTTTATTTATTTTGTGTAGTTATTTGCTTAGTTTAGGACAGGTACAAAATGGGTCGAAACCCTAAAAGAAAATGGGTCAAAAACCAAAAAGGTGGGTCCAAAAACCGTTCAAGGCGAACAGAACCCGGATTTGGACCCAAATCTCTTTCCCTCTCTCTTTACTTGCTTTTAATTACTTGTCTGTTTTACTTTTCGTTAGTTTAAAGTTAGAAATCCGATTCCCCGCAAAACACCACTTTTGGTTTTAACGACTCGATCAAATCAAGTAAACGGCTTAAAAGATTTTACGAATTAAAATCCACTTAGATAAATAATTTTTTCACTTTCAAAACAAATCTTAAATGATTTTTGCATTCATTTTCAAATAACTCTAAGAAATATTTTTATGTTAAGTTTAGCCAAATTAAGTTAGTTGTCGGATAACCGCATTTAGCGGACGTCTTAGGTGCTTTCAATACCTTCCTAAGACGTTAATATGAATCTCCGAACCCCTTAAATGTTATCAATGGTTTTATCTGTTTAAGTCTTTTGGAAACGTTAGTTTTTCTTGATTTTTCTTTAAAAATTAAGTGGCGACTCTCAAAAGTCAAAAAACTTACGAAAACTTATATAAAATACCTTTTTCGATAAAACAGTACTGATAAACTGAACAAAGCGTAATTGAGCAATGACATAACTAAATATGAATATAAATACTTCAAAATACAAAAAGATAAACTGAATGCAATGACCAAGAACTAAATCTAAATATGACATGTTGTCTTAATACCGGAGTAGAAACTGAAATTTCGGTCAAATGCACTTAAGTCTAACTGTGGAGCTATTAATACTAACATAAATGTATGTGAGCTAATCATTGAGTCTTATGTATATGCCCTATCAAGAGGACCTAATATACCTTGTAAGGGGTATAAAGACATGACTGGCGTGATCACTAAATCGGATGCCCAAAGAGGGGACTTACAAACGTACGGGGGCACATAGTTTTGGGACCCTAGTCCAAGTCGGTGTTAAGCCTGCTCCTAATTGGAAATGTGTACAATACAATATAACTGAAATATACTGGATAACTCAATATTCTGACACACTTACTGATAATGCAACATTTAAGTACTGATAATGAAACATACAAAATCTGAGGCATGTATATCTGTTTATCTAACCTAGCTAGTGTAATTCATGAACTAAACAAATCTACACAACTAGGGTTCTGAGTTTCATGCAAGAAACTAAGTAACAATGTTGTGAAGACATGATAATCTGATTAAGAACACTATAACAAGAAAATCATAACAATTATCTAAGGTTCTCCAAACTCTAGGTCTAAACAATATATAAGTAAACAAGAATCTGATTGAATTCTAGTGACCTAGCGGATGAAAGGAACCCACTAGTGAAATCTTACATACCCGGTGACGAACTTCATGGATTTTTTTATTTTTGGGATGGAACTAAACAAACCCTATTGGCTTCTTAAAAAGGGCTTGGTCGACTGTTTCTTCTATTTTTGCTCTAGTTTTTGCGAATTTAGGTGGATGAATCACTTAAGGTAGGTTCTGATTAGAACACTAGGTTTAAAATGATCAATATTACGTATTTTAGAGGTTAAACAACATAGTTTAGGTGTCCAACACATAGGGGAAATGACCAAACCACCTAACTTAAAATTTAACGAAGCCGTCGACGGGCCTGACCGACGGACCATAGCTCAAATGACGGTCCATGCTATCAGTCGTCATTCGGATTTTAGAATGTTGGAAATTGGGTCTTAACCACGGACCATGGTCCCTCCATTGGTCCATAGGCCATGTCGTGGTTGTGGACTCTTTCTCAAATTTCACAATAGATTTGAGATGGCCAACCACTGACCCCACCTATGATTTGTAGGTGGTCCTCATTGGTGGTACCTACAACTTCTTGAATATCTGCAATTTGGTATTTTCCGAATATGGGGTGTTACATGCAATTATTCTCGAGTGCTAGCCATGTCCAGGGTGTAGGCTTGGGGTGTGAAAAACTTTGTATTAGATCCAGGTTTAAGAGTCTTAGGGTGTCTATCAAGTTGTGTCTGTAGAGTCTTAGTTATTTGTGTGAAGCACACTAAATCTATAATTAGGAGGCTACGACATTTAAGAAGCATCTCACTTCTTTCATACTCTTTTTGTGCAATAGAATTCAACTCTATTAATGTTTATTTTTAATTCATGCTTGTGTGCGTCTTTCATATCATGCCTCCACAAAGAGTTGTTTGAGGTTGTTTTGATAGGAGAAATGTTGATCCTTGGGATCAATGGGTCCCCATGCACCAGAAGTGAACCCCAAAGGAGTGGTCTCTAATGTTGAGTTTTGGGATATTATCCAGATGTTGAGTCAAGTTGTGACCAACCAATCTCGGCAACAGAGAGGAGTTTGACAGGATGTGGACGATATATCCAGAATCCACGAGTTCTTGAGGATGAATCCTCCAGACTTCATCGGTTCAAGTGTCATTGAAAATCTGGAAAACCTTGTGGAAAAGTTGCAGAATATTTTTGAAGTGGTGCATGTTGCAGATGTTCAACGTGTTGAGCTAGTTACATACCAACTCAAGGGTGTTGCCAGGGTCTAGTACGAACAATGGAAGAAGAGTAAAGCTGAAGGAGCACCAATTGTGAGTTGGGTTGTATTCGAAGAGGCCTTCATCATGCGTTTCTTTCCCTATGTGAACTGACAGAGGCAAAGGTAAGGGAATTCCTCACTCTTAAGCAAGAATCCATGAGTGTGCTTGAGTAGAAACTCAAGTTCGTTGAACTGTCCCATTATGCTCCAGAGATAATTGTTGATATAAGGAGCATGATGAGCTTGTTTGGGTTTGGGTTTTCTCGTTTGTCAAGCAAAGAGGGTAAGGCAGCTATGTTGAGAGGAGACATGGACATATCAAGGCTTATGATCCATGTGCAACAGGTTGAGAAGGACAATTTTAGAGATAGGGAGTTCCGCAAAAAAAAAAGGCTAGGACTTCGGGTAATGAGTTCGTGCAGCAGAAAGGTAATTCAAACCTATCATTTTTTAAGCACGAGCCAACTAGATCTGCTCCATCATCAGCTAGTGCACCTGCACCAACGAAAAGAGGTGATTTCAGGAATCAAATTTTGCAGAACATCAGATTTTGTAGAACATCAGAGTTAGACCTGCTTAATTTTAAGGTAGTGTGGCACAAAGGGCCAATTGGACTGTTGCATGTGTTAAGTTTTTTATGAACCACCCAAGAGTGTGTCCTGATGGCTCCGCTGTGCCATGACCCGAGCCTACACAGCAGACGTAACACATCGTACTTGACCCCGAAGGGGTCTCATATAATCCCTTAGCACATCATAAACACAAGATAATAGAAAAGTACATAAATTTTAAAAACATTATCCATACAATCTAAATCATTTTCATAAGATCAAGTGGAAGTGTTTACTACACTTTTATCTCAAACCATCTAACTTGACTTGAATAAAACTTTGGGATGCATCCCATACAAAGTCTGAAACATAAGAGTAAATGACATAAGGGAAATAAGGGTTTTATCCTCGAAGCTATAAGGACTCACCAAGTCTTCAATCTTCTTAGCTCCTTAAGAACCTATCTCCAAATAGCACTCAATACTCCAAAGCCTACATTTGATTAGAATGTAGGTAAAGTATGTGTTAGTACAAAATGTACCAAGTATGAAAGTTAGCATAACATCATAAGAGCATCTCAAAATGGTTAGTCAACATAAGACATAAGCATAAGAGATAATAACAGAGTCATAGCATAATTTCCAATAAAACCATCATATAATCATAAGTCAACATAAGACATCATTAATGAGCATAGGAGATACAACATGTTCATGGCATGGTCTTTACCTATACTTTCATAGTTACATACTTCAAACTATGTCTTTCATATTACAATAGAAATACTTTACAATCAACCTCCAAGTATACTTGTGTAAGGCAAGAATAGAATCCCATAATACTATCCAAGCTAAGTACCTCTCTTTGGTCATTCTTGGGCATAGTCCACATTCATAGTCAAGGCTTAGATTTTCCTGTCATAAGAGAACTAAAATCCTAAGTAACCTCAAAGCAAACTTGTGTAATGCATGTATGACATCACATGCTACCACACACACTAAGCATATCCTTGGAGTCATTTTATTTATGCTTTCTGTTCATAGGTATCATTCTAGACCTACTTCATAAGTAGCTTCAAGTCATACTTCTGCCATGTGTGAATAGCATCCAATACTACTATCCACACTAAGTACTTCTTTAGGCTATCATACTCAATGATTACTAATTATCATTCTAGACTTCCTAAAGAATAGCACCTTACTAGGCTAGACCTAACTACCACGCAAATCACATTATCATGCAAAACCAAACTATATAAGGAAGAGTACAAGTATTCCAATCTACATACCATGCAAGCATTCAATAATACCAATACATACTACCCTTAGGGAAGTGTCATCCTCAACCCCAAGCTACCCTTAGGAGAGTATGAATCCTCAATCCTAAGCTACCTTAAGAAGAGAGTATATTCCCCATTCCCAAGCTAGCCTTAGGTGGTGTCTCAATCCTAATCTATCCCTAAGAGAGTATTAGTCTTCTATCCTAAGATACCATGAAGAGGTCTTGGACAAACCAAGTTATGCTACCATGGAGGCATTCTAACAAGGTAAGTTCAAACTACCCTTAGGAGAGTATAAGCCTTCAATCCTAGGCTACCATGCCTATACTAGTTCAAACTACCATGGGAAGAATTCTACTAATGCTACATCAAGCCAACCTTAGGAGATTATGAATCCTCCATCCCAAGCTACCAGGAGAGATCCTAACTCAGCTACCTAAGTCAAACTAGACATGATGGGATCGCATGTCACCACTTCAAGATATTATTATTCTAAAATGTAATGATTCATTTTAGGCGATTAGCATTTCAATCTAGAACCATTCTATATGAGAAACCATTCCCATTCTAAATACAAGTATTCAGATAGTACTAGGTAGATTATGAGGATATAAGACTTTCATATCAAACCCTATACACTAGTATACTCATTTATGCAAGCTATTTTTTCATATTAAACTTACTCTAGAAGCCGTAGTGATCATCATACTTGATTTCAAGCCCTACATTCAGGATTTACTCTATAGTCATCATCTTAGTCTAGATCACAAGACATATTAGTCACAAGCCCTAGTCAGAAACAATTCTATTCATAATTCATCATAAAGTCCCAAATTCAAAAATACTATTCATGATCTATCATTCATAAATCAATCTAGTTCAATTCATGATCTCATGTTCCTACTCTTCAACAATTTCTATATATGATAACATTTCTAAAAGTTCTATTAAGAATCATCAATTTCTCTTCACAAGGCATAACCCACATACTTTGATTTCACCAACTTAGACTAGGGTTAACCATGGAATTCACATAATATCATTATTATATCATGAATCAACACTAAATTAACCATAAACAAGTATTATCTAACTACTTAGAATCATACCAGAACTACACCCACATGTTGAAAGTACCCGTAGCTTAGATTGGGTTTCTTCTTCACAAATTAAGGGAAATCTAGAGGACTCTATGGGTGGAAGAACCCATATATATGAATTAGCTTAACATACCATGAATCAATGCTGTAAATAAATCTTGACCTAAATTCCTTCTCTTCTTCTTCTTTGCTACTAGAGAGAGAATTATTTGAGACGAAGTGGGTTCTTAGATGAATGGATTAATTTGATTAGTTTAGGGTCATATTAGGTATTTATAGGTGGTTTAATACATGATTAACTGACCTCCCTAATCCCTTACTAATTACTAAACTTGAAAAATCAGCTTGACCCACGTAACTCCCACCCACTGGCCGTGGATGGTTCCACGATGAGTCTTGGACATTTGTGGATGGTTCAGAGACTTGTGGAGGAACAGGGGAGGTCCAAACTTGACCTACGACCCCCAACTACGGGCGTGGGTCCAACCACGGCTCGTGGGTGCCCATTCTTAGGTGGTGTTATCTTTTGACATATTTTGGGCAGTTTTGAGGTCCTCCTCAAGAACCCCTTGGGTGGTCCTTGGAGGGTCGTACTTTTACGCCCTAACCTTATACCCCTATACTAAGTACGTGAAGTCATTTTACGAGTTTAAACCTCACACCGAACTCCAAAACTCCCATACAAGTCCCTAGAACGCTCTAGTTCAACTTACTAGTTTTTGGGGTATTACAATATCTCCCCCTTAGGAACATTTATCCTCGAATGACATTCACAAACACTTCTTAAAGGAAAAGACTCTAGACTAGCAGACCATTATGCATGCACTACATCTAAATGCAAACAACCAAGAAAGAAAATTTCCATTCCAAGCTAAATACATTCAAATGAGACACAAGAGAGTAGGAACTACTTCTACCACCCCAAAATGCATGAACTTTTATATCTACTTACATTCGAGGAGGAATCTTTCCGCTCAAAACATAGGAATGCTCATTAACTCATCTTATGAAGTCTATATGCAACTCTAAAAAATGGTATACTAAGACATGTTCAACAACTCCAAAATGATAAGGATTCCAATTGGGGATGAAATCAAATGCAAAATTAAACAAAATAAAAATAAGATAGATGAGAAATTAGAGATGAGAAGAGAAGAAATAAAGGCTAATTGAATAAAAAATCAACCAAGGAAGAAGAGAAACTTGAATTCGAAAAGAAACAACTTAAATTGAAAGCCACAATCAAGCAATCTCAAGTGAACGACAAGGTCAAGAAGTCCTAAATCAACGATAGGAATCGACTCATCACTAATCTAGATTAAGCTGCATTAAGCTAGGCTAACCTAAAGGGATTCCACCCTTAAACTACACTCTTGAAAGAGTTCGTTCATTTAAAATTCAAAATCTATATAGTCCCAGTCTTCCAAAATAAAAGAGTGTACTATTTATATTAATAAAACTAGAAAATAAGGGTAATTGAAAAAGACAAAAGATGAAAAATTATACAAACCACGTTTACGTGCTTCTACTTACGGTGAAATCATGTTTGGCTCATGTCACACAATTCATAGCGCTATGATGTTCAGACTTTTAAAAATCGTTACAGTTTTCATGTCATATTCTTCGAAAACAAACTATTACTTTTGAAGAACCTCACACGTATTAGAGTTTACGAATTTCAATGACAACCTCAAGTTAATAAACAATAAAAAGTGGATTCACAAACAAATAATTTAGTTATTTAGTTAAAGCTATTGAGTCCAGATGAAAACCATCACGTCACCATATTTGAAAAATCCGAGCCACATATCAAAAGTGGACTTATCTATTCGTTTGCATTAGTATTCGTACCCGCGCGTTGCATAGATATTTTGAAATGTCATAAAATATTTTATGAAATTTATTTAATATATATAAATTTTTTGCTATGATATTATTTTAATAATTATGATCAACTACATTTTTTATGTTACGATATATTTATGTTAAGCTATTATAAAGGTATTTTTTCTTATAAAAAATAAAATTTCAACTATCCACATGAAATATTTAATACTATAAAAGTTTAAAAAAAAATTGAAATGTTTTATATATGTATAATTCAAAGCCACAAATTTCAAAAAAATTATTTACTGATTTTAATTCTAAGTCAAATTATTAATGGAAAAACGTATTAAATTTTAATTATTAATTATTATTTTAATTTTTAATAAAAGTATGAAAATAGAATTTAATAAAAATTAATTAAATACATTTCATATTTATTATTGAAATTAATTAAATACACACATTGAAGCAATTCCTTGATTTTACATATAAGTATTTTTTTAAATTAATTTACATTATATTTGTGCAGTTTAAACAACCAAACAAACTACATACAATTAAAAAAGAAATAAAAAACTTATATAACACAATACTTTATTTTTATGATAAAAATAGTCAATTGTACCTAGTTGTAATGCATGAATATATATATATATATATATATATATATATATATATTATTGTTATAAAATTTTTTTTATTTATGCTCTTTCTTTCTAATAATTAAATTCTTTCATTATTTAAATTTATTAATAATTATTTCAGCATTATTTAATACGCATAAATAATAGTGTACATAATAGATGAAAATATGCATCAAACTTTTCACCACATTATAAGAGGTATCACACGAATAAAATAGAATAAAAACATATGAATTGTTGGTGAATAATTTTCTTTAGTGTTAAGCTTTTCTTAATTACATCAACAATATCAACACAAAGAACAATAATTTTATCAAATATCATTATTATCTAATAAATGATACACTTTAAATATGTATAAATAATATTTTTTAACAATGTCTGAAAAATAAAAATAAAGATTCAAATTTAGTGTTCACGCATCAATCATCCTGCAAAAAACCATAAATTTATTAAAATTTCACATACGATGGAGAAAAATAAATCATCAAAAATTTTATTTATAGATAGAAATTGAAAAGGAATATTTTTTTTATACTTTTCAAAAATAATATTAGCAAACTATTTGACTTTCTCTCTATATACTATGGTTCGATAAGATTTTGAAGGTAATTATCCTTATCGAACTATTTTTGAAAAATTCAAATTATAAAATAGAAAAGTGGAGAGGAATAGGTGCATTTATAAATTCTTCATTTTTATTTTTTGTTACATTTTTACCAAAATACATATGTTAAAATTGTTACATTTTACTCTTTTGAAATTTGATGTTCGATATTCGAGACGTAAAATATTTGAGTATAGTTATTGCTTAACATTATAGTTGTTATGTTTTTATTTTGTTTTATTTTTACTAAATAATCAATAAGCAAACATAAGTAAATTAATTAAATAAAGACGAAAAAATTATTTGAATAGTTAAAAATTATATTTTAATGTTACATAATTCTTTAAGAATAATCTAATTATTTATTTTTTGAATTTTTATTTTTTATTTAGTTTATAATAACTACTGATAAAATAAAAGGTTATCAACACAATTTATATAGTAATGTAATGAAGACTGAGGAGTTATAAAACTATTTTTTTCATTAGCGTATAGTTTTATACAAAAGGACTTTTAAAAGTTATAAAACACAAACAAATATATAATTTAACAAATCAGAATTATAACTATTAGACATAAAGCATACAAATTTATCTTCGAATTTAGGATAAACAAAATCATGATGCATTTGTTTAAACACTTGAATAAATAGATATTTTATGTTCGGGTATTATTCTTTACATTTTTCTTCTCCTTCTTCTTCTTCTTCTTCTTATATTCGACTAAGGCGCTAACGTATTTTATCAAAAAATTCTTTCAGGCTTTTGACTTCTTCTCTACTGCAATTTTACTGCTTTCAGTGTCCAATTCTTGTCGATCGACTTCTATTTAGCCTTAAGAAAAATAAAAATATTAAAAGATTATTGAAATAAGAAACAAAAAAAAATAAAAAAATCCTATGGCAACCTTTATATCTTTAAACAAAGTAAAGAGAGAAAATGTTGTTCATCCTTTTATAGATGTGAGTTAATATGATTTAACCATATTAAGGTAACTATTGTTTCCTCCCATCATCGATCGTACTTACAATTAAAAATACAATCATAAAAATAAAAATTAATAAAACTTATTTTAAAAAATAAATGCAAGCAATCGTTAAATATCTCGAAGAAAATTGTCCTTCACTTTTTTTAAAAAAAGTCTTTTTTTTTTAAAAACATAAGTAAAACAATATCTACATATATTTTTAGCAAGTAATTCAATTGATCTACCACCAATAGTATATTCATCTAGAATTTTGACATACCAAAGTTGCCATTAAAAAAAAAACATGAATCTTTATTCGCAAAATCCTCAATCATATTGTAGATAGAAATAGTCATTTCTGCAAAATGATATAATCAAAAAACGAGAATCATAAAATATAAGCTTGACAATAATGATAAAAAAATAAGTAAAAATTATGATAATAACAAGCAATATATTGTACAAAATTTCTATCCTCTTATCCACTGATTTGCATTATCATGTTCCTACTACTTTTTTGTTGAGTAGATTCCATAGACACATACCCAAATTTATTCTTTCATGATCATTATTAAGACCTGTCAAAACTTGACATCGATAACAAATAAATTACTACAATTACTATCTAAATCATTAATACAACCACAATTATATATGTATTACACATCATTCCAAAGATCGAAGAGTAATCATCATAAACAAATGTAATGTAAAAAAACAATCGAAAAAACAAAAAATGCTACCAAGTTCAAGTGGTTGAATAAATATAAGAGAATATAAAATTTTGAAATTAGTAGATTTTTAAGAAGATGTAAGTGATAAGAGTTAAGAATAGTTTCTGCTATTTAAATACTATGTTATTCAATTGCTTTTTTCTAGGAATAAGATAAGACTAGTTTCTTATCTTTTAAAATTTAAATTGAAAGTTTAAATTGGTTAGCTAAATTTTAAAAACTTATCTTTGGATAGTAATTTAGATAACTATCATTTTTAAAAAATAAATTCAAAAAGGATAGTTAAATTTTTTTTTTTTCAAATAGCATCTGTTTTTAGTGTTTACAGTTTTTATTTTTATTTTCAGATGTTAATTTCATAAATTCTGCATATTAGTTTATATGTAGATTAATTTGTTTTAATAAAAAATTTGCGAACAAGTGGAAGATTCATTTTTTCTTTGCTTTTAACATCTTCTTTTTTAAAAATTTTCTTCCCATATTATATAATGCAAAGATAAAATAAAACATAATAGTAGTTCTTGCTTTTATAAATCTTTTTCTTTTTAATTTTAATTTTTTAGATGTAATAATTGAGTACTTTAATTAGTATAAATTAATTTTTAAAATTGTAAGTAGTTTACAAAATTATAATTATCTTTAAAATTATTTATGAGCTTATAAGTTTATTTAATTTTTGTTAATTTTTGATTTTTTATTTACAATAATTTAAATATGGAGTTTTTAGAAGGATGAAGAAAATTCTTAATATGTTTTTTCTTAAAAAGTCAACTGTTTTTGATTTTTTTTTCATTTCTAATTTCTAATTTATATTTTTTCTAAAATTTTGTTATTTAAATATATAAAGTATTTTTTTGTGTTGCTACACAACCATTTTGATTTTTTTCATTTATAATTTATAATTTATTATTTTTTAAAACTTTGTTATTTAAATATATAAAGTTTTTTTTTTCTTGCTACATAATCGTTTTTGATTTTTTTCCTTTATAATTTATAATTTGTCATTTTTCTAAAATTTTGTTATGTAATTTTTTTTTTTGTGTTGCAACCGCTTTCCACGTGTCAATTATTTAAAATTATTTTATCAATTAAACAATAATTTAAAATTTAATCCTATTACATGTAATTAACTTTAATTATTTAGAAATTCCGTTTGACGTGATGCTGACATTTGTCACTTTTACTTCTCCTATAATATAGAAAATATATAAAAGAATATTATATATAGAAGAATATAGATTTTGCTATGTAAATATTTTAATTTTTTTTTGTGTTGCAACCGCTTTACATGTGTCATTTATTTAATATTATTTATCAATTAAATAATAATTAATAATTTAATCCTATTACATATAATTAATTTTAATTATTTAGAAATTTTGTTTTTTGTGGTGCTGACACGTGTCACTTTTACTTCTCCTATTATATATAGAAAATATAGATTATATATAGAATATAGAAGATGTGGTGCTGACACGTGTCACTTTTACTTCTCCTATTATATATAGATAGATAAAGAAGACACTTCTTTGCCAATTTTACCCTTAATGAGGTAAGGACCTTGTTTGGTTGTCTTATTTTGTAAATTCTTGAAAATCAAATAAAGAAGACATTTCTTTGACAATTTTACTCTTAATGAGGTAAGGGCAATGTTTAGTTGTCTTCTTTTGTAAATTCTTGAAATTATGAGATGACCATTTGCAAAAATGACCCGTTTCTTTTTTTTCTTCACTTAGATGGATCTTATACACATTGTAATCATGATTTTGTGTCCATCAAGCTCCTTTAGTGCTTATATGCGATCCATGTTATCCATGTTGTTATCAATAATGTCAGGACCCGATTTCTCGAGTCATGATGGAGCCTACAATACCCACCAGTAAGCAAGCCAATCTGTATCCCAGAACTACAAGTAATGTGATTGAGGGCAAAAAACTATACTCAAACTAAAACAATAGCATAAATAATAGGAATCATAAATGAATAAGTAGAAGCAAGCCAATATATATACATTGAGACTTTTATAGCATAAAACGTCAAGTACACACCACGTCTCTGGACCAGATTGATGCAGTGTCAATGTCAACGCTGGTAGCTGATGCTTGGACCTGCATCACAAAAACAGATGTAGAGTGTAGAATGAGTACAAAAAAATAGGTTCCTAGTAGACCTCATAGGACAACTTGAGACAAAAAAATCAAAAGTTATATGAAACGCAAGAATCTAAAACACTACAAGAAACAAGAACGAAAAATTAAACAGGTATGCACATGATTGTACTAACTCACAAAGAAAAGGAAAATGACTAGTTAAATCCCACCCGACTCCATAAACCCTACGGGTAAACTCATGTGCAAGATAAAGGTTAAACATAACCGGACTCCCATAAGCCCGATCGATACAAGGAATATTTTATGAAGTTTCCAGTATTTCCTCAACTTTTTTGTGGATTCGAACCAAACTAATTAATATGCCTGAAGCTCATGCAGAACTCACAGGTGTTATGGACATGAACCAAATTGAAGATATACGATCAGAAACTTGAACCAAGATTTGGAGTAACAGAGGGCGTTAACCAAGGCTAATTATAATAGTGGAATTGAACCACGTATAAATATGTCCAAGGAATTGAGACAAGGTTAGCGTAGCTATGGACTTGAACCAAGCTATAAGTAGATATGGATTTGAACCAAGTTATACGTAGCGATGGACTTGAACCTGTTACGACCCGTGGGTATACCCTAGAAGTTATGGTATTCTCGAATCTTAACACGGCGTCGTCGATATCTCAGAGGTCTAAGACAAGCCTGCTAACGTACCTTCATTGCATACTCATAAAAATAGCGGAAAATTTAAAACTTTTCATAGCACATCATATGCTAGGACATTACTTCATATATATATAAAATATAATAATACATAATTAGACTCTAATTATATCTTTGCCATCTTAAGACACAACTCAATAGAATAGAATAGGAACACGACCCTCAACAACATAAAATAATATCTAAGCATTACATAAATGAATAGGAACTTGACATAGGGAAATCCTTGAATCATAAGGATCCCTCTTCTTGAACTTGGGAGATCTATCCAAGCTCTTTACCTAGGAGACATCCTCTAGCCATCACCACCTACACTTTGTGTAAAAAGATGAAGAAGAATGGTATTAGTACAAGAATGCACTAAGTATGGCAACCATGCAAAAACATGCATTTAAAGAGGACATTTCGTTAGAAATCATGCAACATGACTTTTTAGTAAACTTCATGAACATTGACACATATAAGTTCAATATAGTTCACATACATAATATACACATGGATAATAAGCATAATAGCACATAAATCCATTTATCATACTTACAAGCATATTCAATACACATCATACATTACTTCTATTTTATTTTACTTCTTTTCTTAAGTAACCCTCAAGTGTACCTAGTGCAATGCATCACCTTGAGGTCACCTTACAATAGTCTTTCATAATATAATTCATAACACAAGCACATATACTCACAATTCATAAGCATATCAAAGACATCAACTTCACATAAAGACCATCACCTAAAACAACTCCTAAGTCATACTAGTGCAATGTGTAGGTAACATCCCATAATGCTACTTCCACCAAGTGTACCTAAGAATCACCCTAGACTAGGCATAACATACTCAACAAGTCACAACATATCCAACATGTCATAACATATTCATTTACAACTAGCAATAAGGACATATACTTCATATCATAATATAAGGACTCTTTCCTTTGCTACAACCTTAGTTATAACTTATCATACTTCATATAACATCATTGGAAGACTCATCATACTTCATACACTTTAGTCATAGACTTACTTAGTTCATATAGTAGGTAAACTTCCCTCACAACCCCTTCATAAGCTTACTTGTGCAATGTACACATGGAGTCCCATACCCCCACATATACTAAGTAAAACCATTAAGAAGCCATAAGTGTAATTCACATGCATAGTCATATTTCATATCTTAACATAACAAGGTCACTTAACATGCATTCATACAAGTCATACATAACATAAGTCTTTATTTCATAAGGGTCTCCAATCCTATCCTTTCTTGAAGTCATCTAGTGCAATGTATAGGTAGGGTCTATAGTCCTCCCATACCAAGTACACTTCTCAAGGAATTTAGATTAGAGTTCGTAGTCTTATCTTAGTTAATTATTAACCTTCGGGAGACATAGCCATAACCGACATAGACCATGTGAGCTACATGTAATCCGGTGTTCTACTCCCACACCGAAAAGAGAGGGTAAACACTTGCCTAAGGTGCAACCATTCGTACATAGCTTATCTAGGTGGATCCACTAAGCTAGAGTCCTATGTGGGCACATAGTTAAGGGACAAGGAGATTGCTTCTAGAAACCTTGACTACTAATCGTGAAGGTTTCCATCTCATGAGACAACATATACTTTGGGAATCCACACTACTAGTCGTGAAGAAACCCATGTGGGAAGCCGTACTTATTAATGTAAGACCTCCATCTCATTTACATGCCCTTTCGGTGCTAAGCAATAACTCCCTTTTTAAACATCATTAAGCCTTTAGATAATCATTAGTTTATAAGAATAGGCCTTAGGGACTTACTCCCTCATATATCATATAGCTCAAATGTATCTAGGATGAGAATTCTACATTCATCATAGAACCTATATTATGTGAGAATGTCCTTTCACATAATCATATCATATTCATACATACATGTGTGTGTGTACATATATGTGAGATCTACCTTCACATAAACACCTTTAGGAACACATGTTCATAACATCATTAATCATATACTTTACATGCATAGAAATAAGTAATGATGCATAGGAGAACTATCCTTTCCTTATTCATCATGAATCTATCTTACTCATAGATATGCATGAAGTGTGTGTGTGTACATTAGTCAACATGACCACGTAATGACTATCACATAGTATTGAGGAAGCCACCCTCTAAAAACCACAACACATGTACAACATTCTTCAAGTCTCAAGTCATACACATATATAGAGTATTAAGGACTATAGACTACACAAACTCATATTACATCATAGGAGGCAAGTACATATTCAACAATAAAGTATAAGACTCCTATCATACTTTGATCACATATTCATATAGGGTTCATACGGGTAGGGGTCATGCTATAAGGATATTCTTCATCACTAGCCATATAGACCGTCTAACCCTAACATGATCATCACACATATACATATAACATCATCTCCACACCTAGATTACACAAGTAGTGTAGAAGACTATACACATAACATCAATTCACTTAAACATGATATTAGAATCAAGGCTAAATCCTTCAACTTCCTAACATAGAAATCATCATATCAATTCATACTGCATCTAATTCCTTCAAGGCCATGATCATAACACATAAACATGTACAAGAATGTAAGCACCGCCACCAAAGGTCGACCATACCAATCAACACCATTCAATATACATTCTAGGCTAATTAGAAGAAATAAGTCAACTTACCAAATCTCCAAGCTAATGATCATCTTTGATCATTCCTTCTGTCACACCCGGATCATAGACCCCAGATGATACCGGCGTCGTTAACCTCTCAGAGGTTGCAGACAAGCCTCTTCTTAGCATTCATCACAAGCATACAATTAATTTTGCGGAAAAATTAAAATTTTACTGAAGTATACTTAGACTTCATATAACTGCATAAGAATGATATACTAACGGCTCAACATCAAGCAACCATCTATCAATAGATTAAACAATTGAACTGAAGAATTCATAATAATAATAATGTTTGCCAAATCGGCCTTAATACAAACGCTTGAATAAATGTTTGAAATGAAGCGCTAGGGACAATATCCACTAGCTATGTCTAACGCACTAAAGCTAGAAGTAAAGCGTAGGCATCCTCGAACTCAAGATGACCTACCAAAGTCTGGAGATGCTAGTCCAAACCGCTTCAACGAATCTTCAATCTTCTCAAGGACCTGCATCTATAAAAATAGTAATAGTATATGGGGTAAGTACACACTTGTACTAAGTATGGGTGTATTCACATAAACACATAAGGACTATGCATGATCAAGGAAAGCTCTTCATATAACAACATGCCGTTTCTGGAAAGTGTAGTCACACTATGAATATGACATATTTTCATGCAGTTAAAGCACACAACTCATTTTCTATATGAACATAAGACCTTGGAATCATGAACATAATTTTAGAACAAGTCAAGCAAAAGTTATTATTTTTGCTCCCTTAGGCCGAGAGGTCTCTTTCCCAGCCTTAGTTTATTTTTCAGTCTTTTCTTCTTTCTGTTGTGTAGTTCAATGATCTCCTTTGATTATATGTTTTACTTACGAGAGCAATAATTAATTGTAGTCCCGTACCTACAGTGAATCAAGTAAGTAATCCAAAAGACTAAGAAAATGATTTGGCTACCTTACTCACAAGTTAGATTTTTCATTCTTGTTAAATTGGGCATGAATGTATTTATAAGCCAATCTTTATTGGCTATGCCCATTCTTTGATTATTTGCATAATATATAGATCTTGGGGCATATATTCATACTCCAAAATTGGCATAAACCAATAACTGTTAAAACTTCATTCTTATCAAACACTGATGATTGATATTCTCATGCTTTGCTTACTTAGTTCACTTTGAACTTACATTTCTTCTTCTTTGATATGCTGTTTACTTTGAACATGTTACTTTCTTTCTTTCTTACTTTCTTAAAGAAATCTTTAGCATTTAGATGATATAGATCATGTAGCTAACATGAAATCCAGTGTCTTCCCCACATCGAACAGAGGTGGTTCACCGGCTAAAGTAAAACCGAATACTTTCTTGAGCATTTAACTGACATAGATCATGTGAGATAACATGAAATCCAGTGTCTTCCCCACACCGAAAAGAGGTGGTTCACCGGCCAAAGTGAAACCGAATACTCCCTAGCTTTCTTATGTAGATCCACTAGCTAGTAACCTATGCTGGCAACATAGTTTAAAGACTAGGATATGTTGGAGACCCTGATCCACCTTGGTGGTGATCTCGTCTCATGAGGCTTACATGTGCTGGCACAAGCTCATTGCTAGTCTATCGGTGCTTAGATCAGATTTATTATACATTACAACTTTTAGAGTTGACTCAAACATTATGGAAGCTGGCTTCTAGTATGAGGTATACTTAGCTCAATGGATGACTGGTCACCCCTTTCTTTACTTGATGAATGCGAATTTAATCTTACATTATCATCATGGTGCGAGTGGGACTTGTCTCACGGTTTCTAGCACCCTCTTATGTGAGTATCTTTGACATAATCGTTTAAGTGTAAGTGAGACTTTTCTTACTTCCTTTTTAACACCCTGTATTAGGTCAATTTCATAACTCATAAGCTTTTAGTTATTTCATTACTCACCTTATCTTGCTCAATGTCTTTTGGTAGTCTTGTACCATTCTTTATGAAAGTTATAAGGACTTATTCAATGCTATTATATTCACAATGTTCATTTAGATAGGGTATGCTGGGACTTGTCCCAATTGTTGGCATACCCTATGTTATGAGTTCATATTTTTTGGAAATAATATTTTTCGACATAGTTTTGCTAGCCAATTTATTGGCATAAATCAAACTTTGATATTATCACTAAACACTTGTCATGATATTATTACTAGCCAAGTCAATTAACTTCATGAATATACTATAGTAATCTCATCATGTTAACAAGCCAACTTTTAACCTTTGATTAGCCTATAAGAACAATTCAATGAACAACTTATAACAATTTCATCTTCTCGAACACAAGTAGGTATTACAACATTTATTATCTCATGTAAATAATATCCTAATCATACGAATCTAACCATTAGGTCTCATACGACATTATAAATCACAGAAACCTACACACAATGATAAGTTAGCACCACATACCAACAACATGCTCGAGATTTGCATATACATACTACTAGAATCGGAAATAGGGAGAACTAGGGAGATGAACATGCGATTCATTGGGATCAACCCTAGTTTCGGATTTCTTGAATTCAAAATGATTGAAAAGCCTCTTGGGGAAAGGAATCCACGAGATAAAACCCATACCTTACTGTAAAATTGAATCTACGACGATCACCCTGTTCTTTGCACGAAAACCTTAAAGAACTGCCTTGAAATCACCTAAGGTTTTTCTTACGTTGTTCACTGTTTTTCATTCGTAGGTTTTCTAATGAATAAACGTGAGTCTAAGTCTTAGGAACTGAATATTGACTAATTCAATTTAGGCTAAATAACTTAATTAAATAAATCAATTAGTTAATTACCAAAATGCCCCTGCTAAATTGACTAAAAATAAGAGAGCATTTGACTTAGCCAAAATCTGAAAATTTACTAAGGGTATCAGTTTGACCATTTAAATTAATTAATTAAGTTACCAATTTAATTAATTAAGTGACCTAGGGTAATTAATAAAGTACCCCTAAGTCGCTAGGACCATAACCAACCCTTTTGGACCATCCTAGGTTAGGTACTAGGATGTTTCTTTAGTTAGTTACTCGGTTAGTGTCACCCGGTTAGGTCTTAGGTTGTCGGGTGCACTACTTAGTTCATTTTAGTTACTACTAGGTTAGTTAGCTAGTTAGTTAAGTTAGTTATAGCCTAGGACTGGTTAGGAAGCTTGGCCCCACGTGGTTTGACCCGACGCACGCCTGCCCCTAACCGCCCTAACCGAATCGGTTAGGCTTGTCGCTTGGTCCCTTGGCCGGTAGCACATGTGCTTGCATATATGTTGCCATGCACTTTCCTAACCGTGAACTCTTTAGTTGCACTTGGAAAGTTCACTTCTTGCTGTCCCAAGGATCCTCACTATGTCCTTGGGCACTGCTTAATCTACATGATCATTTTAAATGATCATGTGCTATGGTATCTAGGCTTGACACTTGGATGTCTAGTACCTAATGTGTGTATGCGATGAAAATAAATTTTTTAGCTTAGGGTCTTCATTGCAGGTACAATTCCTAAACAAGCTTGGATTGTAGTTTGAATTATTGTTAATACATAAAATTTGGCTAGCACCCTTAAGCCAATATTCTCTAATATGCCCAATATTACTCAATATTGGGCATTGGGATGCCTCTGTACCCTAATACATATTCTTAAAACCTAATAGGCTCTTCACTAGACAAGTACATTTTCTTGAATGTTACATTATCCCCCCTTTAGGAACATTCGTCCCCGAATGACACTACACATCATTTTGAATCAAAGAGGGTATTTTCGAAAAATACAGTAACATACTTGAAACTTTACTCTTTGTGAATATCTGATTCACAACTTACTCTGGATGATGCACATTACTCAAAGCTTATCTGAAGCTTCATATCTGAGATTGAGGAACTTCCTTCTCAATCTCACTTTAACGCAATGCACATCACAAATCATGCGACACAAAAATCACGTCAACACTATACAAAAACAGCAACATGAATGCAAGAATGAACTCATATTAACTCATATAGTGCAAGTATAAAACACACAGTTATGGACTTAAAACACCAAAACCGACTAATGCACTAAACTTTAGAGTTTCCTAAACAAAATCACACTTAGGAAGAGTATATCTAACCTCAAGAATTGAACAAGTGAGGGTAACGGGATCTCATATCGGCCTCGGCCTCCCATGTTGCTCCCTCAACGAGGTGGTTCCTCCATAACACCTTACTGTGGCAACCTCTTTGTTCCTCAGCCGCTTCACTTGGGGATCTAAAATTTCAACTGGAACCTCTTCATAAGAAAGGTTCTCGTCGACTCCTAACCCCTCAATAGGTAGAATGCATGCTGGATCTCCTAGACACTTTTTAAGCATCGAAACGTGAAACACTGGATGAACAGAAGCCAAGTCATTTGGTAACTTCAGTTCATAGGCAACATTCCCTACTCGCTGTAAGATTTCATAAGGACCTATATACCTCGGACTCAACTTCCCTTTCTTACCAAACCTCATCACCCCTTTCATGGGTGATATCTTCAGATAGACTTGATCACCTACTTCGAATTCAAGAGCCCTCTTCCTGTTATTAGCATAGGATTTTTGACGACTGTAAGCAGTAGCCAATCTATCCCTGATCATTCTCACTTTTTCCACAGCCTCATGTATGATCTCAGGGCCAAGGATGACAGACTCTCCTACTTCAAACCACCCAACTGGGGACCTACATCTCCTGCCATACAGTGCTTCAAAAGGTGCCATCCCAATACTGGAATGGTAGCTATTATTATAAGAGAACTCAATCGATGGCAAGTGATCTTCCCAACTCCTCTTGAAGTCAATAACACATGCTCTCAACATATCTTCAAGGGTCTGAATGGTACGCTCTGCTTGTCCATCCGTCTGAGGGTGAAAAGCAGTGCTGAGTTTGACCTGTGTACCCAAGCTCTTTTGGAAAGATCTCCAAAAGTGAGAAGTGAACTGGGCTCCCCTATAAAAAATGATAGATAAAGGGATCCCATGCCACCTCACTATCTCATCAATATACATCTTGGCATAATCTTCGGCTCTGTAAGTAGACTTCACAGGAATAAAGTGAGCAGACTTAGTCATTCGGTCAACAATGACCCAAATGGAATCATGCAGTTTCCTTGTCTTGAGCAGACCAACCACAAAGTCCATATTAATATCCTCCCACTTCCATGTTGGAATCTCAATCGACTGGGTAAGACCTCCAGGCTTAAAGTGTTCGACCTTAACCTGTTGGAATTGGGACACTCCTCCACAAACTTAGAAATATCTCGCTTCATACCTTCCCACCAATAGAACTCCTTGAGATCATGATACATCTTGGCGGAACCTGGATGAATGGAATACTTGGAGCCATGAGCCTCTGCAATTATATTAGGTATCAGATCATCAATATTTGGCACGCACAATCTGCCCTGGTATCTAAGCACACCATCCCTCCCAGGGAGAATGATTCATTCAGCTTACTCAACACCGAATCTTTCAACTCCATGAGTACTGGGTCGAGATGCCGCTTAGCTTTAACATCTACAACAAATGAGGATTCAGAATTGGAATGAACTGAAACACCCCCAATCGGTGTACCTACCAGCCGTACACCTAACCTAGCCAATTGGTTTACCTCTTTAACCAACTCCTTCTTATCATCATCGATATGAGACACACTACCCATGCTTAATCGGCTCAAAGCATCGGCCACTATATTGGCCTTACCTGGGTGATAGTGGACACTCATGTCATAATCCTTGAGCAGATCTAGCCATCTTCTCTGGCGAAGATTCAATTCTCTCTGTGTAAAAACATACTGAAGACTTTTATGGTCAGTAAATACATCAACATGTACAACATATAAGTAATGTCTCCAAAGTTTCAACGCAAATACCACAACAGCTAACTCAAGATCATGGGTAGGTAATTCTTCTTGTGGACTTTCAACTTTCTTGATACATATACAATTACCTTGCCATCCTGCATAAGAACACATCCCAAACCTACTCGGGAAGCATCACAGTACACCACATACCCTTCACCACTCCTCGGCAACGTGAGAACTGAGGCAGAAGTGAGTCGGTCTTTGAGCTCTTGGAAGCTCTTTTAACAAGTTTCAGACCCTCAAACTTTGCCTTCTTCTTTGTTAAAGCTGTCAATGGAGCAGCAATTGCGGAAAATCCCTCAACAAACCTGCATAATAATTAGCTAAACCAAGAAACTTTGAATATCTGTAGGAGTGAGGGGTCTCTTCCAATTCTTTACTGACTCAATCTTTTTCGGATCAACCTCTACACCCTGGTCGGACACAACGTGACAAAGGAAGGTCACTGATCTCAGCCAAAACTCACACTTGCTGAATTTTGCATACAACTGATGTTCCCTAAGTACTTGCAATGTCATTCTCAAATGATGTTCATGCACTTCTCTGATCTTAGAGTATATGAGGATGCCATATATGAAGACTATGACAAAAGAATCAAGGTATTCATGGAAGACTCTATTCATAAGGTCCATAAATGCAGCTGGTGCGTTAGTGAGACCAAATGACATGACAAGAAACTCGTAATGACCATACCTAATACGGAAGGCAGTCTTAGGAATATCCTCTTGTCTCACTCTAAGTTGGTGATACCCTGACCGAAGATCTATTTTAGAAAAGAAACTTGAACCTTGGAGCTGATCAAATAGATCATCAATTTTGGGAAGAGGGTATTTTTTCTTTATAGTGACTTTGTTGAGTTGCGATAATCGATACACATTCTAAGAGTTCCATCCTTTTTCTTAACGAACAACACTAGAGCACCCCATGGGGATATGCTCGGCTGGATGAAGCCCTTATCAAGTAGATCTTTTTACTGTAACTTTAACTCTTTTAGTTCAGCTGGAGCCATTCTATAGGGAGGAACGGAAATTGGTTTGGTATTGGATCTAAGTCAACACCAAAGTCAATTTCGCGTTCAGGAGGGATTCCTGGTAAATCCTCCGGAAAGACATCTTGAAACTCATTCACTATGGACACAGAGTCTATGGAAGGAAATTCATGTACTAAGAAATTGACTCTGACTAAGTGGCATAAATACCCGTTAGATAACATCTTATTGGCTTTAAGATGGGAAACTATTTGGTCTTTTGGATTTGAACCACGCCCTTCCCATTCCATCTCTATCTCATTTGGAAACTGAAACCTTACTACCCTGTTTCGACAGTCTATGGTAGCATAGCATTTATGGAGCCAATCCATACCCAAAATTATATCAAAGTCAAGCATGGTTAATTTTATTAGGTCAGCATAGGTAACTCTATCAAGAACCCTTATTGGGCAATCTCTATATACTCTTTCAGCCCTAATGATGTCTCCTATGGGAGTACTAACTAGAAAAGGTTCATGTAAGATCTCAGGAAACAAGTCAAATTTACTAGCTACTAAAGGAGTAACAGAAGACAAGGTAGATCCTGGATCTAATAATGCATACACAGGAAAAGAAAAAACAAGCAAGTTACTAGTGACCACATCAGTTGACTTCTCTTGCTCTTCTCTACCTTTCAAAGCATAGAACTTGTTCCTCTGAGGAGGCTCGGCTGCAGCAGTAGGATTAGGCCGAGGCTGAGTATCTGCCTTGACCTGATTCCTCACATGTGGGCAATCCCTAACCATATGCCCACTCTTGCCGCACCCATAGCAGGCATTAGAACCTACCATGCACTCACCTCCATGCGAACGGCCACACTTACAACACGACTTTCTGTCACGCTTGGTATTTCTATCATTGTCCTTCTTGGGGCCAGACTTGTACTTTGGCACTATTATTCCTGGAATGAGTAGGATTACCTGAGTGCTGGTGCCCCTTCTTGAACTTGGGCCTATCCTGAACTCCAAACGAAATCCTACCAGTGCTAGAACCAGCCTGATCCGAGGGCTTAGGCTTCTTGCCTTCTCGGCCTCTCTTCCTTCGACGAATCTCCTCCACATGTTGTGCATGTACCATAAACCTAGAAAGGTCCATATTATCATGCAACATGGCTGACTGACATTCCTCCTCCAGATCCTCCGATACACCAGTCACAAACCTGCTCATCTGATCCCTGCTACTGGACACCAGGGAAGAAGCATATTTGGAAAGTTTAACAAACTTCAAGGAGTATTCCTTGACTGACATACCTCCCTGACGTAGGTTGATGAACTCCTCAACCTTAGCCTCTCTATGCTCTTTGGTAAAGAACCTCTCCAGGAATGCAGTCTTGAGAACGTCCCAAGTGATGGGGACTTCTCCTGGTGCTCGACCATCTCCCCACATCTTGTACCACACCTGAGCCACATCCTTGAGCTGGTATGCAGCTAACTCAGCCTTCTCCTCTTCATTAACACCCATAGCACAGAGAATCTTGTGGACCTCGTCCATAAACTCCTGAGCATCTTTATTGGTTCTGGACCCGAAGTAGACTGGAGGATTCATTCTGGTGAAATCTCTGAGTCTGCTAGCCATGGTTCTAGCATGTGGGTTCTCCCTGGGAGCACCCTCTCTAGTTTCCTGGGCTGTGATAGCCTGTGCCTGAACAGTGATGGCTTGGGCCATCTGAACCAGTGCTGCTCTCACTTCTCCATCTGTCAACGCAGCTGGGTTGACAGGCACTTGCACTCCAGTAGCTGGGGCTTGAGGAGGATCTTTGTTTCCCCCATCAGCTGCTTCTCCAACTCTCCTGCCTACATTTTTTCTTGTGTTCATTTTCTACACGCACACACAAGAAGGAAGTTAGATGCTAGAATGACACAAAATATCAAAGCTCTAGAAATCACGATAAAGAGTAGAAGAAGGAAAGATTCTTAACATCACTTAGTCTCTAAGTCATGATTGTGGTGCACTTCACAACAATAAGCTAGAAAATACGCAACGTGGTTGGTTTGAGCCTTAGTTCCTAGGTAATTTAACCTCATGCTCTGATACCAAGTTTGGCACACCCGGATCCTAGACCTCAGGTGAGACCGGTGTCGTTAACCTCTCAAAGATCGCAGACAAGCCTCTTCTTAGCTTTCATCACAATCATACAGTTAAATTTGCGGAAAATTTAAAACTTTACTGAAGTATACTTAGACTTCATATAACTACATAAGAATTATATACTAACGGCTCAACATAAAGCAACCATCTATCAATAGATTAAACTTGAACTGAAGAATTCATAATAATAATAATAGTTTGCCAAATCGGCCTTAATACAAACGCTTGAACAAATGTTTGAAATAAAACGCTAGGGACAATATCCACTATCTATGTCTAACGTACTAAATCTAGAAGTAAAGCGTAGGCATCATCAAACTCAAGAGGACCTACCAAAGTCTAAAGATGCTAGTCCAAACCGCTTCAACGAATCTTCAATCTTCTCAAGGACCTGCACCTATAAAAATAGTAATAGTATATGGGGTTAGTACACACTTGTACTAAGTATGGGTGTATTCACATAAACACATAAGGACTATGCATGATCAAGGAAAGCTCTTCCTATAACAACATGTCGTTTCTGAAAAGTGCAGTCACTTTACTTTCCTAATTCGTTATTTATGAATCATGCTATGAATATGACATATTTTCATGCATTTAAAGCACACAACTTATTTTATGTATGAACATAAGCCCTTGGAATCATGAACATAATTTTAGAACAACTTAAGCAAACGTTATTATTTTTGCTCCCTTAGGCCGAGAGCTCTATTTCCCAGCCTTAGTTTATTTTTCGGTCTTTTCTTCTTTCTGTTGTGTAGTTTAATGATATCCTTTGATCCTATGTTTTACTTACGAGTGCAATGATTCATTGTAGTCCCATACCTACAATGAATCAAGTAAGTAAGCCAAAAGACTAAGGAAATGATTTGGCTACCTTACTCACAAGTTAGATTTTTCATTCTTGTTAAATTGGGCATGAATGTATTTATAAGCCAATCTTTATTCACTATGCCCATTCTTTGATTATTTGCATAATATATAGATCTTGGGGCATATATTCATACTCCAATATTGGCATAAACCAATAATTGTTAAAACTTCATATGATTGATATTCAAATGCTTTGCTTACTTAGTTCACTTTGAACTTACATTTCTTCTTCTTTGATATGTTGTTTACTTTGAACATGTTACTTTCTTTCTTTCTTACTTTCTTAAAGAAATCTTTAGCATTTAGATGATATAGTTCATGTGAGCTTACATGAAATCCAGTGTCTTCCCCATACCGAAAAGAGGTGGTTCACCGGCTAAAGTGAAACCGAATCCAGTGTCTTCCCCACACTGAAAAGAGGTGGTCACCGGCTAAAGTGAAACCGAATACTTTCTTGAGCATTTACCGACATAGATCATGTGAGCTAACATGAAATCCAGTGTCTTCCCCACACCGAAAAGAGGTGGTTCACCGGCCAAAGTGAAACCGAATACTCCCTAACTTTCTTATGTAGATCCACTAGCTAGTAACCTATGCTGACAACATAGTTCAAAGACTAGGAGACGTTGGAGACCCTGATCCACCTTGGTGGTGATATCATCTCATGAGGCTTACATGTGCTGGCACAAGCTCATTGCTAGTCTATCGGTGCTTAGCTCAGATTTATTTTACATTACAACTTTTAGAGTTGACTCAAACATTATGGAAGCTGGCTTCTAGTATGAGGTATACTTAGCTCAATGGATGACTGGTTACCCCTTTCTTTACTTGAAGAATGCGAATTTAATCTTAGATTATCATCATGGTGCGAGTGAGACTTGTCTCACGGTTTCTAGCACCCTCTTATGTGAGTATATTTGATATAATCGTTTAAGTGTAAGTGAGACTTTTCTTACTTCATTTTTAACACCCTCTATTAGTTCAATTTCATAACTCATAAGCTTTTAGTTATTTCATTACTCACCTTATCTTGCTCAATGTCTTTTGGTAGTCTTGTACCATTCTTTATGAAAGTTATAAGGACTTATTCAATGCTATTATATTCACAATGTTCATTTAGATAGGGTATGTTGGGACTTGTCCCAATTGTTGGCATACCCTATGTTATGAGTTCATATTTTTTGAAAATAATATTTTGGACATAGTTTTGCTAGCCAATTTATTAACATAAATCAAACTTTGATATCATCACTAAACACTTGTCATGATATTATTACTAGCCAAGTCAATTAACTTCATGCATATACTATAGTAATCTCATCATGTTAACAAGTCAACTTTTAACCTTTGATTAGCCTATAAGAACAATTCAATGAACAACTTATAATAATTTCATCTTCTCGACCACAAATAGGCATTACAACATTTATTATCTCATGTAAATAATACCCTAATCATACGGATCTAACCATTAGGTCTCATACGACATTATAAATCACAGAAACCTACACAGAATGATAAGTTAGCACCACATACCAACAACATGCTCGAGATTTGCATATACATACTACTAGAATCGGAAATAGGGAGAACTAGGGAGATGGACATGCGATTCATTGGGATCAACCCTTGTTTCGGATTTCTTGAATTCAAAACGATTGAAAAGCCTCTTGGGGAAAGGAATCGAAGAGAGAAAACCCATACCTTACTGTAGAATTGAATCTACGACGATCACCCTATTCTTTGCACGAAAACCTTGAAGAACTGCCTTAAAATCGCCTAAGGTTTTTCTTACGTTGTTCACTCTTTTCCTATCGTAGGTTTTCTAATGAATAAACGTGAGTGTAAGTCTTAGGAACTTAATATTGAATATTTCAAATTAGGCTAAATAACTTAATTAAATAAATCAATTAGTTAATTACCAAAACGCCCCTCCTAAATTGACTAAATATAGGAGAGCATTTGACTTAGTCAAAATCTGAAAATTTTCTAAGGGTCTCGGTTTGACCATTCAATTAATTAATTAAGTTGCTAATTTAATTAATTAAGTGACCTAGGGTAATTACTAAAGTACCCCGAAGTTTATAGGACCATAACCAGCCCTTTTGGACCATCCTAGGTTAGGTACTAGGATGTTTCTTTAGTTAGTTACTCGGCTAGTGTCACCTGGTTAGGTCTTAGGTTGTCGGGTGCACTATTTAGTTCATTTTAGTTAGTCCTAGGTTAGTTAGCTAGTTAGTTAAGTTAGCTAGATCCTAGGACTGGTTAGGAAGCTTGGCCCCACGTGGTTTGACCCGACGCGCGCCTGCCCCTTAATCGAATTGGTTGGGCTTGTCGTTTGGTCCCTTGGCCGATAGCACATGTGCTTGCACATGTGTTGCCGTGCACTTTCCTAATTGTGCACTTTTTAGTTGCACCTGGAAAGTTCACTTCTTGTTGTCCCAAGGATCCTCACTATGTCCTTGGGCACTGCTTAATCTACATGATCATTTTAAATGATCATATGCTATGGTACCTAGGCTTGACACTTGGATGTCTAGTACCTAATGTGTGTATGCGATGAAAATAAAATTTTTATCTTAGGGTCTTCATTGTAGGTACAATTCCTAAACAAGCTTGGATTGTAGTTTGAATTATTGTTAATACATAAAATTTGGCTAACACCCTTAAGCCAATATTCTCTAATATGCCCAATATTACTCAATATTGGGCATTGGGATGCCTCTGTACCCAAATACATATTCTTAAAATCTAATAGTCTCTTCACTAGACAAGTACATTTTCTGGAATGTTACACCTCCACAATTCATATTTAATTGATATAGAAATTAATAATAATAAGCAATTCAATACAATCTTATCACAATTCTATAAATATCAAGTCAAGATCACAAGACCCACATTATAGACTAATTTGAGAAATTAGGAGGATCATGGGTTATTTATAAAATTGGATATAAATTCATCATAAAATTAGTAGATAAACATATATTCATCATTAGAATGCTTTTGAAATCAATTTGAGAATGAACCCATGGCTAGATTCAAAAATAGGATTTTTGACTTAGAATTCATGTTTACAAAACCTTTGAAAGGACTCCATAGATGAATGATTATATATGGATGAAGGATAACCATACCATATACATTAAAAAAACCATGAAAATCTGAGAAGAGAGCTCCAAGAATCCAACTCCATAGCTTGTTCTTGAGCTTGGTCTTCAATGGGGTTTTTTTGTTTTTTGGAAGAGATGAGAACTTTGGAAAGTTGACTTCTCAATTGGTATTGGGGTTTTGGCTTGGGAAAGGGTTTAAAAAGGTCCTAAAATCAGTTAATAAAACGTCCCTTAAGTTACCAAAACACCCCCACACGAATTGTGGCTCCTAGACATGTCAAAATTGACTTAAAAACGACGCAACCGGATCTGAGAGTGGGCTGCGCGTCGCGGAGCAGCCTCCCCATTCTGACCCAAATAAAATTTGATGCAGTGAGGTGCGTGCTAGGCGCGCGTCGTGAGGGCAAGGTCCAATTCTTGGACTTTGCTCTCTGCCTTGGGCAGCCTCTTCTCCAATGTTTGGGTCCTCCTTGGGGGCCCTTCGGGTGGTCCCCCGGGAGTCGTACCTGCATGTTTTGACTCTTAACATGTCTATTAGGGTACTGGGGTCAACTAAACTGACTTTCCACTCCAAACAACACATGAAAACAAGGCTAACATACAAGGACACACTAGCACATCTAAAAGGCTAACTTTCAAATCTCTTGGACGTTCTTGAACGTTTGGCCTCCAAACTTCATGAAACTTAACACACTGCTTATAAACATCATTATAACTCATATAAGGACCTAAAGAGACCATGACACACACATAAGCACATCAAAACATCCAAGACCCTTTGGTGACTAGTCGTCGAACGTCTTGGTCGTCCCTTGACGTTTGACTTCCAAATCACCTCAAATCAAGTATACAAGATATAAAACACTTAATGAACATATTATTAACATTTTTAGGCACATGTGAGTCTCTATCTACCTTAGTTCATTTCGAGGGCGTGTCAGAACCACTCCCGATGGAGTAAATTGGTGGACTTGAACCATCCCGATGGAGTCAATTGGGGGACTTGAACAACAAATAGAGGTGAATTGGCTAGAAATAGGATCTATATCCAACAAAGCATCACAGAGAGTACCCCCAGTCCTAGTTCCATCTTTAAATCACTCCACCCTGAACCATATCCAACCAGAATTGATGAGTAGCTTCCACATCATGAATTAGAGAAATTAGAACAAATGAAAATAGAAGATTTAAGGATATATGGCTCCAAGAGCGGTTTTACAATCTAGCTAAGACCCAAACTAGTCTACTACATTAGTCTACAAGGAGCGAAGTCTTCCGTAGCGACGTTAAGAAGATTACAAGGCCTAATGGCTCCAAACGCTTGCAAAGTCTATTCAAATTACTACCCTAATCCTAGACTAAGGAAAAACATGAACCAAAAGTATTCAAAAACCACAAATAACACACATCGCAAGGTGAAGATGATCAGCAAATACAATAGACATGCTTCAACCTCCCGGAATAGTCGAAAAGTAATATAAGTCATGGATTCTAGGAATCCAACATGATTAACCACCAATATAGCCCAAATTCATAATAATCAACACCCAATACATAATCATGCTCATGCTACGGATAGTGAAGTGGTAGCCTACCAGTAGGCCAATCGCTTGCTCTCCAAATAATGTTTCTGGTGTGTTTCCTTTTAGTACAACCTCGTAGTGCTGCCACGTAGTCAAAATAGAATTAGAATGTTAATACGGTTGTTTTGACACCAAAATCACCTTTTTGATATGAACACAAGATCAGGTTTAAAACGGGATTGTAGGACCCGCATCGGGAATCCCAAAATCCACTCTTTGAAAACATTCGTTTTACCTCCCAAACATACGTCCTACAATGGAAAACAATTCGAGGCTCGGAACAGCCTGGAATCAGCTAATGCATTTAGATCACCATTAAAGCTAAAGATGGAGAGAGGACAACATCTAAAACTTTAAAATTACATCAAATAGAGCCTGATCACTCCAATGTTTAGCCACACAAATTTCAAGCACCAAACCATTTAATCAGTCAAAACAAAGCTAAAATAAGAGAGAAATCGTGTTTAGAAAATGAGGGTTGAATGCTGATTTTTGGCTTTAAATAATGGCAGATTTGGTCGCTAAAAGGACTTCTGATCGCTAAAAGTCTACATCATATATCATATTTTTTTTAAGCTCTCCAAATGGACCCTCGTCATTCATTCGTTTCCCGATCAAAATAAACCAGATATGCTACCCCACTAAATTTGACATTTTTGACCCAATGAAATTTCAGATTTCCATTAATAGATTGTTATGACAAAAAAAAACCTCGGGACCCGTTAGGCCTAAAACTCAAATTTTCGTCTAAACACCTAAAAATAAAAAAGAAGATCTCAAGACCCAAACGAAAGGTTGCACTAGATAAAATTCAACATTATGGATCTAATGATGCTAACAAAATTCTGATGCGGCAACTAATTCTCTAAATGTTGACCAAAGTCTAGGCCTTTAAGCTTTCCAACATCTCACCTAAGTGCTCAAACTCACACCGGAAGCCTTAAGACCGGAACTATATTAGGTCCTTCTAGAAAAAAACTCGACGTTCTGAAACTAACCGCGCTAATGGAATTTCAATCCAAACACGTTTACCAAGAATGTTGAACAAGGAAAACTTAGGCGAAAGAATAAAAGCTAAAATGTCTAATGGCACAAACTCACGCGGAAAGCCTCAAGATTCAGGTCGACCATGCCACTAGCCTAAAGTTACCATTCCAGAGCTGATGGAAGCATCAGAATTACATTCTGAGATTGTTCAACTGACGTTTTGACAAAAGTCAACTATTCAAGTTTCAAAAGCTCCAAAAGAGGGGAACAAGCATAAAACCCAAATGAACGACCAAGAGACCATACAGTCAGTGCAAGGAAGTCATAAATGACATTGCATCTCTATGGAAACACTCTAAATTATGAAAAGAAGACATTAAGTTGAAAATGACATTAAAGGTCATTGCACGTAAGCTCCAAGATACAAGATGTATGTCCCAGAGATCTAAGGGGCATAATGTCATGTATATTTAATTTTATAATTTTATTACAAAGAAAATAAGTAATAGTAAAACTTTATATGATTTTACAAATGAATTTTAATAACTAATGTATAATATATAGAAAAAATATTATGATTTATATTTTAGAAATTTATTAATAATAGACAATGAAGACAAACATTATTATACTCCCTCTGTCTCAATTTATGTGACTTACTTTCCTTTTAAGTCAGTCCCAAAAAGAATAAAATATTTCTACATTAAGTAACAATTTAACTATAAAATGACTACTTTACCCTTAATGAAATGATATACAGCTACACAAATTTCTATTATTCATTTTTACCAAAACTTTTAAAAGTCTCTTCCTTTCTTAAACTCCATGCCGAGTCAAACTACCTTACATAAAATGGGTCGGAGGGAGTCATTACTATTTTAGAAATATCATTACACCAAAAAAATGATTTAAAGCAAAACAAATTCTAAAAATATTAATGCCCAATGGCATATATTTTTATGTTCAGGGTTTACGTTTTTAATCTCGGAGCTTACACCCTAAATTCTAATACCCCACTCCCCCTGAGACTCACCCTGAGACTAGGCCCAAAAATATTCTTGAAACCACTGGTTGGAAGAGTGCAAATGAGTGATAATGATCTTTGTTTTAACCTGTAAATCAACATGCATATACAGATGAAATAACAAGGAGTTGACATTTTATTTCTCTCACCCAATAAATCCCCAAGAAGTTCTTTACAAATATATTTACGGGTCATAGGACCATGATAATGAGTATATTTTAGTGTAATCAATCATACTAAACATGTTATTCTAGTCATTTTACGAAGAAACATATAAACTAAAATCAATTTAATATAACATCAATAAAATATTTTTTAAAACAAAATGATGATTGATGGTTAGCTATAGTGATGGTGGATGTCAATTTAGGAAGGTTAATTGACTATTAATGGTGTTGTGGATAGTAGTTATTGATTGTGGTGGTGGTAGAAGTAGATGGCAGTACATTAGTGGCAGTTAGTAGCTGAACAATAGTGATAACTAATAGTTGTGGTGATTGATCAATGATGGATACAATAAATAATTGTGAATTATAATGTATTTTTTATGGGTTTTTTATTTTTTTCTTCTAATGATGTTTGGTGTAAATAATAATTGTAAATAGTGATTGCTGATTGTGTTAATTGATTGTAGTTATTGATTGTTGTTGCATTAAGAAATGTAGCTACTTATAGTGGTAGTGGTTGAAGTTGATAGTAGTAGTTATGTGGTGGTCGATAGTTGGACAATAGTAATATCTAATAGTTGTGGTGGTTGATAATGACAGTTGAAAATATATAGTTGTGAATTATGATGGTGATTGTTGATACTATTCGATGATATTTTTTTTGTAATGATGATTGGTGTAAATAATAATTAGAAATAGTGGCTGGAGGGGGTGTTGATGGATAGTAGTAATTGATAGTGGTGGTCATTAAGAATAGTGATTGTGGGTAGTTTATTGTTGCAGTTGATAATGATGAGTATAGGTATGAAACTTAAAAAATAAGGGGTGTGGCTATAGCGGTGAATAAATGGAATTGGTGAACTATAATATTTTAAGATATCTTTGAATAAACATGTTAATGTACCTCATGATTCATGTGTGAAAAAATTGGTAAGTCCATTTCCGTATTCATTCTATTCGTGAAAAGTTTTATGATCTATAAGACTTCCCTAATGAGCGATCGACTCATGTTTGAGAATGATTAATAACTTTGTACCGATCTGTTCTCAATCCACTGTTTGTCCTCATATGAGTACGAAAAATTAGAGCATTTTATCCATAGGTGGATGAAGAATCACAAACATAATAATTTTTGGTTGACCATGCTCCCAGAAAAAAGATATAACTTAACACATTCACTTACAATAATTTTAAATGAATGGACTGATACATCTATAAAAATAACTTATGACATAAACAAACTATCTCACACGATCTTCTGTCATTATCCTTCTTTAAAAACATATATAATATATTTGGCTATGGAGTACATTTTTAGTAATAGTAAACATATAGCATCATTTCACATACAAATTCAGTGAATAAGAAGATTTTTTTCTATTCTAGAATGCAAGTCCTGGTAAATCTAGGTAAGAAAAGGGGAGATCAATCATCTTAGATTTGGATTTTTTTTTTAAAAAAGTGTTGCAATGCTAGAACTTAATTTAATTTGTAATAAACCTAAAATTTGTGCACATCCTCTAAAGTAAATTTAGTGAATCTTAGGTGATATGTGACCACAACCATCATTAATATTGTAACAAAATGTATATGATTGATGGACACTCATCCTTTGTTTTTTGGGTATTCTAGTACTTTAATTTTTTGTTTTACATAAGATCTTACCAAAAAAAAACATATTTTCTACCAGAAGCAACAAAAAATTGAGGATTATGAGGATACAATATTAATGGAAGATCCAATATCTTTTACTGCACTTGATGAAGTAAAAGCTGATGTTTTGGAGTAAGCTTTTGAAAAGTTTCTCCACTTAAAATTTGTTAATTTATTTTCTTTTAAGTCATGTACGAAAAAAATGATGGATTCTTGAAGAACTTTTAATGTTAATTGTGGTATGAAATAAAGAGAAATTCTCCAGGTCAAAATCCGAATGTGATGTACATGAATATTTGAATATAAATTTTAATATTAAGATGTTGTATAAAGATCTTAATACTAAATAATAAGATTGCTTATTATTGTACATCTTCTTATAAAAAAAAATTTCTACTAAAAAAATTTAATAAATAGAAAATTTAGGAAAATGGCTAAAACTTTTATTAGCCAAAACTGGATTATGAAAGAATATATGATTCGTGGAATAAATTTCAAAAGAATCAATTAATTTCTTCTAGCAAAAAACAAGTGTGAATGATAATAATAACGATCGAAAACCTTTGTTTTTCTTGTTCATCAGCGTGTGTGTACAAACAAAAAAGAAAACATTGATATTTGTTGAGCTCACAAGATAAATGTCAAAAAATATTTTAACAAAAATATCTAGGTTAGTCATAAGACCCTCCATAAAGTATGAGTGTTTTACAATGAATGTAATCATAATATTGGTTTCATTAAGCTATTTTCCCTAAAATTTAATGAAAACATACAACATCAACAAAATATTTAAAAAAAAATCTATGGGGATTGTGAAGGCTAGTGGTGGTGGTTATGATAATCAATTGAGTATTGTATGTTGACCAATAATGGTGTGTGGATAGTAGACATATTTTTAATGGTTGTAGTAAAAGTTAATGAAATTAGTTTTGTGATTGTTGATAGATGTATGATTTGTTGAATGATGTCAATGACAATTGTAAATAGTAGCTATTGTTAGTAGTGACTGATTGTAGTGATTTATAGTTGTGATGGTTGAGGATAGTTGTTTTGAGTGGTGATTAATAGTGGTGGATAATGATGATGGTAATTGATAATCGAAGGAGTAAGTTAATATCGGTGAATGTATAAAATTTGTGAAATTCATGCTAAGATATGATAAGTCTTTTGCAAAACTTTCTACCGTATATGATTTAACACCTTCATTCACCATAGTTTCACACGAATAGACTTATTCATCAATATATGAAATAGCCTATGATATGACCATGTTATGTCAAGTGATCTTCTCTTATTTCATTCCTCTGAAAAACATATACAATTTATTTTAACTAAAATTGATAATAATGTTAATAATATTTGCATAGAGTCATTTCACGTATCAAAGCATTGAATAACATATAAGTTTTATAGCTTGGAGACTAGTTAGATGGATCTATGCTTTTCTTGATTTTTTCCTGAATATCAATCATCTTAGGTTTGACCAAATGGAACAAGAAATAACTTATAGTTGAAATAAATTTAATTTATGATAAATCAAGAAGTTAAAGTCACTTCAAAAAATTTCCTTAGAAAAAAAATTTTTCAAATAGATTTTCCTCAAAAAATATAATTTGTATATAAATGAAATTCTTATTTAGGATGAAAGTTTTCATCTAAGACCATCTCCAACCCAAAACCAAATTTTACACCAAATCTTATATTGGGTGTAAAATTTGGTGTTTTGAGCTCCAACCCACACCAATTTTCACACCAAATATGGTGTGTGAATTTTGTTACACCAAATTTGGTGTAACACTATTCATCACACCAAATAACTTTTTGAATATAATAATATTATTTCATTATACAAACTTTTAATTAAACATTATATAAACTGTATGTTTTAATTAAATCTCTTGTATATTTAATTTTTTTTATGTTATATTTATATGATATTAATTTTAGACATAAAATTTAGTTTTTTTTTAAAAAATTATTTCTTATATATATGACTTTTTTAAAAATTTTTTTATGTTAATTCTACTATAAATTATATAAACTACAATTAACTTTCACAAAAATTAAAAATGCAAACATATAAATTTTTAAACAAATAATATAATGTATTTAAAAATAATCGAAAATAATAAACATATAAAAAAGTAGTAATTGACATACATCAAAATGGTATATGATGAATTATGGTACAAAATAATTTTATATTAAACGATTATAAAAGAAAATAATATGAATTATGTATAATGATTATTTTAGAAATAATTTGTTTTATGAAATAAGAAAATATAAATGAAATAAGAAATAATAATATAATAATGAAGAGAGAAAAAAATTATTTTTTGGTGTAAAATTTAGTGCAGTGGGTTGGAGTTGATTACATCAAATTTGATGCAACACCAAATTTGGTGTTTACGTTGGAGATGCCCTAACATCCAATTATTTAGTGAATCTTAGGAGATGAATAGCAAGAACCATCATTGATCTTTCTACAACATTTGATTAAATTTTTTATAAAAGGTCTGGCCTAGCAATATAGGTATAAGCAGAAGACAAACATTTTCTCCCTAAAATAAAAGAAGTTGAAGGGGGGAAAACAAAACACAATAAACCACATAAACAATTACTCTTATTGTGAAGAATTAGATTTCATCATATTGTGTTGGTCAAACCATGTTCCTTTAGAATATAAAATATTGATACTCCAATATCTTGTGTGTACCACTTGATGAAAAAAATTGATGCTCCCCACTTCATCCAAATAATTACCTTTTGAGGATAAATTTTGGATAATTTTTTATTCCATAAATACAACTTGTTTTGGTTGCAAAATGCGATGATACAAAAAACAAAATACGCATTATGTGCATACTTATGCATTTGAATAGAGAAGGCAAAACTGAATCATAAAAACACTTCTTGTCTATGTGGTTTAATTATCGATATATATTACGTAAGTTCCCATTTGAATAATATGTATGTTCTCCTGAATTGATTACGTAAGTTTTCTTTGATGATATTCTGACAAAATAAATGTCTATCATCATTTGCAAACAAACAAAATGTTTCCATCTTTGATTAAGGTTTACAATTTTATTGTATACGGGGAAATTAAGGAAATAAAGAACAAAATACGCCAAAGTGAGAAAACACTACATGTTAGCTCAAGAGAATTATATTAGAATAAGTAAATGCGATTGACTCTAGGTATGCATGGTCATTAAAAGAGTTTAATTTGGCGGTGACAGAGACGTAAACCACATATTTGTGTTAACAAGATAATCAAACATTATGAGGTTTGAACATGTACTGTATCTTGCAAGGGAGCTTAAATAGTAAATCTGGGAGAAGTTAACCACTTATCTAAATGTGACATCCCTTCAAATAATGGTAAGCAAAGTTAAGCAAGTCACAACAAAACATATAGTTCCTCTATATGTTGGTATTATTATTGTCATTTTCAAGTTCATTGTCCATTCCCTATTTGATTCTTATTATTTTGTAAAACATTTACGGCTAGAAAAAAAGAGAAAAGAGAAAAACAAGATATATATGGAAATCAACAGTTAAACATGGGAAATGATACAAAACATGTTGATTGATGAGATTCTACATTAAGAACTCTAGTACAATCGTTTTTGCCTTTGGGATTTTAAGCTCGTACATATAAAATATAAGACAACCAAGAAGATTTCAATTCCTAATATTGTGGAATTGGAGGGGGAGAAATCGACTATTAACTTATTGAGTTTGCTCCCTAAGGCCTAAGGAAAGCTCCCTCGTGAGGAAGATAAGAAGAGCAATATATCAATGAAGAGAAAACACATTAATAGAGACCAAGAGTAGGCAGACTTATGGGAAGCTTAGAGTAGGTCAAAAGTTGATGAGGAACTGAGGTTATATGTATTGGGAGCTTGTATGATCGGATCTACTTCCAGCTCAGTGCCAGGAAAGGTAGGACTTACTAGTGGAGTTGATGTTCTGATAGAGTCTCACACTCTTACTACTGCACCACCAACTTCTGAGGGGATTCGTGAGGTCTCATTGAGTGTGCCTGCCACTAGCGCTATAACTCTATTAATGTTCTAGGATATACAAAAGCGTATGCAATGATTCCAGAATCTGAAGCATAAGGCATCAATGATATGCCTTACTCCTAGTAGTATAAGTGTTGTGCCGACATGTGTTTATAAGAATGAAAAAATAGTTGCAACACTAAAGAGTGAAAATATATATTATATTTTGTATGACATCAATGTATCTTTGATAATAATGATGGTTGAGGATACATGTATGTCATTGTATGCATATGGATGTGACAACTATGCTTAATATGTAGGCATAAAACTTGATAGTCATGAATTGATAGTGCTTTTTTGTACCATTTGGATGTTATCACGCCCCAAGCCTACACCCTGGACGTGACCATCACTCGAGAACCATTTCTAGTTCCCAAGTAAACCCTTGTCCTGGCTCAATACTCACCGGAAGACTTACACAACAATACAGGAACTTCAAATGCAAAATTTAACTCAGCTTTCTCAAATAAATAAGTTAGAATATATAAAATAGTCAACTAGCCATGAATAGGTAACTCCACTCTTAAACCTCAACAAAGAAATTGAATACACCTCAAAACACTATTGTATCGAAGCCTCTAGCTGTCACGACCCGAGTCTACACCCTGGACATGGTCGGCACTCAAGAACCATTGTTGATCCCCAAGCGAACCCTCATCCTTGCTGACTACAAGTGGAAGATTAACTTAAGCATACAAAAGCTTAAAAGTGAATAAAATTCAATAAACTCAACTTTAAGAAAATCTGAACAAATACTGAATATATAACTTTGAATAAAAATAATATATTCAACTCGCCATAAAATAGGCAACTTAAGTCTTTAAAAGATTTAATAAAATAAATGAATAATATAGACTTTTCAACTATCTGACTATCTATGAAGCCTTTAACTGGTAAATATTGAAGTCAGTACAAGATCCACGACATCCTAAAAACTGATATAACTGAAAGGTAATTGAAATCATCCGGAAGCAAGGAGGCTCACCATAGTTAACTTGAACTCTCGGATGTATCAACGAAGCTCCTGTTGATGATCCTGAATACCCGTGTCTACATCATGAGAAGATGCAGGCCAAATGACTGAGTATGTGAAATGTATGAGCATGTAAGGGGAATTTTAAAGTATAACATAAGCTTGAACTTCAAAGAAATGGAAACATACTTACCTCTTTTTAAACTTACTTAACTCAAGGAATACTCAGGGATACTCAAAACTACTCAATTTACTCAACTCAGAAGTACTCAAAGATAAGATACTCAACTTAGAGATTAGATACTCAACAAAGATTAGATACTCAACTTCAAAGATATGATACTCGATTCAATGAAGAACAAACCAACTCAAGATACTCAACTTAAGGTACTCAACTCGAAATACTCAACTCCTGATACTTAATTGTACTCATTTCAATATAAAGCAGTTTAAAACAAGTGCAATATAAAGAAAAGTTGTATAAAAACATGATGTCAACTTTGTGTATATAACAAGGATACAACATAACTCTTAAATGTACATGGAAATACAATTATCTAATGTATATAAAAATATAATAACTTTTGTGGGAGTTTCTCTAACTGAAAAACCATCACTTAAGAGATATAGTGATGATACAACACTTTACGTCACGCTGCCAAGGAACATCCTATACCTTGCTATCATTATAGGACCTAACTTGCTTAGTGGATCCTCTAGTTTAATGTGAAAAGGATTCATCTAAAAATTATGACACTTTTCTACCCATGGTGGCTACATGATTTTATGGAGACGTGAATTATCTGAACTCATGCTCGTCCCCAATTCGGTGGTCAATACTACTCCAAAATATACTAGTTCTTATGTTTTAAAATATACTTCTTCTGTGATTTGAGATTAGTGCTCAAAACGTAGCTCAAAGGCTATCTTGGAAATCTCAGTTTCCGTTCCTGCTTCATTTAGAAAGCTATTAGTCTTTTCTGAAAACTAGACCGAAGTCTCTTTGGAAATCTCAGTTTCTGTTCTAATTTAAATGTTTAAAACATTTTAAATCTCTATGGGAATACTTGGTCCCCGTTTACTTTTGAAGAAATGAACTTCAACTTAACTCTTTACTCCTTACTCAAATCAAAACTCAGGTCTTAAAACAAAGTTAAAATATTTGTAAAATACTTCTGAAAATATGATTCATGCCGAATGATGGACATGAATGACTTAATGTAAGGTTTTTAATAACCATATATAGAACTCTAAGACTTCAATGATACTACTCTTTTCAAGATTTTTCAATTTATACCATTAATGCGGAATTATGGGCATGAAATATTCCACTCAAGTACTCAAGGATGCTTCTCAAATGAGATTAGGATCTCAACACTTAAAAGCTTAGAGCTTGAAGATACCACTTCTCTGAAATATGCTCAACTTATGAAGTTCATGAGAAATTATGGGCATGAAACAACTCCACTCGATGGTCTACATAATTTATGGAACTCATGTATACGACTTTACTTATTGAGCTCAAAGGTTTTCTTGAACTCTACTTTTAATCTCTCTTGAATGTGAATTATGGATTCAAGAGTTATGGTTCATTAAATGAAAGGTCTCGTGATGACAAAGTAGACTCATGAACACTTTTTCCTCATCCTCTTTCTCATTTACTCGAACCTTAAAACAAATTACTAGAAGTTGAACAAGACTCCTCAAAGAGACTTTCTTAGAATGTTCGAATGAATTCTCAAAACTTAACTCTTAACTCTACCTTGAATGTGATTTATGAATTCAAGATTGTGATTTGTGCTGGTAAAGATCTTGTGATGTTTAGGAGTATTTTTAGATACCTAAACATGAGAAAAGGTCACAAAATCACCGTCTTGGAACAAGTTCGCCACACGGAGATGTTTTAAATAATTACTCGCGAAATTAAATTTTGAGATAGAGAGGTCAGGGTCCTAACCGCGACGCGTGCCAGATCACACTCGACTTTTTCCTTCTTCATATTCTAACCCGAATTTATCTAAATTCAATTTTATTGCTCAATATCTCGTTAGGTTCAGATACCCAACACATGTACACTAGAATCTGACACTAACAACTCTATAAATTGATATAATAACCTCAAGAACTCCTCAATCTCAGTCCAATTCAAAAAATGAAAGCAAATTAAAGAATACATATCAAGAACTTCAAAGCTTCAACTTTTAGAACGAATGTAAAGCTGAAATTAAGATGATTGGCGTGTGGGTCAACATACCCAATATTATGTAAGCTTACATACCTAAAAGAATTATCTTTTTGAAGCAACTTGAAGGAAAACCTTGAAAGATGAACCCTAGCCTTAGCGTTTCTTGATTTTATTGAGTGTAGAATCTTTGGAGTGGATGAGAGGGTTTTGAATTAAGAAAGCTTATTTTATACACGTTTATGGCAATTTGGATGACCTTCAAAAGGTTTTAAATACTAAAATACCCCTAAAGAAATAATTAAAATGAATTGGGAGTCGGAATTATATTTCATTGTGCAGTGAAGTCCGCCATCGCGGAGCTGCTGCCAGGTTTGCGCGATGTTAGTAAATCAGTCATAACTTTTTATCCGAGCTCGAAATTGAGAAAACTGAGTGGAATTAGAAAGAGGACTCGAAGGGCTTTAATTTAATATCTTATGGATTTCCTAACTCATTCTTTACTAAAAGTTATGGTGATTTGAAGTTGATCGAAAACTTGAAAAAATTAGGAATGACTTGAATCTTTTTCTCTTTTGTTTCTCTTGGAACTGAGGTGCAACATCTAGCAACCTTAACACTCAAAAAATTTTAAACTCCTTGCAAAAATCTCACTCACAACGATAGATGGTTTGAGTCTTGGTTCGAAAATGTTCTGGAGTGTTACAATAACAACTTTGAGGGAAGTCACGACAAGATCTATGACCTCCTAACAATACGGAAAGTAAAGGTTTTAACCCTCCAAAGCAAGGAGGCTCGCGAAAGCAACTTTGGAACTACAAGTGGTATCAACGTTGCGCTTGTTGATGACCATGGTTACCTATATCTGTATCATGAAAGATTCAGGCCAAATGGAGTCAGTACATGGAATGTACGAGTATGCAAGGGGAACTCTAAAGCATAAACATAAGCTTGAAAGGAAGAACATACTCACCTCATCTCAACCCAACTCAACTCAAGGATACTCAAACTCAGAAATACTAAACACAATTCAATATAAAAGTAACAATAAATATGCATTATAAAAAAGCTTTTAAAATAGTAAATCATAACTCAATGTATTGAAAAATACAATAATAACACTTTTACTCTTATTTGGGAGATTTTCTAACCGATAACCATCACTATGAACAATGTGATGATACAACGCCTCGCCCACGTTGTCAAACTTCCCTGTACCTTGCATGATTATAAGACATTCTCAACTAAGTGGACTAAGCTAAGCTTAAAAGCAATAAGGAATCATCTAAAACGTATGACTCTTTACCCATGGTGGCATACATGGTTAATGAGGACTTTGAGTTGTCTAAACTATCGGTGCTCAATACTACTTATAATAATATAAATCATGCTCATATGTTTACAAATATTTCCTCATCCTCAAACTTTGACATTATTACTTAATAGGTTCTCTTAAAATATATAGTTCTCAAAACTCCTCATGAACTCATTTAAATATCAAAGTTTTCTCTCATTTTTAAGGTAAAAGTATTTACACTTTGAAATAGTTAGTTTGCATATATACATATTGAAAAATGAAACTCAACACTGTTCATCCTTATACTCAAGTTCTCATATCTTAAAACAAATTTAAAAAGTATGCAAGAGACTTGTGAAAATGACTAGAAAGGTACTCTCAAACATGACTCTTAATCTTTTCTTAAATTTGAAATGTAAATTCAAAAGTTATCATTCATGATATATAAGATCTCTCGATCATTAATGAATGTTTAAATAGTTAGGATTAAAAAATGGAGTGAAAGTTCGACTCAAAGGAACAGGTTCAGAACGAAGGGCGGAAGGGAAAGTAGATGATGTTCCTGGAGAATCCCTGGCGCGCCACGCCAGCCCTACACTTACTCGGGCTGGTTTACGGTGCCTTAAAGGTGCAGGGATCCATCCCTCCTGGCGCATATGGAGCACGCCACCCCATCCAATTCCCAGAACATTCCAACAAATTTTTCTTCTCAATTTCTAGACCTAATTCACCTAGATTCCATTAATTTATCCCAAGAACTATTAGATTTGTATACCGAAACTAAGTAAACAAAAATCTATTCAATTCTATTAAAAAAAGAACCTTAATACATGGATTTTCATGGACAAAATTAAATCAAGAAACTCATTATTGGCACAAGGTGAATGCACCTATCAAAATGAAAGCTTACATGCCTCTAAAGAATCGAATTATTGGTTAAATTCCTCAAAGATCACAAGAATCTTGAATGAGCGCTTGAACTTCTCCTTTTTATCCTCTTGAGCTTCCCTCAGAACCCCATATGTGTTTAGAAATTGTAAAAAGTGATCCAAATCAGTTTATACCCCTATAATATTACCAAAAATGAATTATGCTAAATCAGTTTAGACCCCTATAATATTACCAAAAATGAATTATGCTAGTGGGGTAGTAAACCACCAAAATACCGCTCCTTAATTAAGATGAATTTTCTTAACGAGATAGGCTGAATTCAAACGGGCATATATCCATCATCCGAACTCAAAATTTAGCTAACTCAATAGCATTGGAAAGAGAACTTAAATATATTTCATTTGACATCATATAGGTCATCTCACTCATCCTGTACTAAATGTTATGGTCATTTGAAATTGGACACAAACTCACAATTGAAGACTAACTTGCACAAATCTTAAATTGTGCAAGTTATGGTAATTTAAGCCATTTTCCATAAAATTTAATAAAAGCATACTACATCATCACAATATTTCAAAAATAATATATGGTGATTGTTATGGCTAGTGGTGGTAGTTATAAATTTGAATTGAGCATTGTATGTCTACCAATAATGGTGTGACGATAGTAGACACCTATGTAATGGTTGTTGTAAAAGTTAATTCAAGTGATTTTGTGGTGGGTAATAGTTGTATGATTTGTTGATTAATGTCAATAATAATTGTAAATAGTAGCTACTAATAGTGTTGATCGACTATAGTGATTGATACTGGTGATGGTTGATGATAGTAGTTGTGAGTGGTTGATGGTGGTATTTAATAATACTGGGCAATGATGATGGTAATTGTTAATCGAAAGAGTATGAAATTGTGAAATTTATTCTAAGAAATGATAAGTCTTTTGCAAAACCTTTCTTCTATATGCGATTAAACACCTTCACATACCATAGTTTCACACGAATGAACTGATTCATCAATATATAAAATAACCTATCATATGAAAATGTTATATCAAGTGATCTTCTCTTATTTCATCCCTCTAAAAAACACATACACTTTATTGACTAAAATATATAATTTTTATTAATAATATTTGCATAGAGTCATTCATGTATCGATGCATTGAACAACATAGAAGTTCCCTTGCTTGGAAATTAATTACTAGTACTAGTCATATGGATCTACGTTTTTCATGATTTTTTCCTCGAAAAGATCCATCATCTTAGGTTTGACCAAATGGAAGGAGAAAAAAAATTTCTATGGTTAAAATAAATTTAATTTATGATAAATTGAGAGGTTACAATCACTTTATAAAATTTCCTTAGAAAGAGAACCTTTTAAAATTGTTTTTTCTCAAAAATAATTATTTGTATATAAATGAACTTATGATTAAGAAGGAAGTTTTCATCTCACGTCCAATTAATTAATGAATCTTGTGAGATAATTAACAAGAACCATCATTGATCTTTCTACAAAATTTGATTAAAATTTCTATAAAAGGCCTGGGCTAGCAATTAAGGTAGAAGTAGTAGATAGTCATTTTTTCCATAAAATACAAGAAGTTACAATGGGGAAAACAACACACAATAAATCACAAAAACAATTTCTGGCATTAAGAAGAAATAGATTCCATCGTAGCTGTCCACACCATGATCCTTTAGAATATAAAATATTGATACTCCAATATCTTTTGTGTACCACCACTTGATGTAAAATATATTGATGCTCACCACTTCATCCAACTAATTTCCTTTTGAGAATAGATTTTGGATAATTTTGGATTCCATAAATACAACTTATTTTGATTGCAAAATGAGATGATACAAAAGAAAAATGCATTAGGTGCATACTTATGCATAAGAAAAGAAGACAACATTGGATCATCAAAAAAACTTCCTGTCTATGTGGTTCAATTATCGATTACGTAGTTCCCTTTTGAATAATATTTATTTTCCAGAATTGATTATGTAATTTTCTTTTGATGTGATTTTTACAAAATAAATATTTATAAATATTGAAAAACAGGTCTACCATCATTTGCAAACAAATAAAAAGTTTTGATCTTTGATTAAAGTTTACAATTTTATTATATACGGGGAAATTTATGAAACAAAGAAGAAATCACGCCAAAGTAGACAAACATTACAGGTTAGCTCAAGAAAATTACATTAGATTAAGTAATGAGATTAACTCTATGTAAGCATGGTCATTAAAAGAGTTTAATTTTCAGGTGACACCGAGACGTAAATAACATATTTTCTTTAACAAGTTGATCAAACATTATGAGGTTGGAACATGTACTGAATCTTGCAAGGGAGCTTACGTGAAAAATACGGGGAGAAGTTAACTACTTATTTGAACGTGACATTCCTCAAAATATTGGTAAGCAAAGTTAAGGAAGTCACAGTAAAAAATATAGTTTCTCTATATGCTCGTATTATTATTGTCAGTTTCAATTTCATTGTCCTTTACCAATTGGATTCTTTTAATTTTGTAAAACTTTTATGTCTACAAAAAAAGAGATAAAAAGAGAAAACAAAGATTTATATGGAAGTCAGCAGGTAAAGATGGAAAATGATGCAGCATATATGGACATCATTAAGGACTCTAGTACAATCTTTTTTTTTACCTTAGGGATTTTTATCTCATACATATAAAAGAGAGGACAACAAAGAAGTTTTCAGTTCCAGATATTGTGGGATTAGAGGGGGAGGAATCGACTATTGACTTATTGACTTTGCTCACTAAAGCCTCAAGGAAGCGACCTCATGAGGAAGATAAGAAGAACCATATATCAAAGAAGACAAAACACATGAATAAAGACCAGGAGAGATCTTGAAAGAGCAAACTTCTTCTAGCTAAATTTCACAAGCGGTAGGACTTGTTAATGGAGTTGATATTCTGAGACACAGAGTCTCAAACTCTTACTGCAACACCACCAGCTTCTGAGGGGAGGTCTCATTAAGTGCAAAAACTAGCGCTACCACTATTCATGTTTTAGGAGATACAAAAACCTCTACATTGTTTCCAGAATCTGAAGCATAAGGCTTCAATGATATGCCCTACTCATCATACTACATGTTTTACGGAAACATATGTTCGTAAGAACGAAAAAATATTTGCAATACTAAAGGGTGAAAATACATGTTATATTTTGTATGACATCAATATAGCTTCGATAATATTGATGGTTAACGATATATGTATGGCATTGTATGCGTATGAATGTGACAAATATGTTTAATATGTAGGCATTAAACTTGATAGTCGTGAATTTCTAGTGCATGTTTTTACCATGTGGATGTTATCACGCCCCAAACCTACACCCTGGACGTGGCCGGCACTCGAGAATCATTACTGATCCCCAAGCAAATCTTTGGCTTAGCTCAATACTCAGCGGAAGACTTACTCAACAATATAGGAACTTCAAATACAAAAATTTAACTCAGTTGTCTGAGATAATAAATTAGAATATATAAAATAGTGAACTATCCATAAATAGGCAACTCAAGTTTTATACATTAACAACGAAATGGAAAAGACTCCTCAAAACACTTATGTCTACGAATCCTCTAATAAATATGTGGGAAGTCGGGACAATACCCACAACCTCCTAAAAATACAAAAAGTAAAGGTGGAACCCTCCAAAGCAAGGAGGATCACCAAAGAAACTCTGTAACTACAAGCGGTATCAACGGAGCGCCTATTGATCCTGGTATTGTATCTGCATCAAGAAAGATGAACGCCAAATGGAGTGAGCACATGGAATGAACGAGCATTCAAGGGGAACTCTAAAACACAAACATAAGATTGAACTAATATAAAGGAAGAACATATTCATCTCATCTCAACCCAACTCAACTCATGGTACTCAAACTCATAAATACTCAACATAGTTCAATAAAAAGTAAAAATAAAGATGCATTATAAAAAAAACTTTTAGAATAGTACATAATAACTCAATGTATTTAAAGTACAATAAAAACTTTTTTACTTGTATTTGGGAGATTCTCTAACCGATAACCATCACTATGATTTATGTGATGATACGTCTCGGCCACGCTGCCAAAACTATCCTATACCTTTCCATATTATAAGTCATTCCCAAATAAGTGCATCCACCAAGATATGCTTATAATCAATAAGGATTCATCTAAAAAGTATGGCCCTTTACCCATCTTGGCATACATGGTTCATGAGGACATTGTGTTGTCTAAACTTGTCTCCATAACGGTTCTCAATACTACTCCCAATAGTATAACTCATGCTCATCTGTTTAAACAAATCTCCTCATCCTCAAACTTTGATATTATTACTCAAAAGGTTCTATTAAAAGAAATAGTCCTCAAAACTCATCATCAACTCATTTGGAAATCAATGTTTCCTCTCGATTTAAACGTAAAAGTATTTACAATTGGGAATAGTTAATTCCCGTGTATTCAATTTGGAAAATGAAACTCAATTCTCCTCATCCTCATACTCAAGTGCTCATGTCTTAAAACAAATTTTAAAAGTTTTCAAAAGACTTCTGAAAATAACTTGAGAGTAATGATTCATGATATATAAGATCACTCGATGATTAATGAAGCTTTAAATAGTTATGATTAAATATGAATGAAAGTTTCAATCAAAGGAACAAGTGTAGGATGAAGTGCGGAAGGGAAAGTAGGCTAACACTCCTGAAACACTCCTTGCGCGCCGCGCCATCCCTCCACTTACTAGGACTAGTTTTTGGCGCAATAAAGGTGTAGGGAACCGGCCCTCCTGGCGCATCTGGGGCACGCCGCCCCAGCCAATTCCCAGAAAGTTTTAATGAATTTTCTTTTCAACTTTTAGACCTAATTTTCCTAGAATCAATTGATTTTTCCGAAAATCGATTTGATTCGTATACATAACCTAAGTAAACAAAAATCTACTCAATAATCCTCATGAAAAACCCTCAAACTCAATACTCTCTCCTCTAGAACTCATCAAAACCTCATTTAAAAGTGGAAAGAATGAAACCTCAAGATATTTATCAAGAACCTCAAAACAAGGATTTTCATGGACAAGATTAAATCAAGAAACTCATGCTTGGAGTAAGGGTGAACACATACATCACTATGAAAGCTTACATACCTCTAAGAAATCGAATCCTTGGTGAAATTCATCAAAGATCACATGAATTTTGACCGAGCTCTTGAACTTCTCCTTTTTTCTCCTCTTGAGCTTATCTCTATAACCTTAAGCATGTTTAGGAATTGTGAAAACTGGTCCAAAACAGTTTAGAACTCTATAATATTACAAAAAATCAATTAATCTAGTAGAAATAAGTAAAAGACCAAAATACCCCTCCTTAATTCAAATGAATTTCCTTAACTAGATAGGCTTAATTGAAATGAGCATATCTCCCTCACCCGAACTCGAAATTTAGAAAACTCAGTGGCTTTGTGAAAATGACTCAAACATATTTCATTTGATATCTATGGGCCATCTAACCTATCTTATAGGGAAAGTTATGATCGTTTGATGTTGGCCTCAAACTAGCACAAATCTCAAATTGGCTATTTCTAATTTAGTTCTTTCTAAAATTTGCCCTTTCAAAGATCTAGGAGTTATCTCCCCCTCGTGAAACATGAGTCCTCATATGAGATCAATCTAAATAGAGCTAAGGGTGGCAACATCTAAAACCCATCATGCAATTTAACACACATAGCATATCAAGTTAAAGTGTGTTTCACAAAAAGTCATTACCTTGGTCTGGAATGTATCCGGAAGAAATGATATTTGGGTATCTCTTCTTAATATCCTCCTCAACCTCCAAACTAACTTCCTTGATAAATTGATTCTTCCTTAAGACCTTGACCGATGCAACCTTCTTCATTTTCAACTTGCGAATGTAAGACGCCAAAATGAGTTAGCGTGTCTAGATACTAACATGTTTGTCATAAGGGTCTAAGGTCCTAAAATGTATTATAATATGGTATTGAGACAGTGTCTAAAGATTTAGGTGAATTGGAAGTCAAACGTCAAGGGACGACTAAGACGTTCGACGACTAGTCACCTATGTGCCTCATGTGTCTATACGTGCTTATATTTGTATGTAATGATATTATGAGAACCTTATATGAGTTATAATTATGTTTATAGGAAGTATATTAAGTTTCATGAATCTTGGAGGTCAAACGTCCAAGAATATCCAAGACGTTCGAAAGTTAGCCCTTGAGACGTTCATGTATGTCTTGAGTGTGCCTTGCATGTTTGGATGTGTTTTACATTTTTTTTTTGGGTGAAACTGATGTGGAAGGTCCTATACATGTTAGGTATATATTTACATTGGAAACTTCCGGGTACGACTCCCCAAGGGCCCCGCAAAAGGCCCTCAAGGAGGACCCAAAGGTTGTCAAGACACTGCCTTGGCAGTGTCAATCGACGAAGCCAAAGGATGGCTCGTCAGTCCACCAACTCCCTGTCATTGGTGAAGCATCAATTGGGACTTAGCCTGGAGAAGGCTCAGCCAAAGGACAGCCTCAGAAACAAACGATGGATGCCACCAACGGCCCGTCGATGGGCCGTCGATGCAGGCTGCATTTAACTTCATGCATGCTGTCCCATTATGCGGTGAATGGGAAATTCACCCCACGTGCTAACCTGACCCTACATGGTTTAATTAGTTATTTTTGGGTGTATTTAAGTGATCAAAAACGTGACAACCCCATTCCCAATTCAATTCACAAAAAAATAGACTTCCCTCCCAAACCAAACTCTCTCTAGAACCTCCATTGAAGATGAAGCTCAAGAACAACTTAGAGCTTGGATTCCTATGGTTTTTCAACAAAGTTTTAGAGGTTTTATTCTACATTAAGGTATGGTGATCCTTCATGTCTAGTTGATCTTCCATCTAGAGAGTTCCTTTCAAAGTTTTAAAAGAAGTTTCATGATCAAATTGTGTATTCTTCAATCTAGCCATGGGTTCTTTCTCAAAACATTTTCAAAGTTTTTTTCATGATGAATTGATGATAATGTATTGATTTTAACGTGTATTTCAATCCAATTGCATGATTAACCCATGTCCCCTTCAACTCTCAATTTAGCCTATGTGTGGGCTTTGTGATCTTAATCTTATGTTAATCGAATTATGGTTCTATTATGTTAAAATGCTTATATCTACTGCATAGTATGTGCATTCATGGTTAATTTTTGATGCGTGATCCATGTGGATCTAGGTTTGAAGGTTTGAGTGAAGTTAGCCTATAATGTAGTATCTTGTGATCTTGATGCTAGAATGCTTATTGTGAGATTCAGTTATGTTAAATTGATGGTTAGCTACTGCCTATGATTTAATGTGATTATGAATTATATGTAATGGATACAATGTGGATCAATGCTTGATAATTTGAATAAGATTAGCTTATGTTATTAAATATTTCATGGATTCCTAATATGTAGAATGCTTACAGTGATCTCGAGTTTATTGGCTATTCTAGTAGGATTTCATTTAGGTTATGATTTCTCTAGCTACTGCCCTATATGTATATCATTGATGAATTTTTATTGATGATCAAGACTAGAGAAATTGGTTGATGATATATGTCTCTCTATTTTCTAGTATATTGGTCATGTTTTGTACTAGTTTGTAGCATGACATTGTAACAATTTATGCATGGTTTCTTTTATAATTAAAGTACATTCAGCTACTGCCCTATATATGAATTGTTGATGAAAAAGTTGTATTGATCAATGATGATCAAAGGTTGACGAATTGGTAAGAATGACTCTTCTTCTCTACTCTCTTATGTATTGATAGTTGATGAAGCCTTGTATGGCTTTGTGTGGTATGGTCCACTAATGGTGGTCGTGTTACTTTATTGCCAAGATATATGTAATGTGATAATGGCCTTAAAGGAAATTGTGATATGAATATGTGATGGTGATGATCACCAAATGTGAAGCCTATGTCTAGTTTCCTATTCTAGCTATGATCTAGGTTGTATTGCCAATGTTATGAGCATGTGAATGTCTATGTTAGAGTTATGTATATGTGCTGCCTATGATGAGGTCTTATAATGCTCTATGTAAAGTAAATATAATATGGGGGCATAAAGACTAGAGTTTACTGTAATGACCTTTTAAGTCTTGAATAAGTGAGTCTTATGCTATGCTAATGTCACATCCGGGGAGCACCCCCTAGAAGTAACATAGTGTACTTGACCGCTCAGAGGTCTTATACTAGCTCACAGTTATCATTCATCGCATTGACATAGTAAATTTAGCGGAAAATTTAAAACTTTTCATAACACATTATATGCTAGAAACTTTACTTCATATACATAAAATATCCTATTACATACTTAAAGCTTATGTATCTTTGCAATCTCAGACTCAACAACATTAGAGTACATTAAGGACACATCCCTTAAAACATAATACATAAGTATACTACATTTAAGCACTTTACAGTAAAACATGACATTAGGACATCCTTGGACTTAAGGATTCCTTTCCTTGAGCTTGGGAATCACATATCAAGCTCCTCAACCATATAGAAATCCTTTAAGCATCCATAACCTACACTTTGTTTAAAAAAAAGTAGAGAAGAATGGGATTAGTACAAGAATGCACTAAGTATGACAACCATGCAAAAACATGCATTTAAAGGGACATTTTCTTGAAATCATACTTCATGCCTTTTTGAGTAAATCTTCAAAAAACCTTTATGCAATAGCATTTATATCATTCACATACTTCATATAAACATATTCAAAGGACAAACATTATATAAAATCACCTATAGAATTTAAGACATTTTCAAGTCACATTACAGTGAGCTATTCCTACTTTACAGTGAACATTCCATTCTTTTATTCATTAACCTCCCAAGTAACCCTCTAGTGATACTTGGTGCACAATTCATCACCTTAAGGCCACAAGTAAATCATACATACAATCTACACAAGGCAACACATACAATCATAGAAGTATAGTACAACATAGACATATTTAAGCCAATACCATAGGACCATTACAGTAAGCTATATTCAACTTGCACATATACCAACTTCACTTTACATCAATGCATTATAAGACCTTACTCATAATCCTACTCTAAGCCTACTAGTGCAATATATATGTGAAGCCCCATAACCTTACACATACTTAGTAAACCTATGATAAAACCACAAGCCTTACCATCCAATTCATACATCAACAAGTAAATGAAGGCAGCTTCATTCATGTAAATACAAGACCTTCATCATATAGTCATTTAGACCAACATATTGCATATAAGGATAAGATCACATCATATAGACTCATACCATGCACATCTTCATCACAAGTAGACAATTACTACAATGTCATGCATAAAGACATAAACATAATCATATACATTAGGTCACCTTCCTAGGACTTCCTAAGGAGCTACTTGTGCAATGTCTAGATGGGTTCATTACTTCCACCTATCCTAAGTAACCTCTCTTAAGTCATCCTAGTTAGGATCCTAGTCATTCATTTTCACTGTCCATTTTATTTAGGGAAACTATAACCTTAACCGACACTAAGACCATGGGTGCTAAACATGGAATTTGGTGTTGTAGAGCCTTACACCAATGGAAGGTGTTCCTACCTATCCAAGGTAGAACATTAACATACATCCTAGCATCCTAAGTGAATTCACTTTGCTAGATCCTATGTGGCAACCATAGTGTATGGAACTAAGAGATAGGTATAATCCCTCTACATGCCATTGGGAAATTAGGGCCTCCTCACATGAGAAAACATCGGTGAACTCTTCATCAAAGGGAAGTCAACACATCATGTGGGTCCATAGGTGAGTATTTCTCAAAGGGAAGTCAACACTCTATAAGGGACAAATGGTGAATCTTCCTCTAAGGGGTCAACACCTCTCAATGTCAAGTTCATTCGGTGCTAAGCTAAGTTCCCTTTATTAAAAAGTCTTTATTACATTTTTTCATAAAACATAGGCTTAAGATATTCATTCCTCATATGCTTATAGCATATTCAAGCACCTATCTAGTTTTAGAGTAATCTTGGGCACCCCTCTCAAGGACCCTCTATTTACTAGATCATCATTCATGTGTGTGTACATATATGTGAGCAAACCTTTAACATAACACATAAATATCACACATGTTCATATATCAATGCATAAGTCTATAGGTATAAATATGAGCAATCCTTTCATATAGACCCACTAAAACTCTATGCACATTCATACTTTATCATATCATATAAGTCATATTCATAACATGTCCATATATTCATTTTTCATGTACATAGAACCCAAACCTAGGAACTATCCTATCAAGGTACACATGTGCAATGCATAGACAAGGTCCCATACCCTTGCCCATACTAGTAGACCTATCAAGTCATCCTAGTTAAGGAAACATATCATACTTTCATATACATAAACCTAACATGCATAGTAGTAGACACTAGTGAATATGAGAACTACCTTTCATTTAGACACTATGATCCTAGACTACTTGTAAGAATGCATGAAGTGTGAGTGTGTCTATACATTGGTCAACATAATCACATAATGAATATCAACAACAAATTGAGGCAGCGACCCTCTTAGACCACAATACTCCTTCAAGCATAGACCACACAACACACAATAGAATAAGAGGCAAGACAATCTTCACATTATGATCAAGACTCCTAACTTTACCAATTTACACATTCACATAAGGGTACATGGGTAGGGGTCATCAACCCTTAACAATTCATTAATAGAAGCACCTACACATGATCTTACATAACCATTTACATGCTCATAACAACATAACCTAGATTGACAACTAAAGTAGAAGACTAGGTACAAGTTACACATAAGGTGATCATCATAAACACTCATTCATATATTCATCAATTTGCCTTCAAGGCCATGGTCAACACATATATAATGACAATAAAATAAACACCACTACCATAAGTGGACCATACCACACAATGCCATACAAGGCTTCATCAACTACAATACTATAAGAAAAGTAGAAGAGATAAGCATTCTTACCAATTTCTCACCCTTTGATAATCATTGATCAATACACCTTGTTCATCAACAATTCACATATAGGGCAGTAGCTATATGTACTTTAATCATAAAAGAAACCATGTACAAGTCACTACAAGATCATACTATAATATAATACAAGGCGTCTCACATGTACTAGAAAGTAGAAGAACATAGATCTTTAACCAATTTCACTTGCATTGATCATCAATTATATTTCATTAATAGCATCAATCTAGACAGTAGCTAAAGACATCATACTCAAGTCCAATTCATGCTTTATTTACCCTAGAAATTAGGTCACATAATGTTCAACACAACATTCAATTCATAGGCTAGAATAACCTAGATCAATTCATGCCAAGACTCCTTTACTTTGAGAATCAAGAATTCATATCCACAATTCATTAATAACATCAATATGAGGCAGTAGTTAAGGACAACATGACCTAAATGAGATACTACTACACTCGCCATAACCTCCATATTACAGTGAACATGCTACATTAGAAGTCAATGGAAGATAGAAGAATCATAGGCTAATTAACTTTGATCCACATGAATCACTTATTTATAATTCATCAATAACATCCAAGTAAGGCAGTAGATACAACTATCCCTACACAATCGAATTCCACATTCATGCTTAATAGAGGCAAGTAACAGTGAACCTATAGGAATCTAAGTTAGTTATATTCAATTCTTCACACATTGATCCACATGGAATCTTTAGCATCAATTTATCATTATTTCACGTAAATAACAGTAGATTTAGACAATTCAACATAAGAGAATCCCAATTCAACCATTAACAAGCCATAATCACAATGCCCATGCAAGGGCTAAATCGAGTTAGGAAGGGACATGGGTTCATAATGCAATTGGATTCAAATTAAAGTTAAAACAATTACATTAACATCAATTCATCATTGTTTAACCATTAAAAACGTTTTTAGGAAGAACCCATGGCTAGATTGAAAGATTGAAAGTTTGATCATGAAATCTCTTTGAAAACTTTGAGAAGAACTCTCCAAGTGAAAGGTTACTTAGAGATGAAGGATCACCATACTTTTGTCTAGTTGAAAACCTCTAAAATTTGGTGAAGAACCCACGAGAATCCAATCTACAAGCTGTTCTTGAGCTTCAACAACAATGGAGGTTTCTAGATAGAGTTGGTTTTGGAGGGAGGTTTATTTCGTGTAGGAGGGATTGGGAATGGGTTTTTCACATGTTTGATCCCTTAAATACACCAAAATAGGCAAATAAATAAATTATAGTCTGTTTAGGATGTTGGGTGAATTTCCCATTCACCCCTTAAATAAAACAGTCATTTGGCAGTGATTGCAGGCCACAAATGACAGATCACCATCGACTGGGCGTTGGTCAATCGGCTGGCCGTCTGTGGCTTTAGTCGATTGGACCTTGGCCGGTTTTTGGGTTGAGACTTTCCCAGGATAAGTGTCAATTGACGAGACCTCACCAACAGGACGTTGTTCAACCAACTGGGCGTCGTTTGGTTCAGTCGATTGGCACTGCCATGGCAGTGTCTCGACTAGCCTTGGGTTCTTCTTGTGGGCCTTTTTGCGGGGCCCTATAGAAGTCGTACCCGGACGTTTCTCACGTAAATACAAACCTTTAAAAGTTGTATACCTCCCACATAAGTTTCACCTAAAACAAATACTCGCAACTCATCCAAACATGAAAGGCCCCATCAAGACACACACAAGCATGTCTCAAGACTATCTTTCGTACGTGTTGGACGTTCTTGGACGTTTGACCTCCAATCTTCACGAAACTCAATATAATACCATTAAACATCATTATAACTCATTTTAGGACTTCATAATCTCATGTCATACAATTATAAGCACGCATATACACATGAGGCACATAGGTAACTAATCATCGAACGTCTTGGTCGTCCCTTGACGTTTGACTTCCAAATCACCTCAAACTTTACACACTATCTCAATACCATATTATAAGATATTTTAGGACCTTATGAACTTAATACAAACATGTTAGGCTCTATACACCCTATCTCATTTTGGGGGTCTTACAATATCCCCCGCTTAGGAACATTCGTCCTCGAATGACACTTAGAACACTTTAATCACAACAAGGACTTCAATGCATCATAGGGCAGTTCATCATATTCATAACATCATCACATAGAAGTGAAGTAACCAAACTTACAAGGAACACCCCTTCAAATCATTTTTGCATTCAATGCACACAATCAAGCAAAAACCTTGATTCACTCACTCTTTAATGCATCACATATAGGCTCTTATCATGTTCATAGGAGGAACATACTTCTCCTAATCATAACATGGTCATTACACTTCAATTCATTAAAATCTCATCTTCCAATCTTCTTTAAATCATACTAAGGCAGATTCCAACCACACTAAAAAAGAATAGGCACTCATACTTTAATGCACAAAGACTTGAGTAAGAAAGATTGACAATGGATTCTTATAAGTTAGACCTAGTGCTATTAGGTCATACTCAACCATACCATGCTTAGTTGTGTCCATGGAGGAATGCCCTTCTCCTCAACACACTTACATGTATCATGAGTTCATCCCCAAGCAATTGCACAAAGGCCATCTTTACTGTAATATGAGAATTTCTCAACTTTTTAAACCAAGACATGTTCATGTTTCTTCCTAGTGAATTCTAAATGGTAAGTCACACCAAATACATCACAACAAATAGGAAGCCATTTCACAAAATGTCAATTTCTAATATAGTCCTTCACTGTAAGCATCATTTGGGAAAAAACAATACAAATTATAGGCACACACATGAACACTTAGCTAAACATGCTTTCACTTTTCAAGAGTGAGCCTACAATCATGCTTTCCAAACCATACAAATCAGATAGTTTTCAAGAGACTCAACATATTTCATTTTAAAGAGACTCAACATTCCATTATAAGGCTAAACATTACACCTCACAGTGACTAAAACAAAGTTTCTTACCTTATCTCATGAAGGCAAATGCACATTTTACCATGTTAAGATGCACAAAACACATGAGAAAACATGGATTTTATCAAAATTTCCATTCATGCACTTTGGAATCCTCACAATATCTTTAAGTTGATGTCAATCAATACATACCAAACATATAAATTTCATGCAATTCCTACTTTATGCAAGACTCTATTCATGAACAAGCTTACTAAGAATCCATTAGTTTCAAGTTCAAGCAAAAATAGAAGTACAAGGTAGAATTATCTATAACCTTACAGTTTCATCATCATCACCCACTTAGGGTAAACCTAATTAAGTGCAACTTAAACCAATTTTTCAAGAGGATCTTAACTTAAACACCTTCATTTTCACCACTTAAAAGTGATGACCACTTTAGAAGGAATTACAATAAGTCAACCAAGGCATTCCAAACTTCTTCTCCTAGGAAATTTATCCCCAATCATCCATTTAGGTCATACCATTCAACCACATAAGGTTCTTATACAATACAATAGACACCAAGGTCATACAACATTAGGGGAAAGCAACAAGGAGACTTAGCCATAAAAATTCTTCTTTTTCCTTAAACATTAGAGTAAAGTGACTTCTAGGTCACTAAAACCCACATCATCACCCTACCAAGACAAGCATACTACCTTCACATTTAGGATCAAGTCTATACAAAGGACTCCAATCCATACTAAGAAACTTATCAAGGACAACCCATAAACAAAGGGAAAATATTGAACACTTTTAAGCGCATATTCATAAGGTAGCATGCTTCCATAGGTATTCACTAAGTATTTCAAGCTCAAATCATAATATTATACTACCATCATGTAATGTCATATAATAACACATCATTTCAAAAGAAACTCATTTTCACCATAACACTTCTAACATGCTTTAGCTATTTCATAACATACATTTCTCAACATAACATGCTATTTCACATAAATCTCATACATAGCCATAAATGGCATCACATCATCAAATATACCAAAATTCACCTTTTCTCCCTCAAGCATATATTATAATCTCATCCAAGCAATCACATCTAAAAGACCACCTGACAAGAAAATATAAGAGAAAGATCTTATAGAGTTAAGTTCTATGGCACGATATGAGAATGATGAAGAAGGGAAAATCTATCGTCCTATAGCCTCTCATATCATTTGATGATGTCGCGACTCACCACCAATGAACACGAGACTCTACTAGACGTGACAATATCATACTTTTAGAACCTAAAACCACTTTATAAACCTTATGCTCTGATACCACATTTGTCACATCCGGGGAGCACCCACTAGAAGTAACATGATGTACTTGACATCTCGCAGGTCTTATACAAGCCCATAATTATTATTCATCGCATCTACATAGTAAATTTAGCGGAAAATTTAAAACTTTTCATAGCACATCATATGCTAGAAAATTAACTTCATATATATAAAATATTCTATTACATACTTAGACCTTATGTCTCTTTTCCATCTTAGACTCAACAACATTAGAGTATATTAGGAAAACGACCGTTAAAACATAATACATAAGTATACTATATTTAAACACTTTACAGTAAGACATGACATTAGGGCATCCTTGGACTTAAGGATTCCTTTCCTTGAGCTTGGGAATCACATATCAAGCTCCTCAACCATATAGACATCTTTTAAGAATCCATAAGCTACACTTTGTGTAAAAAAAGTAGAGAAAAATGGGATTAGTAAAAGAATGCACTAAGTATGACAACCATGCCAAAACATGCATTTAAAAGGAACATTTTCTTGAAATCATACTTCATGCCTTTCTGAGTAAATCTTCATTAGAACTTTATACAATAACATTTATATCATTCACATACTTCATATAAACATATTCAAAGGCCAAATATGATATAAAATCACCTATAGAATTTAAGACATTTTCAAGTCACATTACAGTGAGCTATTCCTACTTTACAGTGAACATTCCATTCTTTTATTCATTAACCTCCCAAGTAACCCTGTAGTGATACTTGGTGCAATGCATCACCTTAAGGCCACAAGGAAATGACACATACAATCTACACAAGGCAACACATACCATCATAGAAGTACAATACAACATAGACATATTCAAGCCAATACCATAGGACCATTACAGTAAGCTACATTCAACTTGCACATATATCAACTTCACTTTACATCAATGCATTATAAGACCTTACTCATAATCCTACTCTAATCCTACTAGTGCAATGTATATGTGAAGCCCCATAACCTCACACATACTTAGTAAACCTATCATAAGGCCACATGCCTTACCATCCAATTCATACATCAACAAGTAAGTGAAGGAAATTTTATTCATGTCAATACAAGACCATCCTCATATAGTCATTTAGACCAACATATTGCATATAAGGATAAGATCGCATCATATAGACTCATACCATGCACATCTTTGAAACAGGTAGACAATTACTACAATGCCATGCATAAAGACATAAACATAATCATATACATTAGGTCACCTTCCTAGGACTTCATAGGGAGCTACTTGTGCAATGTCTAGATGGGTTCATTACTTCCACCTATCCTAAGTAACCTCCCTTAAGTCGTCCTAGTTAGGATCCTAGTCATTCATTTCCATTGTCCATTTTACTTTAGGGAAACTATAGCCTTAACCGACACTAAGACCATGGGTGCTAAACATGGAATTTGGTGTTGTAGAGCCTTACACCAATGGAAGGTGTTCTTACATAGCCAAGGTAGAACATTAACATCCATCCTAGCATCCTAAGCGAATTCACTTTGCTAGATCCTATGTGGCAAGCATAGTTATGGAACTAAGAGATAGGTGTAATCCCTCTACATGCCATTGGGCAATTGGGGCCTCCTTTCATGAGAAAACGTGGGTGAACCTTCCTCAAAGGGAAGTCAACACCTCATGTGGGTCCATAGGTGAGTATTCCTCAAAGGGAAGTCAACACTCTATAAGGGACAAATGGTGAATCTTCCTCCTAGGGAAGTCAATACCTCTGAATGTCAAGTTCACTCGGTGCTAAGCTAAATTTCGTTTATTGAAAAGCCTTTATTACATTTTTTCATAAAACATAGGCTTAAGATATTCATTCCTCATATGCTTATAGCATATTCAAGCACCTATCTAGTTTTAGAGTAATCTTGGGCACCCCTCTCAAGGACCCTATATTTACTAGATCATCATTCATGTGTGTGTGTACATATATGCGAGCAAACCTATCACATAACACAAAAATATCACACATGTTCATATATCAATGCATAAGTCTATAGGTATAACCATATGAGCAATCCTTTCATATAGACCCACTAAAACTCTATGCACATTCATACTTCATCATATCATATAAGTCATATTCATAACATGTCCATATATTCATTTTTCATGTACATAGAACCCAAACCTAGGAACTATCCTATCAAGGTACACATGTGCAATGCATAGACAAGGTATCATACCCTTTACCATACTAGTACACCTATCAAGTCATCCTAGTTAAGGAAACATATCATACTTTCATATACATAAACTTAACATGCATAGTAGTAGACACTAGTGAATATGAGAACTACCTTTCATTTAGACACTATGATCCTATACTACTTGTAAGCATGCATGAAGTGTGAGTGTGTGTATACATTGGTCAACATGATATCAACAACATATTGAAGTAGCCACCCTCTTAAGACCACAATACTCTTTCAAGCATAGACCACACAACACACAATAGCATAGGAGGCAAGACAATCTTCAAATTATAATCAAGACTCCTAACTTTAGCTATTTACACATTCACATAGGGGTACATGGGTAGGGGTCATCAAGCCTTAACAATTCATTAATGGCAGCACCTACACAAGATCTTACATAACCCTTTACATTCTCATAACAACATAACCTAGATTCACAACTAAAGTAGAAGACTAGGCACAAGTTACACATAAGGTGATCATCATAACCACTCATTCATAGATTAATCAATTTTCCTTCAAGGCCATGGTCAACACATATATAATGACAATAAAGTAAACACCGCCACCATAAGTCGACCATACCATACAATGCCATACAAGGCTTCATCAACTACAATACTATAAGGAAAGTCGAAAAGATAAGCATTCTTACCAATTTCTCACCCTTTGATCATTATTAATCCATAAACCTTGTTCATAAACAATTCATATATAGGGCAGTAGCTATATGTACTTTAATCATTAAAGAAACCATGTAAAAGTCGCTACAAGATCATACTCTAATATAATACAAGGCTTCTCACATGTACTAGAAAGTAGAAGAACATAGATCTTTAACCAATTTCACTTGCATTGATCATCAATTATATTTCATTAATAGCATCAATCTAGGGCAGTAGCTAAAGACATCATACTCAAGTCCAATTCATGCTTTATTTACCCTAGAATTTAGGTCACATATTGTTCAACACAACATTCAATTCATAGGCTAGAATAACCTAGATCAATTCATGCCAAGACTCCTTTACTTTGAGAATCAAGAATTCATATCCACAATTCATTAATAACATCAATATGAGGTAGTAGTTAAGGACAACATGACCTAAACGAGATACTCCTACAATCGCCATAACCTTCATATTACAGTGAATATGCTACATTAGAAGTCAGTGGAAGATAGAAAAATCATACGCTAATTAAATTTGATCCACATGAATCACTTATTTACAATTCATCAATAACATCCAAGTAAGGCAGTAGATACAACTATCCCTACACAATCGAATTCTACATTCATGCTTAATAGAGGCAAGTAACAGTGAACCTATAGGAGTCTAAGTTAGTTATATTCAATTATTCACACATTGATCCACATGGACTCTTCATCATCAATTCATCATTAATTCACGTAAATAATAGTAGATTTAGACAATTCAACGTAAGAGAATCACTATTCAACCATTAACAAGCCATGATCACAACGCGCATGCAAGGGCTAAATCGAGTTAGGAAGGGACATGGGTTCATAATGAAATTGGATTCAAATTCAAGTTAAAACCAATACATTAACATCAATGCATCATAATTTAACTATTACAAATGTTTTCAGAAAGAACCCATGGCTAGATTGAAAGATAGAAAGTTTGATCACGAAATCTCTTCGAAAACTTTGAGAAGAACTCTCCAAGTGAAAGGTTACTTAGAGATGAAGGATCACCATACCTTTGTCTAGTTTAAAACCTCTAATATTTTGTGAATAACCCAGGAAAATCGAATCTACAAGCTGTTCTTTAGCTTTAACAACAATGGAGGTTTCTAGAGAGAGTTGGTTTTGGAGGGAAGGTTTATTTCGTGTAGGAGGGATTGGGAATGGGTTGTTCACGTGTTTGATCCCTTAAATACACCCAAAAATAGGTAAATAAATAAACTATAGTCAGTTTAGGACGTGGGGTGAATTTCCCATTCACCTCTTCAATAAAACAGTCACTTGGCAGTGATTGCAGGCCACAAACGACGGATCACCATCGACTGGGCGTTGGTCAATCGACTGGCCGTCTGTGGCTTCAGTCGATTGGACCTTGGCCTATTTTTGGGTTGAGACTTTCCCAGGATAAGTGTCAATCGACGAGGCCTCACCAACGGGCCGTTGGTCAACCAACTGGGCGTCGTTTGGTTCTGTCGATTGACACTGCCAAGGCAGTGTCTCGACTAGCCTTGGGTCCTTCTTGTGGGCCGTTTTGCGGGGCCCTTTAAAGTCGTACCCAGAAGTTTCTCACGTAAATACAAACCTTAAATTTCTTTAGACATCCCACATAAGTTTAACCGAAAACAAATACTCGCAACTCGTCCAAACATGCAAGGCCCCATCAAGACACACACATGCATGTGTCAAGGCTATCGTTCGAACGTCTTGGACGTTCTTGGACGTTTGACCTCCAAACTTCACGAAACTCTATATAATACCATTAAACATCATTATAACTCATGTTAAGACTTCATAAGCTAATATCATACACTGATAAGCACGCATATACACATGAGGCACATAGGTAACTAATCGTCGAACGTCTTGGTCGTCCCTTGACGTTTGACTTCCAAATTACCTCAAACTTTACACACTACCTCAATACCATATTATAAGACATTTTAGGACCTTAGGACCTTAAGAAAAAAACATGTTAGGATCTAGACACCCTATCTCATTTTTGAGGTCTTACATTATCCCCCACTTGGGAACATTCGTCCTCGAATGACACTTAGAACACTTTAATCACAACAAGGACTTCAATGCATCATAGGGCAATTCATCATATTCATAACATCATCACATAAAAGTAAAGGAAACAAACTTACAAGGAACACCCCTTCAAATTATTTTTGTATTCAATGCACACAAGCAAGCAAAAACCTTGATTCACTCACTCTTTAATGCATCACATATAGGCTCTTATCATGTTAATAGGAGGAACATCCTTATCCTAATCATAACATGGTCATTACACTTCAATTCATTAAGATCTCATCATGCAATATTCTTTAAATCATACTAAGGCAGATTCCAACCACTCTCAAAAACAAGTAGGCACTCATACTTTAATGCACAAAGACTTGAGTAAGATAGGTTGACAATGGATTCTTATAAGTTAGACCTAGTGCTATTAGGTCATACTCAACCATACCATGCTTAGTTGTGTCCATGGAGGAATGTCCTTCTCCTCAACACACTTACATGTATGATGAGTTAATCCCCAATAATTGCACAAAGGCCATCTTTACTTTAATATGAGAATTTCTCAACTTTTTAAACCAAGACATGTTCATGTTTTCTTCCTAGTGAATTCTAAATGGTAAATTACACCAAATACATCACAACAAATAGGAAGTATTTCAAAAATGTCAATTTCTAATATAGTACTCACCTTCAGAGTAAGCATCATTTGGGAAAAAACAATACAAATTATAGGCACACACATGAACACTTAGCTAAACATGCTTTCACTTTTCAAGAGTGAGCCTACAATCATGATTTCCAAACCATACAAGTCACATAGTTTTCAAGAGACTCAACATATTTCATTTTAAAGAGACTCAACATTTCATTATAAGGCTAAACATTACACCTCACAGTGACTAAAACAACGTTTCTTACCTTATCTCATAAAGGCAAATGCACATTTTACCATGTTATGATGCAAAACACACATGAGAAAACATGGATTTTATCAAAATTTCCATTCATGCACTTTGGAATCCTCACAATATCTTTAAGTTGAATTCAATCAATACATACCAAACATATAAAGTTCATGCAATTCCTACTTTATGCAAGACTCTATTCATGAACAAGCTTACTAAGAATCCATTTGTTTCATGTTTAGGCAAAATAGAAGTACAAGGTAGAATTATCTATAACCTTACCATTTCATCATCATCCCCCACTTAGGGTAAACCTAATTAAGAGCAACTTAACCCAATTTTTCAAGAGGATTTAAACTTAACCACCTTCATTTTCACCACTTAAAAGTGATTACCACTTTAGAAGGAATCACAGTAAGTCAACCAAGGCATTCCAAACTTCTTCTCCTAGGAAATTTATCCCCAGTAATCCATTTAGGTCATACCATTCAACCACATAAGGTTCTTATACAATACAATAGACGTCAAGGTCATAAAACATTAGGGGAAAACAACAAGGACACTTATCCATAAAAATTCTTATTTTTCCTTAAACATTATAGTAAGGTGACTTCTAGGTCACTAAAACCCACATCATCACCCTACTAAGACAAGCATACTACCTTCACACTTAGGATCAAGTCTATACAAAGGACTCCAATCCATACTAAGCAACTTATCAAGGAACACACATAAACAAAGAGAAAACATTGGACACTTTTAAGCGCATATTCATAAGGTAGCTTGCTTCCATAGGTATTCACTAAGCATTTCAAGCTCAAATCATAATATTAGACTACCATCATGTAAATTCATATAATAACACATCATTCCAAAAGAAACTCGTTTTCACCATAACACTTCTAACATGCTTTAGCTATATCATAGCATACATTTCTCAACATAACATGCTATTTCACATAAATCTCATACATAGCCATAAATGGCATCACATCATCAAAATATGCCAAAATTCACCTTTTCTCCCTCAAGCATATATTATAATCTCATCCAAGCAATCACATCTAAAAGTCCATCACACAAGAAAACATAAGAGAAAGATCTTATAGAGTTAAGTTCTATGGCACGATATGAGAATGATGAAGAAGGAAAACTCTATCGTCCTATAGCCTCTCATATCATTTGATGATGTCGCGACTCACCACCAATGAACACGAGACTCTACTAAACGTGGCAATATGAGAATTTTAGAACCTAAAACCACTTTATAAATATCATGCTATGATACCACATTTGTCACATCCGGGGAGCACTCCCTAGAACTAACATGGCCTACTTGATCTCTCGGAGGTCTTATACAAGCCCATAGTTATCATTCATAGCGTTGACATAGTAAAATTAGCGGAAAATTTAAAACTTTTCATAGCACATCATATGCTAGAAACTTTACTTCATATATATAAAATATCCTATTATATACTTTGACCTTATGTCTCTTTGCCAACTTAGAATCAACAACATTAGAGTACATTAGGGTCATGGCCCTTAAAACATAATACATAAGTATACTAGATTTAAACAATTTACAGTAAGACATGACATCAGGACATCCTTGGACTTAAGGATTCCTTTCCTTGAGCTTGGGAATCACATATCAATCTCCTCAACCATATAGACATCTTTTAAGCATCCATAAGCTACACTTTGTGTAAAAAAGTAGAGAAGAATGGTATTATCACAAGAATGCACTAAGTATGACAACCATGCAAAAATATACATTTAAAAGGGATATTTTTTTAAATCATACTTCATGCCTTTTTGAGTAAATCTTCATAAAACCTTTATCCAATAACATTTATATCATTCACATACTTCATATAAATATATTCAAAGGCCAAACATGATATAAAATCACCTATAGAATTTAAGACATTTTCAAGTCACATTACAGTGAGCTATTCCTACTTTACAGTGAACATTCCATTCTTTTATTCATTAACCTCCCAAGTAACCCTGTAGTGATACTTGGTGCAATGCATCACCTTAAGGCCACAAGGAAATGACACATACAATCTACACAAGGCAACACATACCATCATAGAAGTACAATACAACATAGACATATTCAAGCCAATACCATAGGACCATTACAGTAAGCTACATTCAACTTGCACATATATCAACTTCACTTTACATCAATGCATTATAAGACCTTACTCATAATCCTACTCTAATCCTACTAGTGCAATGTATATGTGAAGCCCCATAACCTCACACATACTTAGTAAACCTATCATAAGGCCACATGCCTTACCATCCAATTCATACATCAACAAGTAAGTGAAGGAAATTTTATTCATGTCAATACAAGATCATCCTCATATAGTCATTTAGACCAACATATTGCATATAAGGATAAGATCGCATCATATAGACTCATACCATGCACATCTTTGAAACAGGTAGACAATTACTACAATGTCATGCATAAAGACATAAACATAATCATATATATTAGGTCACCTTCCTAGGACTTCATAGGGAGCTACTTGTGCAATGTCTAGATGGGTTCATTACTTCCACCTATCCTAAGTAACCTCCCTTAAGTCGTCCTAGTTAGATCCTAGTCATTCATTTCCATTGTCCATTTTACTTTAGGGAAACTATAGCCTTAACCGACACTAAGACCATGGGTGCTAAACATGGAATTTGGTGTTGTAGAGCCTTACACCAATGGAAGGTGTTCTTACATAGCCAAGGTAGAACATTAACATCCATCCTAGCATCCTAAGCGAATTCACTTTGCTAGATCCTATGTGGCAAGCATAGTTATGGAACTAAGAGATAGGTGTAATCCTCTACATGCCATTGGGCAATTGGGGCCTCCTTTCATGAGAAAACGTGGGTGAACCTTCCTCAAAGGGAAGTCAACACCTCATGTGGGTCCATAGGTGAGTATTCCTCAAAGGGAAGTCAACACTCTATAAGGGACAAATGGTGAATCTTCCTCCTAGGGAAGTCAATACCTCTGAATGTCAAGTTCACTCGGTGCTAAGCTAAATTTCGTTTATTGAAAAGCCTTTATTACATTTTTTCATAAAACATAGGCTTAAGATATTCATTCCTCATATGCTTATAGCATATTCAAGCACCTATCTAGTTTTAGAGTAATCTTGGGCACCCCTCTCAAGGACCCTATATTTACTAGATCATCATTCATGTGTGTGTGTACATATATGCGAGCAAACCTATCACATAACACAAAAATATCACACATGTTCATATATCAATGCATAAGTCTATAGGTATAACCATATGAGCAATCCTTTCATATAGACCCACTAAAACTCTATGCACATTCATACTTCATCATATCATATAAGTCATATTCATAACATGTCCATATATTCATTTTTCATGTACATAGAACCCAAACCTAGGAACTATCCTATCAAGGTACACATGTGCAATGCATAGACAAGGTATCATACCCTTTACCATACTAGTACACCTATCAAGTCATCCTAGTTAAGGAAACATATCATACTTTCATATACATAAACTTAACATGCATAGTAGTAGACACTAGTGAATATGAGAACTACCTTTCATTTAGACACTATGATCCTATACTACTTGTAAGCATGCATGAAGTGTGAGTGTGTGTATACATTGGTCAACATGATATCAACAACATATTGAAGTAGCCACCCTCTTAAGACCACAATACTCTTTCAAGCATAGACCACACAACACACAATAGCATAGGAGGCAAGACAATCTTCAAATTATAATCAAGACTCCTAACTTTAGCTATTTACACATTCACATAGGGGTACATGGGTAGGGGTCATCAAGCCTTAACAATTCATTAATGGCAGCACCTACACAAGATCTTACATAACCCTTTACATTCTCATAACAACATAACCTAGATTCACAACTAAAGTAGAAGACTAGGCACAAGTTACACATAAGGTGATCATCATAACCACTCATTCATAGATTAATCAATTTTCCTTCAAGGCCATGGTCAACACATATATAATGACAATAAAGTAAACACCGCCACCATAAGTCGACCATACCATACAATGCCATACAAGGCTTCATCAACTACAATACTATAAGGAAAGTCGAAAAGATAAGCATTCTTACCAATTTCTCACCCTTTGATCATTATTAATCAATAAACCTTGTTCATAAACAATTCATATATAGGGCAGTAGCTATATGTACTTTAATCATTAAAGAAACCATGTAAAAGTCGCTACAAGATCATACTCTAATATAATACAAGGCTTCTCACATGTACTAGAAAGTAGAAGAACATAGATCTTTAACCAATTTCACTTGCATTGATCATAAATTATATTTCATTAATAGCATCAATCTAGGGCAGTAGCTAAAGACATCATACTCAAGTCCAATTCATGCTTTATTTACCCTAGAATTTAGGTCACATATTGTTCAACACAACATTCAATTCATAGGCTAGAATAACCTAGATCAATTCATGCCAAGACTCCTTTACTTTGAGAATCAATAATTCATATACACAATTCATTAATAACATCAATATGAGGTAGTAGTTAAGGACAACATGACCTAAACGAGGTACTACTACAATCTCCATAACCTCCATATTAAAGTGAACATGCTACATTAGAAGTCAATGGAAGATAGAAGAATCATAGGCTAATTAAATTTGATCCACATGAATCAATTATTTAAAAATCATCAATAACATCCAAGTAAGGCAATAAATACAACTATCCCTACACAATCGAATTCCACATTCATTCTTAATAGAAGCAAGTAAAATTGAACCTATAGGAATCTAAGTTAGTTATACTCAATTCTTCACACATTGATCCACATGGACTCTTCACATCAATTCATCATTAATTCACGTTAATAACATTAGATTTAGACAATTCAACGTAAGAGAATCACAATTCAACCATTAACAAGCCATGATCACAATGCCCATGCAAGGGCTAAATCGAGTTAGGAAGGGACATGGGTTCATAATGCAATTGGATTCAAATTCAAGTTAAAACCAATAAATTAACATAAATTCATCATTATTTAACTATTAAAAATGTTTTTAGAAAGAACCCATGGATAGATCAAAAGATTGAAAGTTTGATTATGAAATCTCTTTGAAAACTTTGAGAAGAATTCTCCAAGTGAAAGGTTACTCAGAGATGAAGATCACCATTCCTTTGTCTTGTTGAAAACCTGTAAAATTTGGTGACGAACCCAGGATAATCCAATCTACAAGTTGTTCTTGAGCTTCAACAACAATGGAGGTTTCTAGAGAGAGTTTGTTTTGAAGGGAAGGTTTATTTCGTGTAGGAGGGATTGGGAATGGGTTGTTCACGTGTTTGATCCCTTAAATACACCCAAAAATAGGTAAATAAATCAATTAGAGTCATCTTAGGACGTGGGTGATTTTCCATTTACCCCTTAAATAAAACAGTCGCTTGGAAGTGATTGCAGGCCACAAACGACCGATCACCATCGACTGGGCGTTGGTCAATCGACTGGCCTTCTGTGGCTTTAGTCGATTGGACCTTGGCCTGTTTTGGGTTGATACTTGCCTAGGCTAAGTTTCAATCGACAAGACCTCACCAACGAGCCGTTGGTCAACCAACTGGGCGTCGTTTGGTTCAGTCGATTGACACTACCAAGGCAGTGTCTCGACCAGCCTTGGGTCCTTCTTGTGGGCCCTTTTGTGGGGCCCTTTAGAAGTCATACCCGGAAGTTTCTCACGTAAACAAACCTTAACAAGTTTTAGACCTCCCACATAAATTTCACCTATAATAAATAGACGCAACTCCTCCAAACATGCAAGGACCCATCAAGACACTCACATGCATGTCTCAAGGCTATCTTTTGAACGTCTTGGACGTTCTTGGACGTTTGACCTCCAAACTTCACGAAACTCCATATAATACCATTAAACATCGTTATAAATCATTTTAAGACTTCATAATCTCATTTCATACAATTTTAAGCACACATATACACATGAGGCACATAAGTGACTAATCGTCGAACGTCTTGGTTGTCTCGTGACTTTCAAATCACCTCAAACTTTAATCACTGCCTCAATACAATATTATAAGACATTTTAGGACCTTAGGACCTTAATATAAACATGTTAGACTCTATAATGATTATGTGATGTATCATTCACTGGGATGACTTGATAGGTGTACTAGTATGGGAAAGGGTATGTGACCTTGTATATACATTGCACATGTGTGCTGTGATAGGATAGCTACTAGGTTTGGTTATCTATGAACAAGAATATGAATGCATGAGTATGTAATGAACATGTCTTATATGCTATAATGTGAAGTATATGGTATGATGAAGTATGATTATACCTGGTGTCTAAATGTAAATATATGAAAGGGTTGATCATATAGTTACACTTGTACACTTATGCATGAATGAAGTGAAGTATGAATATGTCTGGCTATAATGTGTTATGTGAAAGTTTTGCTCACATGTATATAGACACACGTGAATGAAGATCTAGTCAATAGAGGGGAACTTGAAAGGTGTTCTCAAGTGTACCCTAAACTAGATGGTGCTTTACATATGTTATGTCCATGTGAAAGGGTTTCTTACATGATTTAGGTTGAAAAACTATCATCTATGACCTATGAGCTAAGCATATGAGGAGTCAATCTCCTAATGCCTATGTTTTATAAAATAATGTAATAAATGCTTTTCAATAAAGGGAACTTAGCTTAGCACCGAGTGAACTTGAAGATGAGGGTTGTCCCTTCCCATTGAATATAGGTAGGTCACCATAGACCTCACGAGGTGGTTAGCCTCTTACCCAAATGTCATAGAGTGATATTTCCATGAGTGGATAACTACAATGTATCATTAGACATAAAGAGGGTTTCCACATGTACCTCCAAGTTCCATAAACTATGCTTGCCACATAGGATCTAGCAAGTGAATTCACTTAGTATCCTAGCATGTGTTAATGTTCTACCTTGGCTAGGTAAGAACACCTTCCTTTGGTGTAAGGCTCTACAAAACCAAATTCCATGTTTAGCAGCCATGGTCTTAGTGTAGGTTAAGGCTATAGTTTCCCTAAAGTAAAATGGACAATGGTATAACCTAAGGGTAGTTTCTTAGTGTAGGTGGGGGTATGGGACTTCACCTAGACATTGCACAAGTATCTATCTAAGGGAGTCCTAGGAAGGTGGTCTAATGTACGTGCATATGTTTATGGTTCTCTTGCATGACTTTGTAGTATTTATCTACTTGTTGTGATGAAATGCATGGTATGAGCCTATATGAAATGCTCTTGTTTCATATGCATAATGTTGGTCTTAGTGATTACATGATGACTGTCTTGTTGGCATAAATGAAGTTGTTTATATTGCCTTGTTGATGTATGAAATAAAGTGTTAAGGCATGTGGTCTCATGATAGGTTTACTAAGTACGTGTGAGGTTATGGGGCTTCACATGTAAATTGCACTAGTATATTCAGAATGGGATTGTGAGTAAGGTTCTTATAATGTTCTGTGTGAAGAGAAATTAGTATATGTGCAAAGTGAATAGAGTTCACTGTAATGCCTTATGGTCTTGACTTGAATATGTCTTGTGGTGTGCTATACTTCTATGATGGTATGTGTTGGCTTGTGTAGGTTATATGTATCATTTCCTTGTGGCCTTAAGGTGATGCATGGCACCAAGTAACACTAGAGGGTTACTTGGGAGGCTAATGAGTTAAAGAAAAGAAATTCACTGTAAAGGGAAAAATGCTTACTGTAAAGTGGTCCTTAAAATGCCTTAAATACAATGTATGATTTTATATGATTGATGACAACTGAATATGTGAATTGTATAAATGCTATTGTATCAAAGTTTTATGAAGATTTCACAAAAGGCATGATACATGGTTTTCAAGTAAAATGTTCCTTTTAAATGCATGTTTTTGCATGGTTGTCATACTTAATGCATTCTTGTACTAACTCCATTCTTCTCTACCTTTTTACACAAAGTGTAGGTTATGGATTCTTAAAGGATGTCTTTAGATGATGAGGAGCTTGATATGTGAATTCCCAAGCTCAAAGAAAGGAATCCTTAAGTCCAAGGATTTCCTAACTTATGATTTACAGTAAAGTCTCTTAATATTGTACTTATGATTTATGTTGTAAGGGTCGCGTCCCTATTGTACTCTAATGATGTTGAGTCTAGGATGGAAAAAGAGACATAAGGTCTAAATATGTATTATGACTTATATATATATATATATATATATATATATATATATATATATATATATATATATATATATATATATATATATATATGAAGTGATGTTTATAGCATATGATGTACTATGAAAAGTTATAAAGTTTCTGCTAAATTTACTGTGACAATGTGATGAATGATAACTATGGGCTTGTATAAGACCTCCGAGAGGTCAAGTACGCCATGTTACTTCTAGGGGGTGCTCCCTGGATGTGACAAACGTTGTATCAGAGCATGAGGTCTATAAAAGTGGTTTTAGTTTCTAAAAGTCTGATATTACCATGTCTAGTAGAGTCTCTTATCATTGGTGGTGAGTCGCGGCACATCCATGGTACGGGAGGATATAGGACGATAAAGTTTCCCTTCTTCATTATTCTCATGTCATGCCATAAAACTTAACTCTATAAGATCTCCCTCTTATGTTTTCTTGTCTGGTGGTCTTTTAGATGTGATTGCTTGGATGAGATGGTATCTCTATGATTAAGGGAGAAAAGGTGAGTTTAATGTTTATCTTGGTTTTATGGTTTGATGAGTATGTGTGAAGATGAATTTTGACATGTTTTGATGACGTGATGCCAATTATGGATATATATGAGATTTATGTGAAATGATATGATGTATGAAGATTTATGCTATGACATGGGTTAAAAGCAATCTAGGAGTTATTATTTTTAAAATGAGTTATTTTTTAATGATATGTTGCTATATGGTTTTGCATGATGATAGTCTTATGGTATGGTTTAGACTTGAAAATACTTTAGGGAGTGTGGTAAATGGCTAAGGATGCATGTTGTCTATATATGCATGTTTAATAGTTCAAATGTTGCCCTTGTACATGTGTGGTTCTTCATAGCTGCCTTGTTTGGATTAGAGTCCTTTGAAGAGGATTTATCCTATAGGTGAGGGTAGCATGCTTGTCTTGGTAGGGTGATGATGTAGGTTTGATTGAACTAGAAGTCGCCTTCTGTAAAATAGAAAGAAAAGGAAGAGTCCTTCTGGCTAAGTCTCCTCTATTGTTTCCCCTAATTGTTATATGACTTTGGTGTCTATGGTATTGTTAAAAACCTTATGCGGTTGGGTAGTATGACCTAACTTGATGATTTGGGATAATTGTCCAAGAATATAAGGTTTAGAATGCCTTTGGTGTTCCTATGATTGAGTTACTGTAATTCCTTCTAAAGAGTTAATCACTTTTGAGTGATGAAAATGAAGGTTGATAAGTTAAGATCCTCTTGAGGTTGGGTTTAATGCTCTTAGTTGGGTTAACCCTAAGTGGGGGATGGTGATGTGAGTAGTAAGGTCGTAGAAATGTCTATCTTGTCCTTCTATTCTTACTTGAGCTTGAATATAATTTATTCTTAGTAAGCTTGTTCATCATAGGAGCTATGCATAAAGTATAAATTGCATGACATCTATATGTTTGGTATGTATTGATTGACACTATCCTAAGGATATTTTGAAGATTCTAAAGTACTTGAAAAAGGATTTTGATCAAATCATGTTTTCTCATGTTGATTGTGCATCTTGATATGCTAGTTGTGCATTTAACTTCATGAGATAAGATAAGAAATATGCTTGTAGTCACTTTTGATGTGTAAGGTTTAGCCTTAAATGAGAAATTGAGCCTCTTTAAAATAAAAAATGTGGAGTCTCTGGAAAATTATGTGATTTATATAGTTTGAAAAGCATGATTGTAGGCTCACTGTTGAAAAGTGAAGACATATTTAGTTGTGTCCTTATGTGTGCCTATAAATTGTGTTATTTTCTCAAGTTGATGCTTGCTTATGAAGGCTAGTGATATGCTAAAAATTTAAATGTTGTGAAATGACTTCCTATTGTTGTGATGTGTGTGGTGTGAGTTACCATTTTGACTTCACTGGGAAGAAAGTTTGAGCATGTTTTGATTAAAAGTTGAGAAATTCTCATGTTACAGTAAAGTTGACCTTTGTGCATCTGCTTGGGTATGAACTCATGAGACATGTAAGCGTGTTGAGAAGAAAGATGTTCCTCCATGGACACAACTAAGCATGATATGGTTGAGTATGACCTTTATGGCACTAGGTCTAATTCAATAAAGATCCTCGTTAATTCAATTAACTCAAGTCTATGTGCATTGAAGTATGAGTGTCTATTTGCTTTTGAGTATTGTTGAATCTGCCTAGGTGTGATCATATATGATGGAATCTTGATAAAAAAAAAAAGGAAGTTTAATGACCATGTTATGATTAGGATAATGATGTTCCTCCTATGAACATAGAAGTGCCTAAGTGTTTGATGCATTAAGCATGATTGAGTGAAAGTGTGGCTTGTTTGTGTTGCATTAAGTGCTAAGTGGTTTGAAGTTTGTTTTCCTTGTAAGTTTGGTGCATTGACTTCTATGTGATGATGTTATGAATATTTTGAGCTACTTTATGATTCATTGAAGTCCTTGTTGTGATTAAAGTGTTTCAAGTGTCATTCGAGGACGAATGTTCCCAAGTGTGGGATATTGTAAGACCCCAATTGAGTTAGGGTGTCTAGAGCCTAACATGTTTGTCATAATGGTATAAGATTGTTACGACCCAAAGTACCCCTTAGGCGTAACCGGCATCGTCGTCCTCAAAGAGGACTAAGACAAGCATCTCAGCATTCGTCATAACATATCATATGTCAAAAACACAGAATAATTAAAACTTTTGCTTATATAGAAAGGAGGTTTACATAGACCTCTACATAGGAAGCATACATAGGCGTCTCGCATACACAACGTAACAACATATAGGAATTTAGTCTAAATCTTTGTCTCATATCAACTATCTAAACGAAGTCAAACAATCCGGGCAAAGCCCTTACACAAATCCATAATTGCCACATAGGGCTTACATTAATGTCTTCAACAATAGGAAAGAAATGAATGTCTATTAGACAATACAAGTACTACTAAGATAGAGTGTGTGGTAGCATCCTCGAACTAGAGGGCATACCAAAACTTGGAGAGTCTAGTACAAGCCTTTTTTCTGTAGCCTCAATGATACCTCAACGGCCCAGACCTACAATGTTTGGGAAAAAGGGAAGAGATATGGGTTAGTACAAAACACATGTACTAAGTATAGTCCCTATGCATAATAATCATTAATGCATGAAAAAAGGCACAATTTAGTCAAAACTATGCACAATGACCAACAATTCAATATACACATATAAGGAACATCATAATCATATCAACATACAAGTAACTCAAGCAACAATTGTGCAACGCCAAGAATAGAGCCCCATAACCCTATCAAAATCTAAGTATCTCATTAAGCAACCCATTTCATACTTACAACATATTCTCATATATATAACATGCTTCATATATCAATACTAGTCATAGCTTATCAACATAATCATAATCATAATCATAAAGGAACACTACTAGAATTATCCTATAGGATCCCACATGTGCAATGTGTAAGAGAAGTCTCATACACTCCCTCACACTATGTAGTAACCTTTAAGACAACCCAAATAACATATCACATACATAACATATTCATACTTATACTTTATGTAAAATAAGTACCATAACCGACATGAGACTATGTGAGCTACATGGAATCCGGTGTTCTACTCCCACACTGAAAAGAGAGGGTTAACACTTGCGTAAGGTGCGACCATTCGTACGTAGCTATCTAGGTGGATCCACTAAACTAGAGTCCTATGTGGGCACATAGTTAAGGGTCAATGAGATTGTTTTTAGAAACCTTGACTTACTAACATTGAGGTTTCCGTCTTATGAGACAACACATGTATTGGGAATCCGGAATTACTAACGTGAAAAAACCGATGTGGGAGGCCGGACTTACTAACGTGAGACCTCCATCTCATTTACATGCCCTTTCGGTGCTAAGCAATTATTCCCTTTAATAATCATCTTATGACATCATACAAGTTCACATTAATCTCTTCTAGACCCTTATGTAAACATCCTATCATAATAGCTCATATGTGATCACAAGTGAGAACTATCCTTTCACTTTAGATACATTATCATAATCATGAGAAACTACATTCAATCATATAATAATCATATCATAACATCATTACATACTTCATAGACAATTTATGAATCTAGGGTTAGGGATGAGGGATTCTTATCACCAACATCACAACAACACAATTAGCTATATCATCACTATCACATAAGTAGATTTTACCTTGCATAATTGAGATTAAAGGAGAATCAAGATCATACCTCATTGCCGTTATTGGGACTTCATAACTCAATACCCAAGAACTCACAACCAACATACGAAATGGGGAAATTCAAGAAGTATTAACATAACTAAAATCAAAGTAATTAAGTGACATGTTCATCACCCTCATCAATTCACCTTAATCAGTCCAAGAAATTAGGGATTTGGGGGAAAGCCATGGGTCAAGGGAAAACTAATAGGAATTCATCAATTAACCATTAATCCACACTTAAACAATATTAATTCATCACAATTGATTCACAATTTTGTTTTAGAAAGAAGACCCATGTGAGGAGAAAAAACCTTGTTTTGGGGGATTTAGAAATCATCTTTTGAAGGACCTTTAGGGGAAAGGATTTCCAAGAGTGAAATAAACCATACCTTATTAAATGAGAAAGCCCTGAAATTGGGTTGTAAAATTTGAAGGCTTGATCTCTTTTTGGAGCTCTATTGGTGTTCAATGGAGTTTTGGAGGAAGAGAGAATTTGGGAGAGAAAGAGATTTTTTATTTAATTTTTGGGACTTGATTTGAGTGATAAAATTGACCTAAAACTGACCCTAATACATTATATAGTCACCCATTAAATTACCCAAAAGACCCCTCACTTAAATGGGTTTATTTGTAAAGTCAAAACACCCAAAATACGACTTTATACGAATCAGGGAAGTAGGTGCGCGTCGCGAGGATATTTCCTCATTTTATTTTCGAATTTTGAGTTGAGGAAGTAGGGTACGTTCCAGACCCGTGTTGCGAGGCCAACTTCAAATCCCCACGTGATGGCTGCGCGTTACGCAGCAGCCACCATAATCTGCCAGCGCGCAGCTGGTTTGGCAGCTTGCTCGCCCAAGTTCGGGTCCTCCCCAAGGACCCTGCCGGTGGTCCTTGGGGTGTCGTGACTGTACGTTTTTACCCTCTATGATACACTATACCTATTCATAGCCGTTTTAGAAGTTTTTGGACTCCATATGACCCTCTGAAACCTTCACCAAACATAGGAACGTCAACTAGTTCAATTTCGCTAGTTTCCGGACGTTAAGGATTTTCTTTAATCCTATTGCTCCAGTACTTCTCAAACAAGTTATTTATACTTATTTAGGTCTAAAACCATCATTACTCAATATATAAGGCTCTAGTATAAGTCGTGGAAATTTCCGGGTTTGACAATACTCCCCCCTTAGGAACATTCGTCCCGGAATGACACTCTAAACCTTTTTATAGGAAGAAAAGACTCAAGACTAGCAGCCAACTAACCAACAATACCATAATGAGTCACATCTCATAGGAGGAAATCTCAACTCTTTTCAACACATAAACATGGCATCAACAATTAGGAACTACGCCACACATACTTATAACAAAAGCTCAACTTTTCATATCACATAAGGAGGTACTACCTTCTCCATTTCAATATGAGCTGAATATGAACATTAAAAGTTGACATGTTGATTTATTATCAAAACAATATCAATTATCCTCATTATAATCTTCCATGAACGCTTATAGTACACAACACACTCATGTGAAAGTCAACATAATAAACATATTTCATGGAAAGACAAGAACTCAACTTAGGCATGAATTTCTACTATAATATGCACATATTCCGAAAAACATGATAAGTTCAACATTATTCATAATAGTCATATAAGGGATTACTAACCTTAATCTTGGCTAGGAGTAAGGGTAAAAAGATGAGGATAGCGGGTCTTCATGTCGGCCTCGGCCTCCCATGTTGCACCCTCAACAAGGTGGTTCTCCATAGAACTTTTAGGGAGGCAACCTCCTTATTCCTAAATTTCTTAATTTGGCGGTCCAATATCTCAACTGGGACCTATTCGTAAGAAAGATCCTCTTTTACCCCTAGGCCTTTTAGAGGGAGAATGGAAACCGGATCACCTATGCACTTCTTAAGCATAGAAACATAAAAAACAGATGAATCATGGCCAACTCACTTGGAAAATTCAACTCATAGGCGACACTCCCGACCCTCTTCAAAATTTCTTATGGGCCCACATAACGGGGACTAAGTTTCCTTTTCTTTCCAAACCTCATCACCCCTTTCACTAGAGACAATGTGACTAAGAAATGCAACCTATCTAAACCAAAACTCACACTTGCTAAAATTAGCAAAAAGTTGGTTATCCTTGAGAACTTGCAAAACTATCCCCAAATGTCTCATATGATCATTCTCACTCCTAGAGTATATCAAAATGTCATCAATGAAGACAATGAAAAACAAATCAAGATACTTTCTAAAAACTCAATTCATAATATCCATGGATGTCGTCGGGGCATTTGTTAGACCAAATGACATTACAAGGAATTCAAAGTGACCATATCTTGTTCGGATTGCCGTTTGTCGAAATATCAACCTCCCTTACTCTAAGTTGATGATAACCCGACCTCAAGTCAATCTTTGAAAAGTAACTCGCTCCTTGGAGTTGATCAAATAAGTCATCAATCCTAGTGAGCGGGTACTTATTCTTTATAGTGACTTTGTTCAATTGACGATAATTGATACACATTCTCAAAGACCCATCCTTCTTGTTCTCAAACAATACCAGGGTACCCTATGGAGATATGCTTGGTTGAATAAAACCCTTATCTAATAAATCTTTGAGTTGAGACTTTAGTTCTTTCAACTCGGACGGGTCCATATGATAAGGAGGGATTGAAATAGGTTATGTATCTGGCAATACGTCTATGCCGAAGTCAATCTCCAATTCGGGAGGAATTCCGAAAGGTCATCGGGAAAGACCTCCGGAAATTCCCTCACTACGGGTACCGACTCTACGGGAGGGACTTCGGATTCAAGATCCCTAACTCTCACTATGTGGTAGAGACAACCCTTTGCAATTAATTTGGAAGATTTTAGACATGAGATGATCTTACCCCTAGGATTTGAGTTTCCTCTCTTCCACTAAAAAATGGGTTGATTTGGAAATTGAAATTTGACTACCCTTGTCCTACAATCAATAGAGGCAAAGCAAGCATGCAACCAGTCCATTCCCAATTTGACATCAAAATCAAGCATATCAAGTTTTATCAAGTCATCTGATGTAATTCTATTGGGCAAGGAAATTGGACAACCTTTATAGACTCTATTAACCACCACAGAATCACCCACCGGGGTAGAAACAAAAAAAAGTTCATCTAATATGTCGGGTAGTATATCAAACTTCATGTCTACAAGAGGGGTCACAAATGACAATGTAGCTCGCGGATCTAACAAAGCATATAAATCAAAATATAACAATTGTAACATACCGGTAACCACATCCGGTGAGCTCTCTTGATCACCTCGCGATTGGAGAGCATAAAAGCAATTCTTCTTAGGAGCATCCGGATTTGAGGCACTTGCTTGAGCTTGAGTATTTTGCCTTCCTTGAGTCTTCATCATAGGTCAATCTCTCTTCATTTAACCACTCTTGCCACAACCATAGCAATTACTCGTGCCAACTAGGCACTTACCAACATGCTTCCTACCACATTTTGAACAATGAGGCTTCTCAACATAAGAACCACCACTTTTCCCTCTTGGGGATTGGGAGTAGACACCTTACTCTTGTTGAATATTGGAACATTAGGAGGGCCTTGGTTGGAAAACCTACTTTTGAACCTTGGTTTATCTTTAACCTCAAACCTATTCTTAGAAGAATTCCCCTCTTCGCTTCTCACCTTCTTCTCCTACCAACTTGCTTAAGCTTTTGCTCCTCAATTTGTTCGGCATGAACCATGATACGAGATATGTCCATGCTAGGAATCAACATAGTCAACCTACTTTCATTAACCACAAGATCGGATAACCCCATGACAAATTTGTTCATCTTGGCCCTAGAATCCGCAACCATAGTAGGAGCATGCTTTGATAGTTGAATGAACTTGAGACTATACTCTTTCATGCTCATAAACCCTTGACGAAGGTTGATAAATTATTGTGTTTTCCTCTTCCTTAGTTCCAAGGGAAAGAACCTATCAAGGAAAGCCATTTTAAAATCTCCCCAAGTAATCTGACCTTCTATAACCGGCCTCTCATCCTTCCATTTCTCATACCACACTTGAGTTACGTCTTTGAGTTGGTAGGCGTCTAGTTCTGCCTTTTCTTGAGAAGAAACACCCATAGCATCAAGAACTTTGAACACTACATCAATGAACCCTTGTGGGTCCTCCTCTACCTTAGAACCATAGAAAGTAAGAGGATTCATCCTTGTGAAATCCCTAATCCTTGAAGCGGTGGTATTAGCATTAAAGTTCACTTGCACCCTTGTATCCCTAGCAACTTGGGTAGCCAACACTTGAGTCAAGCTATGAATGGCCAACCTTATCTCTACATTAGACATAGCCCCTTCTTGAATAGGAACTTGAGGGTTTTGAGGAGATTGAGGGGGAACCGCCTCATTCAAATTATCCTCTCCGGCCCTTCGACCATGGTTCCTACTTGTATTCATTTCCTATAAGCACAATAAAAGGATTAGAAGAAAGACTAGATAGCGTTAAGACTCTTAGGCACGACTAAGGAATAACAAGAGAGTGAAAGTTCCTAAGCATCACATAGTCTCTTATTCATAAGTGTGGCGCTCTTCAAAATTATGAATAAGACTCTACATAGACGAGGTTTTAGTGAGACATCAATCCTAAGAAAATTTAACCTCATGCTCTGATACCAAGTTTGTTACAACCCAAAGTACCCCTTAGGCGTAACCGGCATCGTCGTCCTCGAAGAGGACTAAGACAAGCCTCTTAGCATTCGTCCTAACATATCATAGGTCAAAAACATGGAATAATTAAACCTTTTGCTTATATAGCAAGGAGGTTTACATAGACTTCTACATAGGAAGCATACATAGGCTTCTCACATAGACAACGTAACAACATATAGGAATTTAGTCTAAATATTTGTCTCATATCAACCATATAAACGAAGCCAAACAATCCGGGCAAAGCCCTTACACAAATCCATAATTGCCATATAGGGCTTACATTAATGTCTTCAACAATAGGAAAGAAATGAATGTCTATTAGACAATACAAGTACTACTAAGATAGAGTGTGTGGTAGCATCCTCGAACTAGAGGGCATACCAAAACTTGGAGAGTCTAGTCCAAGCCTTCTTGCTTTAGACTCAATGATACCTCAACGGCCAGAACCTACAATGTTTGGGAAAAAGGGAAGAGATATGGGTTAGTACAAAACACATGTACTAAGTATGGTCCCTATGCATAAAAATCGTTAATACATGAGAAAAGGCACAATTTAGTCAAAACTATGCATAATGACCAACAATTAAATATACACATATAAGGAATATCATAATCATATCAACATACAAGTAACTCAAGCAACACTTGTGCAAGCCAAGAATAGAGCCCCATAATCTTATCCAAAGCTAAGTATCACATTAAGCAACCCATTTCATACTTACAACATATTCTAATATTTATAACATGCTTCATATATCAATACTAGTCATAGCTTATCAACATAATCATAAACATAATTATAATAATAATTATAAAGGAACACTACTAGAATCATCATATAGGATCCCACATGTGCAATGTGTAAGAGAAGTGTCATACCCTCCCTCACACTATGTTGTAACCTTTAAGACAACCCAAATAAGAGTTCACATACATAACTTATTCATACTTATACTTTATTAAAAATAAGTACCATAATCGACATGAGACCATGTGATATACATGGAATCCGGTATTCTACTCCCACACCGAAAAGAGAGGGTTAACACTTGCCTAAGGTGCAACCATTCGTACGTAGCTATCTAGGTGGATCCACTAAGCTAGATTCCTATGTGGGCACATAGTTAAGGGTCAAGGAGATTGTTTCTAGAAACCTTGACTTACTAACGTGGAGGTTTCCATCTCATGAGACAACATATGTATTGGAAATCCAGACTTACTAACGTGAAAAAAACCATGTGGGAGGCCGATCTTACTAACGTGAGACCTCCATCTCATTTACATGCCCTTTAGGTGCTAAGCAATTATTCCCTTTAGTAATCATCTTATGACATCATACAAGTTCACATTAGTATCTTCTAGACCCTTATGTAAACATCCTATCATAATATCTCATAAATGATCACAAGTGAGAACTATCCTTTCACTTTAGATACATTATCATAAGCATGACAAACTACATTCAATCATATAATAATCGTATCATAACATCATTACATACTTCATAGCCAATTTATGAATCTAGGGTTAGGGATGAGGGATTCTTATCACCCAACATCACAACAACACAATTAACTATATCATCACTATCACATAAGTAGATTTTACCTTACATAATTGAGATCAAAGGAGAATCAAGATCATACCTCATTGCCCTTCTTGGGACTTCATACCTCAATACCCAAGAACTCACAACCAAAATATGAAATAGGGCAATTCATGAAGTATTAACATAACTTAAATCAAAGTAATTAAGTGACATGTTCATCACCCTCATCAAGTCACCTTAATCAATCCAAGAAATTAGGGATTTGGGGGAAAGACATGGGTCAAGGGAAAACTCATAGGAATTCACCAGTTAACCATTAATTCACACTTAAACAACATTAATTCATCATAATTCATCACAATTGATTCACAATTTCGTTTTAGAAAGAAAACCCATTTGAGGAAAAAAACCTTGTTTTGGGGGATTTAGAAAGTATCTTTTGAAGGACCTCTTAGGGAAAGGATTTCCAAGAGTGAAAGAAACCATACCTTATAGATGAGAAATCCACCAAATTGGGTTGAAAAAATTGAAGGCTTGATCTTCTTCTTGGAGCTCTATGGGTCTTCAATGGAGTTTTGGAGGAATAAAGAATTTGGGAGAGAGAGAGATTTTTTATTTCAACTTTTGGGACTTGATTTGAGTGATAAAATTAACCCAAAACTTACCTTAAGACATTATATATTCACCCATTAAATTACCCAAAATACCCCTTACTTAAACGAGTTTATTTGTAAAGTCAAAACACTCAAAATATGACTTTTTACTAATTTGGGAAGTAGGTGCGCGTCGCAAGGCTATTTCCCCATATTATTTTCGAATTTTGAGTTGAGGCAGTAGGGTCCATGTCAGACCCGCATTGCAAGGCCAACTTCAAATACCCACATGATGGATGCGCTTCGCGCAGCTGCCTTGGCAGCTTGCTCGCCCAAGTTTGGGTCCTCCCCAAGGACCCTTCCGGTGGTCCTTGGGGTGTCGTGAGTGTACCTTTTGAACCTCTATACTACGCTCTACCTATTCAAATCGTTTTTACATATTTTTGGACTCCATATGACCCTCCGTAACCTTCACCAAACATAGGACGTCAACTAGTTAAATTTCTCTAGTTTCCGGACGTTAAGGCTTTTCTTTAATCCTATTGCTCCAATACTTCTCAAACAAGTTATTTATACTAATTTAGGTCTAAAACAATCATTACTCAACGTATAAGTCTCTAGTATAAGTCATGAAAATTTTCGGGTGTGTCAAAGGTCCTAAATTGGATTATAATATGGTATTGAGGCAGTGTCTAATGATTTAGGTAAATTGGAAGTCAAACATCAAGGGAGACTAAGACTTTCGACGACTAGTCACCTATGTGCCTCATGTGTCTATATGTGCTTATATTTGTATGTCATGACCTTACTAGGTCCTTATATGAGTTATAATGATGTTTATAGGCAGTATATTAAGTTTCATGAAGTTTGGAGGTCAAACACCAAAGAACGTTCAAGACGTTCGAAACTTAGCCCTTGAGACGTTTATGTATGTCTTCAGTATGCCCTGCAAGTTTGGATGTGTTTTACGTGTTTGTTTTGGGTGAAACTTATGTGGAATGTCCTTGAAATGTTAAGGTATATATTTACATTGGAAACATCCGGGTACGAATCCCCAAGGGACCCGCAAAAGGCCCTCAAGGAGGACCCAAAGGCTGTCGTACGAAGACAAAGGACGGCTCGTCAGTACACCAACGCCCCGTCGTTGGTGAAGCGTCGATTGGGACTTATCCTGGAGAAGGCTCAGCCAAAGGACAGACTCAGACCCAAACGACGGAGGCCACCAACGGCCCGTTGATGGACCTAAAGGGCGTCGATGGCTGGTCGTCGATGCAGGCTGCATTTAACTGCATGCACGCTGTCCCATTATGCGGTGAATGGGAAATTCACCCCACGTGCTAACCTGACCCTACATGGTTTAATTGGTTATTTTTGGGTGTATTTATGTGATAAAAAACGTGACAACCCCATTCCCAATTAGATTCACAAAAATTAGACTTCCCTCCCAAACCAAACTTTCTCTAGAACCTCCATTGAAGGTAAAGCTCAAGAACAACTTGGAGCTTGGATTCCAATGGGTTCTTCACCAAGTTTTAGAGGTTTTCTTCTACATTAAGGTATGGTGATTTTTAATCTCTAGTTAATCTTCCATCTAGAGAGTTCCTTTCAATGTTTCAAAGAAGTTTCATGATCAAATTGTGTATTCTTCAATCTAGCCATGGGTTCTTTCTCAAAACGTTTTCAAAGGCTTTCTCATGATGATTTTATGATAATGTATTGATTTTAAGGTGTATTTCAATCCAATTGCATGATGAACCCATGTCCCCTTCAACTCTCGATTTAGCCTATGTGTGGGCTTTGTGATCTTAATATTATGCTAATCGAATTATGGTTCTATTGTGTTAAAATGCTTATATCTACTGCCTAGTATGTGCATTGATGGTTAATTGTTTATGAGTGATCCATGTGGATCAAGTTTTGAAGGTTTGAGTGAAGTTAGCCTACAATGTAGTATCTTGTGATCTTGATGCTAGAATGCTTATTGTGAGATTCAGTTATGTTAAATTGATGGTTAGCTATTGCCTATGATTTAATGTGATTATGAACTATATGTAATGGATACAATGTGGGTCGATGCTTGATAGTTTGAATAAGATTAGCTTATGTTATTCAATATTTCATGGATTCCTAATATGTAGCATGCTTACACTGATCTCGAGTTTATTGGCAATTGTAGTAGAATTTCGTTTAGGTTATGATTTATCTAGATAATGCCTACATGTATATCATTGATGATTTTTTATTGATGATCAAGACTAGGCAAATTGGTTGATGATCTATATCTCTCTATTTTCTAGTATATTGGTGATGTTTTGTACTAGTTTGTAGAATGACCTTGTAACAGTTTATGCATGGTTTCTTTTATGATTAAAGTACATTTAGCTACTGCCCTATATATGAATTGTTGATGAAAAAGTTTTATTGATCAATGATGATCAAAGGTTGACGAATTGGTAAGAATGACTCTCCTTCTATACTTTCTTATAGTATTGATAGTTGATGAAGCCTTTTATGGCATTGTGTGGTATGATCCACTTATGGTGGCGGTGTTTACTTTATTGCCAAGATATATGTAATGTGATCATGGCCTTAAAGTCAATTTTGATATAAATGTGTGATGGTGATGATCACCAAATGTGAAGCCTATGTCTAGTTTCCTATTCTAGCTATGATCTAGATTGTATTGCCAATGCTATGAGCATGTGAATGACTATGTTAGAGTAATGTATATGTGCTGCCTATGATGAGGTTGTATAATACTCTATGTAAAGTAAAGTTAATATGGGTGCATAAAGACTAGAGCTTACTGTAATGACCTTGTAAGTCTTGAATAAATGAGTCTTATGCTATGCTAACCATTCGATAATGATTATGTGATGTATCATTCACTAGGATGACTTGATAGGTGTACTAGTATGGGCAAGGGTATGTGACCTTGTCTATACATTGCACATGTGTGCCTTGATAGGATAGTTCCTAGGTTTGGTTATCTATGTATAAGAATATGAATGCATGAGTATGTTATGAACATGTCTTATATGCTATAATGTGAAGTATATGGTATTATGATGTATGATTATACCTAGTGTCTAAATGTGTTTATATGAAAGGCTTGCTCATATAGTTACACTTGTACACTTATGCATGAATGAAGTGAAGTATGAATATGTGTGGCTATAATGTGTTATGTCAAAGGTTTGCTCACATGTATATGCACACACACATGAATGAAGATCTAGTCAATAGAGGGGCACTTGGTAGGTGTTATCAACTGTACCCTAATCTAGATGGTGCTTTACATATGCTATGTACATGTGAAAGGGTTTCTTACATGATTTAGTTTGATGAACTCTCATCTATGACCTATGAGATAAGAATATGAGTAGTCAATCTCCTAAGGCCAATAAAGGGAACTTAGCTTAGCACTGAGTGAACTTGAAGATGAGGGGTGTCCCTTCCCAGTGTAGGAAGGTACGTCACCATAGACCTCACGAGGTGGTTAGCCTCTTAGACAAATGGCATAGAGTGATATTTCCATTAGTGGATAACTACAATGCCTCATTAGACATAAAGTGGGTTTCCACATGTACCTCCAAGTTCCATAAACTATGCTTGCCACATAGGATCTAGCAAGTGAATTCACTTAGTATGCTAGCATATGTTAATGTTATACCTTGGCTAGGTAAGAACACCTTCCTTAAGTGTAAGGATCTACAACACCAATTTCATGTTTAGCACCCATGGTCTTAGTGTCGGTTAAGGCTATAGTTTCCCTAAAGTAAAATGGACAATGGAAGTAAAGTAAGGACCCTAACTAGGATAACCTAAGGGTAGTTGTTTAGTGTAGGTTGGGGTATGGGACTTCACCTAGACATTGCACAAGTAGCTATCTAAGGAGTCCTAGGAAGGTGTCTAATGTATGTTCATATGTTTATGGTTCTCTTGCATGACTTTGTAGTATTTGTCTAGTTGTTGTGATGAAATGCATGGTATGAGCCTATATGAAGTGGTCTTGTTGTATTTGCATAATGTTAGTCTTAGTGACTACATGATGAAGGTCTTGTTGGCATAAATGAACGAAGTTGTTTATATTGCCTTGTTGATGTGTGAAATAAAGTGTTAAGGCTTGTGGCCTCATGATAGCTTTACTAAGTATGTGTGAGGTTATGGAGATTTACATGTGCATTGCAATAGTAGACTTAGATTGGGATTGTGAGTAAGGTTATTATAATGTTCTATGTGAAGAGAAATTAGTATATGTGCAAAGTGAATAGAGTTCACTGTAATGCCTTATTGTCTTGACTTGAATATGTCTTGTTGTGTGCTTCCATGATGGTATGTGTTGGCTTGTGTAGGTTATATGTATGGTTTCCTTGTGGCCTTAAGGTTATTCATGGCACCAAGTATCAATAGAGGGTTACTTGGGAGACTAATGAGTTAAAGAAAAGATATTCACTGTAAAGGGAAAATGCTTACTGTAAAGTGTGAGGACCTTACTGTAAAGTGGTTCTTGAAATGCCTTAATTGCAATGTATGATTTTATATGATTGATGACCATTGAATATGCCTATATGAAGTATGTCAATTGTATAAATGCTATTGTATCAAAGTTTTATGAAGATTTCACAAAAAGGCATGATACATGGACTAACTCCATTCTTCTCTACCTTTTTACACAAAGTGTAGGTTATGGATGCTTAAAGGATTTCTTTAGATGATGAGGAGCTTGATATGTGAATTCCCAAGCTCAAAGAAAGGAATCCTTAAGTCCAAGGATTTCCTAACTTATGGTTCACTGTAAAGTCTCTTAATATTGTACTTATGATTTATGTTGTAAGGGTCGTGTCCCTATTATACTCTAATGATGTTGAGTCTAGTATGCAAAAGAGACTTAAGGTCTAAATATGTATTATGACTTATATTTTATATATACATGAAGTGATGTTTCTAGCATATGATGTGCTATGAAAAGTTTTGAATTTTCCGCTAAATTTACTATGACAATGCGATGAACGATAAATATGGGCTTTGATGTTTCTAGCATATGATGTGCTATGAAAAGTTTTGAATTTTCCGCTAAATTTACTATGACAATGCGATGAACGATAAATATGGGCTTGTATAAGACCTCCGAGAGGTCAACTACGCCATGTTACTTCTAGGGGGTGCTCCCAGGATGTGATAGTGAATCTCACAATCACGTATCTCAACGGGTATCTTCTCATATTATAGGTTATCTTTAATACCAATATTCTCAGTAGGTATAATAAGTGGAGGATTGATCATACATTTCATCAACATAGAAAAGTGGAATACTGGATGGATTGTTGTTCATTTTGGCGGTTGCTCCTATTTATATGCTACGTTGCGAATTCTCTTGGATATCCAGTAAGGAATAATATATTGGGGACTCAACTTCTTTTTTTTGCCAAATCTCATAACACCCTTCATGGGTGAAACCTCCAAGTAAACCCAATCATCCACGTCAAACTCTAAGTCTCGGCTCCTAACATAAGTACGGAATTTCTAACGACTTTTTGTTGTTTTCAACCTCTCTTCAATAATCTTCACCTTCTCGATATCTTGATCAACCAAGTATGGTCCTATAAACCCACCTTCACCAAGCTTTAACCATCAAGTATGAGATCTACATGTTTGCCCATAAAGATACTCATAAGGAGCCATCTGGATGCTCGAGTGATAATTGTTGTTGTAAACAAACTCTATAAAAGGTAAGTGATAATCCCAACTACTTTATAAATCAATCACACAAGACCTCAACATATCTTATAGAGTTTGAATCATTCATTTTGCTTGACCATCAGTCTAGGATTAAAAACAGTACTTAAGTTTATCTTCGAACCCAAAACATTTCTGAAACTTCCTAAATTGTGTGGTGAATTGAGAACCTCTATCTGAGATGATGGACAAAAAGACTCCATGAAGTATTACTATCTCTTTAATATAACTTAGCATAATATTCTGATGAGATGCTAGTCTTTACTTGTAAGAAATGGGCTGATTTAGTCATCTAATCTACAATCACCCAAATAAAATCATGTTGCCTGCGAGATTGTGACAAACCAGTATAGAAATTCATACTTATCATCTCCCACTTTCATTTTGTAATATCTGTATTCTGAGCCATACCACCGGGCCTTTGTGCTCTACCATGACTTGTTGGTAATTCAGACACTTAGCAACGAACTCTGCAATACACCTCTATAAACTACTCCACCAATAGACCACTCTGAAGTCACGATACATTTTTGTGGACCCAGGACGGATGGAATATCTCGAACTATGAGCTTCCTCTATGATCCTCGTTTGAAGTTCATCCACCTTTTGGTACAGACAATCTACCTTGTTACCTCAGCACTCCATATCCCACTTTTTCAAAAGCCATCACTTTCTGCTAATGAACATTTGACTTTAATTCAAGCAAATTAGGGTCTTGGTCTTGTTTCTCTTTAACTTGGGACACTAGTGATTATTCATCCCCATTCATCACCACCATTCTACCTCTATTGGAATCCAACAACCTGATTCCTAATCGTGCAAGTTTGTGCATGTATTTGTCTAACTCTTTCTTGCCTTCCTCAACTTCTAAACGTAAAGAACTTGATCAAAGCATTAGTAATAACATTAGACTTTCTTAGGAAATAGAGAGTACTCATTCCATAATCCTTAAGTGACACCAACCACCTCCTCTATCTGAGATTAAGATCTTTCTGACTGAAAACATACTGATGACTCTTATGATCAGTGAACACTTCTACATTAACAACATAGAGATAGTGACGCCATATTTTCATAGCAAACTCTACATCAGCCAACTCTAGATCATAGGTTGGGTAATTCTTCTTGTGAATCTTAAGTTGTCTAGAAGAATAAGCTATAATCATAAAATTTTGCATCAATACACAACCGAGTCAAACTATGGACGCATCACACTACAAAATAAACCCTTGTGGACTCTCCACTAGGGTCAACACTGGGCAATAGTTAACCGGGTTTTCTATTCCTAACCACTTTTTGTCAAAAGCTTCAAATCATTGAACCTTTGTTGTCTTTTGAGTCAATTTAGTCAATAGGGATGAAATATATTAAAATCCCTCAGCAAACCTGGTATAATAACTAGACAATCCCAAGAAACTCCTAATATCATTTACAGATGTGGATCTCGGCCACTTCTACACTGCCTCAATCTTCAGAGTGTCAACTCGAATTCCTTCTCTAGATACAGTGTGGCCTAAGAATGCAACTGAGTCAATCCAAAACTCACACTTTGAAAATATGGCATACAACTCGCTATCTTTAAGAGTTTGAACAACTATGATGAGATGACTAGCATAATCTTCCTTATTCATCGAATAAATTAGAATATCATCAATGACTGCGATAATAAATATATTAAGATAAGGCTTAAATATTCTATTCATAAGATCCATGAATGCTTCAAGGGAATAAGTCAATTTAAAAGACATAACAACAAACTTATAATGTTTGTAATGGTTCTTGAATATTGTCTTCATGATGTCACTTTCTCTTACTCTCAAATGATGATAGTCAGATCTATGGTATTTCTTAGAAAAGCAAGTGGCACCCTTAAGGTGATCAAAAGGATCCTCAATACTCGGAAGAGGATATTAATTATTTATAGTAACATTTTTTAATTGATGCTACTCAATACACATCCCAAGAGAACCATATTTTTTCCGCACAAATAAGACCGGAATGCCTGAGGTGAAACACTTGGTCAAATGAAACCTTTATCAAGAAGATCTCTCTAATGCTCTTTCAACTCATATTGATCCACTTTATATGGCGGAATAGAAATTGGTCGAGTATGATAAAGAATATATATACCTAAATCAATTCGCTCTTAGAAGGGACTTTGGGAAGATCCTCTAAAAAATACCTCGGAAATTCACTCACAATTGGAACTGACTAAATAGGTGGATTTACAATACTAGAGTCATTAACTTGGATTAAGTGATATATTCACCCCTTGAAAACTAAGTTTTTTTGCCTTAAGATACGCAATAATACTTCCATTAGGCACTGTTGAACTAGTCCTCCACTCTATAACTGCTCATTAGGAAACTGAAACTTCACAACTCGAGTTCTACAATCAACTAGGGCATAACAAGCATATATCCAGTCCATACCACAATAACATCAAATTCCACCATGTCTAACTAAACTTTAGTCATCCATGTGTCCTTGTGCTTGACAGAAATGGTACTGATTACCTAATGTCTTAGCCTTCTTATTGTAGAAACTCTTCCCTATCTCTCAAACTTTCCTTCTCATTGTGTTGCACATGGATCATAAGACTTTCTATGTCTATGTATTCTATCAACATAGTTGTTTTACACTTTTCCCTTGAAAGACAGACAACTAGGACACAATTAATCTCATCCTACTACTTTTAGCATCAACCATCTCCAGAGTATAATGGGACAGTTGAGTGAACTTTAGGCTTTACTCATGCACTCATAGATTTCTGCTTGAAGTTCAGAAATTCTCTTACTTTCTCCTCTTTTAGTTCAAGGGGAAAGAAACGCCCCATGAAGGCCTCTTCGAATATAGCCCAACTCAAAATTTGTGCCTCTTCAACTATAATATTATTCCATTGTTCGTACCATACCCTGTGACAACTCTTTAAGGTTGCACTTCTGGGGCATTAGGGACCCCTTGATCCCTAGGATGAACATTTTTCTTAGTAAGACGATCTTGAACAGATCCTCATGGTGGCATAATCTGAAAGATACGCGCAAGAACAAATTAGTAAGAAACTTCTATAGAGTGGAACTCTGTCGCATGAAAAGAGTATGAAAGAAGTGAGATAGTTCCTTAATGTCGTAGCCTCCTAATTATATATGTGGCGTGCTTCACACTAATAACCAGGACTCTACAAACACAGCTTAATAGACAACATAGGACGCTTGAACTCTGTGCTTTGATACAAAGTTTGTCACACCACGAGCCTACACCGGGGATATGGTGTCACATCCTGAGAGCATACCCCAGAAGATATGGCACTCTCGGAGTTCAACTGGTGTACTTGAACTCTCGTAGGTCTTGTACAAACCCTTTCGCATCATTCATCGCATATACATATATGAAAAGTAGTGCGGAATTAAAACTTTTCACAAACATTCTAACAGTCTTTCAAAATATATTTCATATAAATCAAAGGAAATACTAAGTCTCATGTCATCAAATCTTAAACTCACGAATACTTGGGACACGGCCCATACAATTTAAATATAGTACTATATGTCTATTACAATGCTTTAATAAAGAAACGACAAAGACATCTATGACCTTGAGTCAAATGAGGACATACTTCAAACTTGCTTGAATGATCCTATAATCCAAGCTTCTCTTCCAATAGAACCTTCACCTATGAATCACTTTAGAGATATATAAAGATATGGAATTAGTAAAAACACATGTACTAAGTATGGCTTAATACATAAAATCATGATAACGGACATTTAATGGAAATATGCTCTTTTTTATTAAAACATCATGGTATAAGCATACGAAAAACATTTAGCACCTTAGAAACACATAAGATATCACATAAGCATTTAAACACATGTTATGAAATGTTACAGTGAACTATCGAATATTACACTCAACTATTTTCCAAAATTACAGTGAATTGCTTAAACCTTACAGTGAACCCAATTAGCATGTGATTCCCTCACTAAAGCTATCCTAAGACTCATTTAAGTAAAACAAAGAGAGACCGTCCATACACCCTCTCTAATCATACCTAAATTATCCTTGGGACTACCTATAATGAGATACATACACTTACAACACATCAAAACACATAACATCTATGATATTTCATTCACCTCACCAAGGTTATCAAAAGACTTACTTAAGTAATTCTAGAAGAGAACGCCCATACACCCACTTCAAGATTACCTAGATAATACTTAAGACTTTCTAAGATTAGATCATGTCTACTTTATCAAGCTACTTCCCTAACTAGAGTCATTCTCAAGATTTCCCTAGGTAATACATGAAGAGATGATCCTTTATGCCCCCTTCACACTTTAACTAGGAAATCCTTAGAGTTACTCTAGATTAGGTATTCATTCATTCACATACTTCCTAACATAAGTCATTACTTCATTAGTTCATTAAGAGACATTCATCACATAAGGACATTCAAGTAATGGTCTTGGAGAAGACCTAAGGACTCACTAACTAACATTTTCTAAGCCTAAAGGTGCAATGCCTAGGTAGCGTCTCATACCACCGCCTAAACTTTATATACTTCTCAAACACTAGTAGGTATACCATATGATGAGAATAGGCAATAACCAACATAGACCATGGTAGCTAAACAAGGAATCCGAAGTTGTAACCTACTCCGATAGAGGGTGTTCTACTTGCCAATGGTAGAATTTGAACACATCCCATGTAGGCACATGGTTAAAGAATATGATGGGTTTCTTTGTCCTCTATTCTCATATTACAAATAGATCTACTTCCCATACCATACTCACTCGGTGCTAGCCTTTGTTCTCATAGATTAAGTTCACATAAGGGATCACATGAAGGGGTCCATATCTAGTTCATAACCCAATCACATTCACCCTACCAAAGATGTCCCCTAGGCTGCCTTTCAATGGTGATGAGGATAGCTTAATGACTATCCTAAGGATTATTTAATGTCGTTTCATCCAACCAACCCTAAGTCCATCAATCACACAAGAAGGATACCATTACGACTTTCGACTTCAAGGATATCATAACCTTCTTTCTCAAAGGTTCCACATAATTTGACCTTATCGCTATGTTCAAGGCCACGTATCATTCATATATACAAGACTAAGAGTCTTTAGAATCCTAAATCAAGACATCACATACATACATTCCATAGGTATCAAGTAAGGGACACAAGTCTACCAAACAAGACACACACATACTTCACTTTACCACATATAGCATATCATTCTAGAATCACATAGGCATAACCATCATAATCTATAGGTCACCCTATACACTACTATAACATTATCAATATAGACATCATAGACTCATATAGTCAAGTAGGAAGAATCATGCATCAACTCTAAGACTACACACACAAGGACATAGTCATAGTCTAACATGATGACCTAACAACATCAATAGAAGAACACATACTTCATCTTAATCACAAGTGGATGATATGATCAATATTCATATAATTCAACTACACCAATCATCATTATATATCAAGTAGTGCTGACAAGGCCATGATCATCATAATACATAAAGTAACGCCGACAAGGCCACATCATTCACAATTTAACACATAGCACCTCCACCATAAGTGGACCACTCCAATCACAACATAATTCAAGATCTACCTTACTTAAAATAAAGAGAATTAGGGCAGCGTACCACCAATCAATTCTCTCCACTTCAATCCAAAGCTAAATCATCCAATACAATACCAATAGGCCCTTACCCATGGCCATGATCATCAATTCAATACATAAATCACAATACTCAATGAATATAAGTCAATTCAATATAGATTTATCAATATAATACAACCTATACGTCAATTCAATACAATTCTTACATCATTCAAAAGCCCATAGAAAACTACACTAGAATTCATAAGAATTGAGACAAGATCATCACATCCAAAATATAGCCAATTTGAAGAGATTATGTTTTGCATAGGTTCATGAAGAATTTAGGTTATAATCTCTTAATTAACATGAATTCAATCAATACTCAATGATCCAAAACGTTTTATGCAATAACCCATGGCTAGATCATGAAATTGGACAAGTTCATCTTTAGAAGGCTTTAGAAAATCACTTTGAAGTTTGGCTCCTTGATGAAGAGAGTTTCAAGGATGAAGAAACCATACCTCACAGATGTTAATCCACACAATTGATAAAGAATCACCAATCAAATCTCCAATCCAAGCTCTTCCTTGAGTTTTGGCTCCAATGGAGTTCTAGAGAATTTCTTAGAGATTTTGAGTTTTGATTTGGAAGAATGAATTCATCTAGGTGTTCAGGACTTATATAGCTATTTCGAATACCCAAAATATCCCTAAGTAACCGCCTAAACTCGTATTTGGATGTGGGGTTAATTTACCAATTCACCCCTTCACTTAATATTGAACTTGCGCATTTACACACACCATCGACGCCTGCCCATCGACAGACCGTTTGTCCACAAATGGAACGTCCTGGCTGGCCGTCGTTTGGTTCAAAGATTGGCTTGTGGGAGCTTAAGCTACCTAGGCTAAGTCCTGACCAACGGCCACCAACGACGAGGCGTCTACCAGCCTACTGGTTGTCGATTGCCTCAGTCGATTGGGGCTGGTCTTGACAACCTTTGGCCTTCATGAAGGGTCCTTCCTCAAGGACCGTTGGTTTGTCCTTGGGGATGTTTTCTCGGATGTTTCCAACCGGAATATGATAGTATACGAGTTTAACCACCCACATCAATTTCATCCAAAACAAACACATAAAACTCGACGAAACATGCTAAGACACACGAGGTCATTTCAAGGAAAACTTTTCGAACGTCATGGACGTTATTGGACGTTTGACCTCAAAATTTCATGAAACTCGACACACTGCCTATAAAAACTATTATAACTCATATAAGTACATCATAAGCTCATGTAACACACATATATGTACATAACAACACATTAGGCACATAGGTGACTAGTCATCGAACGTCTTAGTCGTCCCTTGACGTTTGACTTCCAATTCACCTAAATCTTTAGACACTACCTCAATACCACATTATAAATCATTTTAAGACCTTAGACTCTCATGAAAAATATGTTAGGCTCTAGATTCACCTAAGTCATTTTAGAGGTGTCACATCTGGCTAGCACTGGAGAACCATTGTTGGTCCCCAAGCGAACCCGTGTCCTCGCTCAATACTAAGGACAAGACTTACACAACAATAAAGATTGACATGTTGGCCTAACCTTTCAAAAAAGTGAAGTATTTTAGTTATCGATTATGTAGATTCTGACTATGTAGGGGATCTTGATAGAAGGAGGTCCACACCTGGATAAATATTTACTCTCGTTGGTAGTTTCATTAGTTGGAAATCAATTTTACGGTCAACTTTTTCGTTGTCTACAACAGAGGTCGAATATATGGAAACAACAGAGGCAGTGAAAGAAGCTATCTGGTTAAAAGGTTTGGTGGCAGAATTGAGGTTGGTTAAACTAGAATCAATTTTGAGATGTGATAGTCAAAGTGCTATTCATTTGATTAAAAAGCAGAATAATTTCATGAGTGCACCAAACACATTGATGTCAGATTCCATTTTATTCGAGATGTTGTTGAAAGGGGAGTTATCAAGGTTGAGAAGGATGTCACAGACGATAACGCTGCAGAGATGTTGACCAACATAGTCTCACTTGTCAAATTTGCACACTCCAAGGAAACGCGGAAGTACACATCAACTGATACAACTCCTGGAACAACTGCTTGGTGGAGCTAGTATTTTCAACAAAGGTTTGATTTTTCTTATTTCTTACCATAGGATTGCCAGTAAGCTTAGAAGTTTTGGATGGAGTTGTTTATATGCATACTTGGAACGCAAATCAAGGTATAGATTGAAAGAAATTGTTTGCTTTTGTGGAATCAAACTGAATGGAAGATGAATTAAAATGAAGATTTGGTCAGAAGACATATCTTTATTAGTACAAAATAAAAGTTAAGATAGTGTCTTAACCTTGATGTTTTTGATACAATGATGTCATGGATGACATCAATAGGAAGAATTCATTCGTACAAATAGGTAGCTCTTAGTTCATTTTTAAAACATCATCTCACTTGCCTTCTTACCTTCTAAGCCATTTGATGTTCTCTCTCTTGTAGTGTTTCACTTGTATTCTTTGTAGAGTGACATAAATGTTGGTGCAGTTGTTCTTTGGTGGACGTAGGATCATTTTGATTTGAACCACATTAAATATTATTGTTCTTTCTTGTTCTTTCATTTCACGTTTCCACTAACATGATCAACTCAACATATGATAATGAATTCCTACTAGATACACCTAGATCAAATTTCAGATTATTTTTTCATGTACTTTCAAATGTGCATTATGTAGATAAATTAATTTATACTAAAACCACTTTGTCCTTTGTTCATTTACCTATTAATTGTCAGGAAAATTATTTTTCTTCTTAAAACAAAAACACTCTAGAAAATGTATCTCTTTCTATATATCACGACTTTATTTTGCTATATTTCTACTTGTTATCTTGAGATGTACACATTGAAGGCATGCTTTTCAAAAGCCATTTTCTTCTTCTCTTGTTCTCTGCCTACTAGCTAGGTATATTATTTTTTTGTTGGGTTCATTGTATAACGTGTGTGAATGGATAATGGTACATAGAAGTCAATAAAAGTTGGTGCATTAAAAATGTGAAAGTGCTGCAAGTATGAATGGAGTTATTGCATTCATGAATACTCATGACATATGAATGCAACCTTTCGTATTTTGATACAATATTTTAATTTCTATGCTACCTTTTCACATGTAATGCATGAATCATTATGCTCACACAGGCTATAAATATTTTATTCTCTCTGAGATATTGACATAAGTTTTGAGATAAGTTTTTGAAACAAGTTTACAAGAAGAAAAAATACTACATAGTAAGAAAAATGTTTCTGCTTTTCCAAAAACATCAAGTGTAATTACAAGCCATTGAGTAGTTCGCTAGAAAACAAATTTGGAGGTACCACTATTTGTTTTTCGTGAGTCATTTTATCCTCGGAGGATATATTCCATAACCTCAAGTACTTGAGGGGAATAATTTCCTTAAGGAAACTCTGTGAATTCAAAGAATTTGACTCTTCTTCCTTTCATCTTGTTGATTATATGCTTTTTTGTTTTCAAATTTCATTTTACTGCATATTATATATTTCATTATTCGTATGAAATTTAATTGAAGTTATTTTGTTGAAAAAATAGATTTTGCACTACTAATACTTAACAATCTTAAGGAAATTATTACTATCTTATTATGTAATTGCTTATTGGAACTTTAGTTTTTTAACTCTGAAGAAATATATGACAATACTTTATTTATAATTGGTTTCTGTAGATTAGAAACTTTATGGTTTTATGCTCTGTCTGAACTTGATACTAACTTGGAGAACCTAAAAAGTTTGTTAGAAAATCAAATTCCATTCGGTTAACGATTAGAAGTTATAAACTTCATTGTTAAACTAGAAACAAACTGGAAATAAAAATCAAGTCTTTATTTGAAGCACTAAGTGTTCTTGTCTTTTCTGACAGTAAGATGACTAATGAAATTGAAGTCATGACTGATACGATATCTAAAATTGGTGCAATGAATATTGTTTCATCAAGTCGTACAAGTGTTGCACCTACAATAGCATCAGCTGAAAAAACTGGAAAATTTATCGGCATGGGTTTCAAGAGGTGGTAGCAAATGATGATATTTTATTTAAATACTTTGAGTCTTGAAAGATTAATCAAATTAAGTATTCCTAAGTTAGAAGATTCAACTCATGAAGGTGAACGCATTATGGTTATTGAAGCTTTGAAGCATTCTAATTTCTTATGAAAGAGCTATATTTTGAATGGGCTTCATGATGACTTGTACAATGTGTACAGTAATATAAAAACTTCCAAAGACCTCTGGGATGCTTTAGAAAAGAAGTATAAGATGGAGGATGCCGGACTGAAGAAATTCAACATGGCAAAGTTTCTTGACTTCAAGATGGTAGATAAAATATTTGTTGTTACTCAAGTTCAGGAATTGCAAGTGATTATCAGTTATCTCCTTGCGGAAGATCTAGTGATAAATGAGGCCTTTAAAGTAGCTGCTATGATTGAGAAGTTTCCTCTTTTGTGGAAGGACTTCAAAAATTACTTAAAGCATAATAGAAAGGAGATGCCCCTTGAAGATCTCACTGTAAGATTGAGAATTGAAGAGGACAATAAGGATGTGTAGAAGAGGTCTCATGGAAATTAAACAATATTAGGATCCAATATTATTGAAGATGGAAGGTCTAAAAAGAGAAAGACAAACTCTTCACAACAAAGTAGTCAACCTAAGAAGAAATTCAAAGATAGTTGTTTTAGTTGTGGCAAAAATTGTCATAGGGTTGCAGATTGTAAGGCTCCAAAGAAAGCAAAGAATAAAGATGAAGCAATTTTCCTGAATTTGAAAATGATTATCTATGTGCTATTCATTCTAAATGCAATCTTATTTTCAATCTAAGAGAGTGGTGGATAGCTTTTGGTGTCACCCGTCATGTATGCTCCAACAAAGAAATTTTTGCATCAATAAGCCTGCTAGAGGTGATGAAATGATTTACATGGCAAACTCAGCAACTGCAAAGGTTCAAGGAACGGGTAAAGTTCTCTTGAAGATGACGTCTGGCAAGGTGGTGACTCTCAAGAATGTGCTACATGTTTCAGAATTAAGAAAGAATTTAGTTTCTACTCCACTTCATACTAAAAAATGGATTCAAATGTGTATTTATTTATGATAAAGTTGTAATAAGTAAAAATGAAGTGTATGTTGGAAAGGGCTACCTTTGTGAGGGCTTGTTTAAGCTCAATGTAATAGCTATTGCTAATAATAAAAGTTCTTGTTTGGCATACTCTCTTGAGTCGAGTGGTTTATGGCATGAACATTTGCGGCATGTCAATTATAAGACCTTGTGAAAAGTGATTAGTTTGAAAGTATTGCCTAATTTTGAGTGCAATAAAACACAATGTCAAATATGTGTGGAAGCTAAGTTTGCTAAGCATTCTTAAAATTTGTTGAAAGGAATTCCAATCCTTAAGATTTGATTCACACGGACATTTGTGATATGAAATCAACACCAACGCGTGGTGGGAAAAAGTATTTCATAAATTTTTTTGATTATTCCACTAGATATTGTTATATTTATTTGCTATCAAGTAAGCATGAAGCAGTTGAAGCATTTAGGCAATACAAAACTGAAGTTGAAAATCAGTTGGGTAAAAAGAGAAAAATAAGAAGAAGTTATAGAGGTGGACAATATGAATCTCCATTTGTGGATATATGTTTGGAAACTGGAATTATCCATCACACGACTTCCCCTTATTCACCACAATCCAATGGGATTGTAGAAAGAAAAAAGTGAACTTTGAAGAAAATGATGATTGTATTACTTATAAGTTCAGGTTTACCACAAAACTTGTGGGGGGAAGCTATCCTTACAACAAATCAAATACTCAATAGAGTGCCCTATAGCAAGACACAATCTATTCCGTATGAAAAATGAAAAAGAAAGAAACGCAACTTGAAATATTTTAAAGTGTGGGGGTATCTAGAAAAAGTCCAAGTTCCTATACCCAAAAGGTTGAAAATATGACCAAAGACAGTTACTGTGTGTTTATTGGATATGTTGTAAATAGCAAGGCTTGTCGATTTTTGGTTCATAAATATAAACATGCAGATATTCATAACAATACTCTAATTTAATAAGATAATATTATACTAAATTATTTGAACACATTTACCCGTATAAATCTAGACATGAAGAGTCTAGTCATGGGGGGGGGGGTCTAAATGACCTCAAGATGAACAGAAAGAAAATATACAAAATGAATTAAATCCAAGGCGCAGTAAGCATCAAAGGACTACTACTTTCTTCAGATAAGATTTTGTAGCATTTCTCATTGATAATGAGCCTCAAACCTTCTAAGAATCAATGTTCTCTGCGGATTCATCTTCTTAGAAAGAAGTTGTCAATTGTGAGATCGAATCAATCTTTAATAATCATACTTGGGAGTTGGTTAATCTTTTTCCGGTAAATAAGCCTTTAGGATCAAATGGATATTTAAAAAGAAAATTAAGGATGATGGTACTATTGACAAGTACAAGGCAAGACTTGTAGTCAAAGGCTTTAAGCGAAAGAAAAGTCTTGATTACTTTGATGCATACTCGTTAGTGACGAGTATTACATCTATTCAGATGTTGGTTGCACTAGCAGAAGTATATATGATCTTGAAATCCATCAACTGTATATAAAAACATCTTTTCTAAATGGAGATTTCTAAATGGAGAGTTAGAGGAAGAAATTTACATGGAACAATCCAAGGTGTTTGTGGTTCCTGGTAAAGAAAGGAAAGTGTGCAAACTTGTGAAGTCACTTTATAGACTGGAACAAGCACCCAAACAGTGGCATGCAATGTTTGACCAAAGAATGTTGCCAAACATATTTAAGATTAATGAGTGTGACAAAGGCGTTCACATTAAACACACTCCAAATCATAAGGTCATTATTTGTTTATATGTGGATGATATGTTAATCATCACTAGAAACTTAGCTGACATAAATGCTACTAAGCAAATGCTTACTAGTATATTTGACATGAAAGAGTTGGAGTGGCAGATGTTATATTGGGAATAAAATATCTTTGAACTCTACAAGGTTTGGCTTTGTCACAGTCTCATTAAATCGAAAAGTTATTTGACAAGTTCAAGTATTTAGATTTCAATTTTGTAAAGACTCCAATAGATCTGAGCTTTACACTTCGAAAGAATAAAGGTGAAAGTGACTCATAATTGGACTATGTGAGAGTGTTCAGAAGTTTTATATATATCATGAATTGTACACGAATAGATATAGCATGTGCCATTATTAAGTTAAGTTGGTACATGAGCAATCCCAATCAAACTTACTGGATGACAATGAAGAGAGTTGTAGTGTATTTAAAAATACTCCAAACTATGCTTTGCATTATGACAAATATCCAGCAGTAATTGAAAGATATAGTAATGCAAATTGAATCACCTATGTGGGAGTGAAGTGAAAGACGCTTCAAGGAGAATGTTAGTAAAGGTCGATTCTCTAAGTTGTCATGAAACTGAAAAATGGTCATGGCTGAAACGAACAAAACTGTGAGAACCATAGATGGTAAGAGGATGGTTGTGTGACTTATATTTTCTAGGTGTACATTTAAGTTTGACGTTTCAAAGATATCGCATCTACCGATTGATCAAGTGCATACAATATAAGTTCACCACTAAAAGTTCAAAGGTAAACCCACTTATCCCAATGCAACTAGTCTTTGTTTGTAATCACACAGTACACTACTAAAAAATAGTGAATATTGGTATTCCCTGAAATACCAACCAAAAAGCTACTTCCCAGCTTAGGTCGGAAAAAGCTTGGTTGTTATTCAATTTCGACCTCGGGAGGTCGGTATTTATTTAACCTCTTGAGGTCAATTTTAATTTGGATTGATAAATTCATTATTTTATTTTACGACTTCCTGAGGTCACTTTTATATATTTATTTATTTTTATTACTATTATTTTCTCTTTCTTAGGTCAAAATATTTATTTCTCATATTTTGGAATACCAAAATCCAGATGTCAGCATGTTTGAATTTTTTTTTCTTAATTTGTAAATTCCGACCTCCGGAGGTCGGCATTTTTATTTTTTATTTTTGAGATTGTGACCTCCAAACGGCGGTATTCTTATTTTTTATTTTTGAGATTCGACCTCGGAGGCCGGTATCCTTATTTTCTAGTTTTGAGATTCTTACCTTCAAAGGTCGGTTTCCTTATTTTCTATTTTTGAGATTCTGACCTCCGGAAGTCGGTATCCTTGTTTTTTATTTTTGATATTCTGACCTCTGGAGGTCGGTATTTTTGTTTCTCATTTTGAGATTCTGACCTCCGGAGGTTTGTATTATTATTTCTTATTTTTGAGATACTGACCTATGGAGGTTGATATTTATATTTTTTATTTTTGAGATTCTGACCTCCGGAGGTCGATATTTTTATTTTTATTTTTGATATTCTGACCTCCGGAGGTTGGTATTTTAAATATTTATATTTTGAGATTCTGACCTCCGTAGGTCAATTTTCTGCTACAAAACTAGCAACATTTTGCTGCAATTTTAGTATCCCACCTGCATATTTTTTACAAAATAACCCAAAGAATTCCAAATAAGATATATCAAAATAAACTTCATTCAACCAAAACAGCACAATATTTTCAACATATGTATTAAACTATTTCGAAATAAACTTTCATCCAACTTAAAAATAAACTAAAATAGGATCAAACAATTCCAAAAATATAGAAGTCTAAAATGTTAAATAGATACAACTACTCCTCATCACCCTCATTCTCCTTATTAGGCTTATCATTCTCATCACCCTCACTCTCCTTATCAGACTTATCATTCTCATCACCCTGCTGATCAAATCCATCATTGTTGGTCGCACATGGAGGAAGAATATTTTCTGATTCAAAAAGAAAAGTTAGTACGGCTTGAAGCGCTGCATACCTTTTATTCTCTTCTTCCTTTGGTGCCGCAATCTCCTCTTCTATCTTTCTTCTATCTTCTTATCTCTATAGGCTATAGCAGCAAGCTCGGCATTGAGAAAAGTTATCTTATCCCCATTGCAGATATTGTCTCTTCATCTCCGACATCGAATCTAAAGGATGATGAACCACTACCAAGTCTTCTTCTCTTGATACGTCTTTTCTGGATAGCCGTAGACTGAACCTCTAATCGGTTCACCTACACTCTGTTTACAAGGATTCTCATTTTCTTCTTGTGTAAATGATTTCTCCCGACTCTCAAGAGGTAGAGTACTACGATATTCTTGAGATATTCATATAAACTTTTCCTGTAATTTAAACAAATAACTCTACGAATAAGAATGTAATATATACAAGGAAAAGAAAAAGATATTAGTTTGAATGGAGTTAATACATATGTCTCTTGAGCACATGACTCAATCCATTTTTATTCTTCTGTGAGGTTCGTACTCTTCTTGATGTGAGTAACCTTGAACATCTTTTCTACAGCTACTGGGCTACCCGACTCTTTTTTCTGCAAATAACATATATAGAATTTGAACTCATTAATCTCCAAAAACTATTTACGAAAAAAGAAATAAATTTATTTTACAAAATTAATAAAGTATATCATTCTTTCCCTCCTAGTAATCAGGCTAATAGATCCACAAGTGTGCACAGATCTTCCCTTTTCTGATGCGCGAGCCATATTCCCAGTCTCACTCCTCTTTTTAAATTTTTATCAGTACCCCAATGTTCCGGTAACAGATCCCATCGATTTGGTAATACAAACTGAAGAATTCTATTTTTTTTCTTCGACATTCACTAAATGTGCTAGAATTGTTTTTTGAAGCTTTAAGCTTAAAGTTCACTTGAACTTCTTCCTCATGTTCGGGAGCCCATACATAATATTTTTGTAATAAAAAATGACTAAATTTTTATTGTTCAAATGAATAGAGAATTTAAATGTATATGATGTGAATTTAATTTATATAAATTCTTACCATAAATTCGTTGAACATTTGCCCCTGGTGAAAAGTGTAATCGAACTCCAATTCGGGTACACACCATTATAGTGAGTTCCTATGCACTTTAACATAATCTTTGTCATATCCACATCCGTACGTAAGCTGAAATACGAGTTCATTGACAAAGTAGGGTAAACAAAAAATAATCACTCAATTAATTTAAATATAAATAGATAAATGAAAGATGAAACGTAATTAAATCATACTTGTATCCTAATGGCTCGATGACAAGTCTCCGAAAATTGTCTCTATTGCCAGGCTGAGGACCACGTGCATCTGCGTGATAGGTGGTGGGAGTATTAGGCTCTGAGCAATTAGATTCAAGATGAAGATTGAAAATTTCAAGTGATTCACTATTAGTATTCAAATCATTGCACTGACTAGCACTAGATTATAGTATGGTAGACTCACGACCAAGATGTGAATAGCCCTGCAATGTTTGGTAACCCGATCTAGGCACCACATTAGGTGTAGATATAGTATAACCAGATTGTGGAGCCACATGAATAGTCTGTGTATATCTATCTTTCATGTTATAGTCATTCACATTCACGTGGAGATTGTAGGGTTCATTCTATAATGTGTGTGAATGGATAATGGTACATAGAATAAAGATTGGTGAATTAAAAATGTGAAAGTGTTGCAAGTATGAACGGAGTTATTCCATTCATGAGTGCAGTCTTTCGTATTTTGATGCAACCTTTCATATTTCTTGGTTAACTTTTCACATATCATGCATGAATAATTATGCTCACCTATAGGCTATAAATATATGATGCTTTCTCAGATATTGACATAAGTTTTGAGATAAGTTCTTGAAACAAGTTTACAAGAAGAAAAAATACTACATAGTAAGAAAAAGGTTTCTGTTTTTCCAAAAACTTCAAGTGTGATTACAAGACATTGAGTGTTTCGCTGGACAACATATTTGAGGTACCACTATTTTTTTGTTGTAAGTTATTCTATCTTGGGAGGATATATTTCATAACCTCGGGCACTTGTGGGGAACAATTTCCTTAAGAAAACTCTGTGAATTCAGAGGACTTGACTCTCCCTCCTTTTGATTATATGATTTTTTGTTTAAAAATTAATCTAACTTCATATTATATATTTCATTATTCGTATGAAATTTTGTTGAAGTTATTTTGTTGGAAAAACAGATTTTGCACTACGATTACTTAACATTTTTAAAATGAAAAGAATGTCGACAAAGCTTATTCGATGAATATAACTTGTATATTCCGACCATAGATTATATATATGATAACTATAAATAATTGTTCATACACAAACATGATGGGTAACTTGAAAAAGTAATGCCTATATATCTAAATGCTACAATAAGGTTAATTGTTCAAAAATTGTTTAGAGTTAAATATTCATTCAATTATCTCTCATTACGCCAACATGTGGTTATAAAACATAACCTCCCTACCCCTTCCACTGTTTGGAAAAAGTTTTTAAAAAAAAAGAGAAAAGGACCAAAAATACTCCTGTACTATTCCAAAAGGTTTAAAAATATCCTCCATTCACCTATTGGGTTAAAAATACCCCTCAGTCAATCTTTTTGGTCTATTATTACCCTTTAAACTAACAATCTTATATTTTTTTTAATTATTTTTATAATTATTATTATGTGGCGTCTTTCTATTGGTTAAAATAAATTTTCACCCACCACTCTCCTACCCTCCCGACCCAACCCAACATCCCTGACCCATACCCAATTAAAAAGATCCATAGAAATAAAAAAATTGAATCATCGCCTCTTCCAGCAGCTGTGTAGGAGACGAAAGTCCACCGCCGGCGTCCTGAAATGGTGAAGGAGTAGTCATCTTAGGGCTCGTTCCATCTTCCTGCGGTCGCATAGGAGATGAAAGTCCACCGCTGGTGACCTGAGACGGTGAAGGAGTAGTCATCCCAGTGCTCGTGGAACTCTACGTAGCATGCTTCTCCGACCTTCCGCGTTTCTGCGTTTCAGTTTGACTGTTGGGAGGGACACCTGCAGTGCCGAGGAGAGCTGGAAATGACGGCACCGGAGGAGTTGAGGAGGAGATTGGTTGCATCGGCGTATCATCGTCAGCGACGGCGGAGCGCGAGGGTGATCCCAAGTTTTCCATTGATGCTTTGAACAGATTCTTCAACTGATTTTTTGCTCTATCGTTACTACTCCACCAGTAGTATTCTGCTCCATTTATAGTTTTCAAAAACAAAAACCATTTTATCATAATCAAACAGATTGGAAATAAATTACATTTAAATCCCATTTAAAAAAAACATAAAGAATAAAAAATCACTTTTATTTTACTCCTACACATTTTGTTAATTTAATGACTTTCGTTATACTTAACTAATTTAAATGTAACTGGTTAATTAATTAGTTAAAGTTAGTCACAGAATTAGTTAGAAGTCAGTTAAGGGAGAGAGGCGATGATTCAATTTTTTTATTTCTATGGATCTTTTTAATTGGGTTTGGGTCAGGGATGTTGGGTCGGGTCGGGAGGGTAGGAGAGTTTGGTGGGTGATTTTACTTTAACCAATGGAAAAACGCGACGTAATAATTAATTATAAAAATAATTAAAAAATATAAGGTTGCTAATTTAAAGGGTAATAATAGATCAAAAAAATTGACTGAGGGGTATTTTTAACCCAATAGGTGAATAGAGGGTATTTTTAAACCTTTTGGAATAGTATAGGGGTATTTTTTACCCTTTTCCCTTAAAAAATAAAAGAGAGAAGTTTGGAAATTAAATGACATGTAAGGTGCTTAGAAACTTTGTTTTTATAATTGATGTCACATCAAAGATGGTTATTGCATGTCATATTTAAGGCAAGAACATAATATAATGAGAATATAGACAATAAAATATTATTATCCACATCTAACTCTAACTTGTTCTTTTCCTGGCAATTATCCCGTGTCCAATTTCTCCTTTTCCTTTTCTTTCTTATTTTGTTTAGCACAAATAATAAAATAAAATAAAAAAAAGTAGAAAGGTTCAATTAAATTTGAAGTCATATAGTTGGTAGCTCCACGTAAATTTCACCCATGTTTCATAATTTATTTTGTCTTATCTAGTATCATGCCTACAAATTATAATGGGCTGATTGGTCTTACACTAATATATACTTTTATTTAAGTCATCTCCTCTCCTTTAAAAACCATTCCATTTCCAAGCAAAGCCCAACAATAAAAATTGATTAATTAACACACACATATCTAACTGTAAGGATGTACTTTTAACTATGTGTGTCTAAGCCTACAAGTTTGTTTCAAAGTGATTAATATCATACTCCCTCCGTCCCATATTATAAATTACATTTGTCATTTCAACTTGCATTAAGAAATAAGGCAAAATTTATCCATGTATCCTTATTTAATTAGTTGTAGATTTTCAAGGTTAGTCAACATAAATATATTTTTAAGATTAATTAATTAATCAATAAAGGTATAATAGGTAAAATATGATATTTTATGCATAAATTTTATAAAATGACATATATTGTGGTCCAACTATTTTTAGAAAGGGGTGACTTATGATATGGGACGGAGGTATTACCATATAAAGAGCCTTTGTGGCATTGTTGTTTTCCTAATGTCGGGAAGAATGCAAAATTTTTTATTCTTAAAAGAAGCAGAAACAAAAGCAAAAGATTTTTTTCTTCGAAAAACTAAAATATCACTTCCATATATGCATATCAATATATCTGTTATTAATTACTTATAAGTTTGGTTAAGTTGCTTTCAAGAATTATATTTTTTATTTTTGTAGGGAAAAGGCATAAGTATCCCCTAGACTATGACCGAAATTTCATAAACACACCTTAACTAAACTAAGGTCCCATTACCCACTTCAACTTATTTTTTTAATAATTTTGTGCCCCTTTCTGGCTTACGTGGCATCAAAATATCTCCCACGTGCCTCAATTGCGTGGAGTCACGGAGTGTGCCACGTAAGACAAAAGGTGTATAAAATTACCAAACAAATAAGTTCAGAGGGGTAATAGGACCTTAGTTTAGTTAAGGTGTGTCTCTGAAATTTCGATCATAATCTAGGAGGGTATTTGCGCATTTTCTCTTTTTTGTATGATAAATTTTTCATTTTATTTAATTTTTATATTGTATATTTATATTTTTATATTTATGTTTTATATATTACTCCCTCGTCCCAATTTATAAGATTTATTTTCCTTTTTAGTCAGTGCCAAAAATAATAATGCATTTCAATATTAAATAACAATTTAACTCTAAAATATTCATTTTATTTTTAACGAAATGATTATTAACGACATAGATTTCTATCATTTATTTTGGACCATAAGTCTTAAAAGTCTTTCTTCCTTTCTTAAATTCTATATCGAGCAGACTACCTCACATAAATGAGATAGAGGAAAACTGTATTACTTTACAAAATTAGAAGTAAAGGCAATAACCATATTTTGTAGGACGAAATTATGAAGGAATGATTTATTTGTTTATTTCAATATTTAATTAATTAATTGATCTATTTATGTATATTAATATTGAGTGAAATTTGAAAATATACATTTTAATTTAATTATATTTTTGTAATAGATAAGTAAAATAATTTTACTATTAAAATTTCATTGATACTTGTCATTTTTTAATTTGATTCTCAAAAAGTATTTTCAAAAATATTAGTCAAACATAATTTTCTTTTAGAAAGTACTTTTTAAATAAATTATGTTTTAAATAAATTAAGCAAATACAAATTATTATTTTTTTTAAAAAAAAAACTATTTTTAAAAAGTTCTTCAAGCAATAAGCATTTTTTAGGAGCAATGCTAAACAGGAACATATGTCTTTGTCTAATTTAAGTAATTAGCTAGCCCAATTTATTTATGTCATTAATAATGTTGGGATGAGCGCTCAATGAAAGATTAGATCTATTCATAATAGAGAAAAAGACATAAATTTCATTTTAAACTTGTATTGAAAAGTTACTAACACGCTTAAACTATCATGATGACCTATGACACATCTTTACTATTCAAAAGTAAATTTATTTATCCCTTACAACTGACGTGACAAAGAAATAAAAAAATAATAATTAAATGCGTCAATGAGAAAAAAACTTAAAAATTAAAATTAAAATTAGCTTTTAACCCCCACCCCTCCTCCAACCCACCCCTACCCCGCACCTCTTCTTCACGCCTCTTCTTCTTCACACCTATTCCTTTTTCTCAGATCTCTTCTACAATTTTATATATCTTTTTTTTCTTCATTATTTATACATCACAATCTCAAAGCATAATTTTTCTTTTTAATTAGCAATTAGGTTAACTTTCATAGATTTGTTAGTGAATAATTGTATTTTGTGATAATATTTACTAAAGAAAAAATCTAAAAAGAATTTCTGATGTACCTAAATAAATAAATCCTTAAGTTATGTTTAGATGATTTTGGTTGATTTTGTTTGTATCTTTTCTATTTTCGAAGAAATTTTGGGTGTTAATAAATTTTTGGGTTTGTTTGTAATTGAAACTTTATGGGTATGGTGGTTCTAGGTAATGGGTGAAAAAAAGAAGGGGAAATTGAACGTGGGAAGAGGACTAAACAGTTTTTGCATTTGGTGAAGATGACAACTTCATGAGTATGGTGGCGCTAGGTAACGATTTTGAAAAAAAAATTGAACATTGAAGATGACAAAGAAGAAAAAAATTATATTGAAAATGGTGACGGTGATATTTAGTGGTGGAAGAAAAATAAGAAGAAGAAGAAGAAGAATAAAAAAGAAAAATAAGAAGAAGAATTGAAGGTGATATGACGATGGTGAAGAACAAAGAATCAATAGTGAATAAGGTAGCCAAATATGATTTTTTTCGTGAGATAAGACGTGGAGTGGGTGACATTTTGTGATGAAGAATGTATAATTAATAGAGAATTTTAATAATTAATTAGTTTAAAATATTGTTAACAAAAGAAAAATAATTTATAAATAAATGAAAACAAAAGAAATTGTAGAAAATTGTAATTTCAGACATGGCGCTGACATAGCGTTGATGTGGTGGCGAGTATATTGCACCACACCCCGTGAGAGTGTTGTTACACGTTCCAGGGTGGTATTAAATTTACTTTTGAATACTAAAGGTGTGTAATAGGTTATTGATGAGAACTAATACCACATACCTATAATTATTTTTGATGATGACTAGTGAACCAGGTACACAAGAAGCAATAAGTAATGTGCAGTTATAATGAAGGCCGATATATCAGGGGTAAATAAGGTAAGAAACAAAGTCATTGCTATTTATGGAAATAAAGGAAAAAATGTTTTCTTGCATAGAAGTCACAAATAAAAGACAAAACCTTTTCACAAAAGGGCTTTCTCTTCACACGTAGAAATCGACAAATGCTTTTCCATATTGAAAACAATGACGGCAAACATAAATAAACAAATCCTTTTCAATATTGAAGACGATGTCAACAAAATGCATGAAGAGCGTCTATATAAACAGAGAAGCCAAGACATGAAAATCAATCTTTGCAATTTATAGAGAAGGGAAGAAAGCGGAAGAAAAATAGAGCAGCAACAAAGATTATTTTGTGACTTTTGTGAGTTTTTAGAGTTTGTCAACGAGAAGTGGGTTTGACTTCTTGTAGAGTGAGAATTTGTGAGTTTATAAACAAGAAGTGAGTTTGGCTTCTTGTGAGTTGATTAGATCGATTATAGTTAATCGATAGTAGTTGAGAGTTGTGATTTATAAATTGTAATTGAGAAAAATAAATAAAACAGAGGTTTTGAGTGAGGAAGGTTTTTCATTAACGTATTATTTTATTTAAGTTCTATCTTAGGCAAATATTCAAGAACCTGATTTTTGATATAGGGTAAGGTTTCTTTAATTGGTATCAGAGCAGGTCTTTTCAATAAAATATTAACATCTTAAAAAGATTAAATGGCAGCACCACCTACGCCACAAGAAGGAACTTCTCAAACACGACCACCACTATTCAACTGAAAATACTATAGATTGTGGAAGAACCGTATGATGGATCATATGATAGGAGAAAATCATGATCTCTGGAGCGTAGTTTTAGGCGTCCCTACCATACCCATGAAGAAGGGAGCAGATGGAGAAAAAATGGTCCCAAAGGAGAGAAAGGAATGGGATGCTGCTGACAAGCTTTCCATTCAAAATAACGCCAAGTCTAAGAAAATTTTGATATGTGGTATTGGACCAGATGAGTACAATAGGATCTCCTCCTGTGAAGATGCTAAGTCAATTTGGGGAACTCTGCAGACCGCACATGAAGGAACTACCCAAGTCAAAAAATCTAAAATTGACAACTTAAACAGACAGTATGAACTATTCAGGATGATGGACGGAGAAACTATTCAAGACATGCACACCAGGTTCACAGCAATTATAAATGAGATTTACTCTCTTGGCGAAATAATTCCCAATGGAAAAGTTGTCATAAAACTCCTGAGTGTATTACCTAAATCATGGGAGAGAAAAGTCAAAGCAATTACCAAAGCGCGTGACCTAGACAAGCTAGCTATGGTTGAACTCATTGTAAGCCTCATAACATATGAACTGAAGAAAAATCAAGAGAGAGAGAAATAGGCAGTAAAAGAAAGAAAAAGAATCTAGCTCTTAAAACTAGTGCATCTGAAGACTTCGAGGATAAAAATATTGCACTTATGACCAAAAGTTTCTCCCGAATGTTAAAAGCAGGACAAACGTTTCAAAAAAGAAGTCCTCAAAAGAATATTGACAACTCTAGAGAATCACTGTGTCATAAGTGTGGAAGTCCAGATCACTTTATCATATTCTGTCCACTATGGGCCTTGGAATATAAGAAGAACAATCCAGACAAGGCAAAGGAGGGAAAAAGTGACAGATATATTCCAAGAAATAGAAGAATGACAAATCAAGAGGTTGATCTATCTATGAAGAAAGCGTTCGTTGCTATAGGAGGTATGTCTGAAGATGAGGAAGCTGAGAATCAATCTTACTTGCAAGAGACCAAGAAGATCAATATGACTTTCTTGCATTAGTAGCCATGACTGAAACCACGAAAAAAAAAGCACATGTCAAGCACAAGATACAATCTGCTCACTAATGGTTGGATCAAACTCTGATGAAAAAGAAGAGGATAAACAGGAACATGTTAGCTTATCTTTTGCAAAAGAAAATCTTGAACTATACATTAAAAGGGAACTAGAATCATTAATGCACACTCTCATAAATGCATATCAATCAACCTGTCGTGAAAAAGAATTACTAATGGAAGATGATGCTTCTCTAAGAGAAGAGAATATGAATCTAGAACAACAAAATTGCTCTCTGCACAATAAACAAGAAAAATTAAATAAAATAACTGCAGTATATCACTCTAAATAATGATGATCTGCAAAGGAACTTGACATGAGTTAACTGGAAGCAGAGAACAGTATGAGATGGACTAGGTCCTCCGTACTTCTTGATAGTATCCACAAAAGTCAAACTAACACAAGATATGAAATAGGTGTTTCTAAAACAAAAAATCCTAATATAGATTGTCTTTGTTCTCACTGTTGTCTAACATGACATAAAAGTTACACTTGTGATAGAAAACAAACTGCACATAATAAAAATTTCACTTTTGTGAAAAAATTACAAAGGAAAAATAATTGTAATACTGTTCCTACCCCCAAGTTCCTTCCTAGATTGGCTAAAAGAAATATTATTCATCCTTTTTATCACAAACAGGGACCCAAGTGGATCTGGGTACCCAAAACAAACTCTGTCTAACTAAAATATAGGTTTCAGTGAAAGAAAAATCCAAACATTGGTATTTGGATAGTGCATGCTCAAGACACATGATGGGGAATCAAAACAACTTTCTGTCACTGAAAAGAGTTAAATGTGGAAACATAGCTTTTGGAAATGGAAAAACAGGAGATATACAAGAAATTGGAAAGGTAGGAATAAATCTCAAACACGTTATTGATGATGTGTACAATGTGAATTGTAAGACCTCGAAAATGACTTAGGTTAACTAGAGTCTAACATGTTGGTATTGATGTTCTAAAGTCCTAAATGTGTCTAATATGTGATATATAGGCAGTAGCTAAAGTATTAGGTGTGTTGGAAGTCAAACGTCAAGGGACGACTAAGACGTTCGACGACTAAGTCACCTAAATATCTCTTATGTGGTTCTATCTGTTTATGTGTGTTTCATGATGTGTTAAGGTTCTTAATTGAGTTATTATATCATGAATATGCAGTGTTTAAAGTTTCGTGAAGTTTGAAGGTCAAACGATCAAGAACGTCCAAGACGTTCGAAAGATATGGCTTGAATTGACCTTGTACGTCTAGGCGTATTTCGTCGAGTTTTATGTGTTCGTTTTGTATGAAACTTATGTGAGAGGTGTTAAACTCATAGAATATTGTATTTGGGTTGTAAATGTCCAGGAAAATTATCCCCAAGGACCATCTAAGGGTCCTTGAGGAAGGACCCAAAACTGTTGGCATGGCAGTCCCAGGCATACCCTAAACGACGGAACAGTCGACGGCTCATAGACCTGTTGACGCCCCGTCAAAGGGTGTCGTCGATGGGGACTTAACCATGGGAGGGAAAGGAGCTTTGTCAAGCTACTGTAACCACCGATGGTGGCCAGTGACGGCCGCTCATGGTGGTGACGCCCCGTCGAGGGCAGTCGTCGAGTGAACCTGTTTTCCTGCGCAAGTCTGCTGCCAAGCCAAGGGGTGAATCGTAAATTCACCCCACTTCTAAATTAAGTCATGGAGGTTTGTTAAGGGTTTATTGGGTATTTTAATTAACTATATAAGTAGTTAACACCTTAAAGACTTGATTCATCTAAATTGAAAACCCAAAACTCTTAGAACTCTCTCAAAGACTCCATTGAAGTCCAAATTAAAGAAACATCTTGGTGTGGAGTTTTGAGTGGAAATTCTTCATAAAAGTGAATAATTATTATCCGTGAGGTATGAATTTTGATCCTTGAAACTTGTTTCATCAAGGAGACCAACTCTCAAGATGTTTTTCAAAGTTTTCTAAAGTGAATTGTCCAATTTCGGGATTCTACCATGGGTTCTTGCATAAACGCTTTCTAAACATTGAATTATAATCTAATTGATATTTTATTGATGATTTTAACATAAATTACCTATGAACCCATGTAAATTGATGAACCCTAGTTTTTGACTACTTATTGGGTTAATTGATATTAAGCTAATATTGTTGAATTGTTATGTAGTTTCTTATGGGCTTTCTAATGATATAAGAATTGTATTCAATTGATATATAATTGATCATAGATTTTTAAACCTAGATTTAATTGATGTTGATTCATTGAGTTTTATGGTTCTTTCTTTGAATTATTGTTCATGGCCATGGGTAAGGGCCTTGTGATGTTGAATTGGTTGATTTGGCATTGAATTGAAGTGTGGATGAGGGGATGAAGGTATGCTGCCCCATTTTCTTTAATTTGATGTTAATTATACTTCAATTCTATTGTGATTGGTATGGTCCACTTATGGTGGCGGTGTTATGTGTTTTACTTGCAATTGACGTGGCCTTGTCGGCGTTACTTTATGCAATATGATGAGCATGGCCTTATTGGAAACTTCTTGAAGTAATGTGGCTATTTGTGTAGTTTATTATGTGAAGCATGAAATTATCTATATACATGTGAAGTCATATGTGTGTTCTTCTACTTATGTTGCCTTAAGTGATCATGTTAGACTATGACTTTGACATTATGAGTATAGTGTTAGGGTTAAGTCTTGGTTATTCCTACTTGGATTTGTGAGTCTATGTGGAGTACATTAATGATGTTATGATGATATATAGGATGACTTGAAGATGTTAGGTTGTTTCTAGGTGTTTCTAGAATGACTTGCATTATGAGTTCAAGTGAAGTATGTGATGTCGTGTTTTGGTTGACTTGTATATCTTGCTTGATGTATATATGATTATGAATATGTGATGTCTTGATTTAGGGTGTTGGAACTCTTAGTCTTGAATGTATGAATGACATGTGACTTTAAATGATGATATGAGAGACTTTTATGTGAAAACCTTGACTTAAGGGTAAGGTTAAAATTGTTGAAGTGTAAGCTGCAATGGTATCCTTCAAAGTAAAGGAATTATGGACTTAAGGTTAGTTGGCTGGAACGGTATCATATTAACACTTATGAAAGTCATCATGAGCTTCTTGTCTCCATTGTGAGGTAGCCCTAGTGGACCTTCCTTGGTAAGGTAAATGTGATTGGGTTATGAACGTGTTATTAAACCCTTTTAGGTGAACCGAATGTATGAATTACTCTATGAGAAAGAAGGATAGCACCGAGTGAGTATGGTAAGGGAGGTAGTTCTAGTTAAGTATGAGACTAGAATACAAAGAAGCCCTTCATATTCCTTAACCATGTGCCTACATGGGATGTGTCCAAGTTCTACTATTGGCAAGTAGAACAACCTCATCGGAGTAGGATAGAACTCCGGATTCCATGTCTTGCTATCATGGTCTATGTCGGTTATTGCCTATTCTCATCATGTGGAATACCTATTAGCATTAGAGAAGTTTATGAGGTTTAGGTGGTGGTATGGGACGCTACCTAGACATTGCAAAATAGACTTTGAAGGTGTTATGTGGAGTTCCTAGGTCTTGTCCAAGACCATTATTTGAATGTCCTTATGTGATGTATGAGTCTCTTAATGAACTAATGAACTAATGACTTATTTTAAGAATTATGTAAATGAATGAGTACCTAATCTAAAGTGGCTTAAGCATTCCTTAGCTAAAGTGTGAGGAGGACATGGAAGGATGATCTCTTCATGGATTATCTTTGGAAGTCTTGAGGATGACTCTAGTTAGGGAAGTTGGTGATTTTGTGGACATGATCTAAGCCTTAGGTAGTCTTATGGATTATTTAGGTAATCTTGAAGAGGTCACTATGGACGTTATCTTCTTGATTTACTTAAGTAGGTCTTTTGATAGCTTTGGGAAGAGAATGTCATATCATCTATGTGTTGGCGATTTAGTGGGAATGATTCTATCATAGGGAGTCTATAGGTTCTCTTGAGTGTGTGTGTAATGGACTGTATGGGCGGTCGCTTCACAACTGTGAGTGAGACTTAGAACTCACCTTTGGTAGAGGAATCTTACCTTGATGTTTATGATACTTTCTAAATATGTATGTGACTCATTATAAGTAATCTTAAGGGTTGTTTAGGCACATCTAGAAAGAGTGTATGGGCGGTCTCTCTTTGTGCGACTTAAGTGAATCTTAGGATAGCTTTGAGTGAGAAGATTACATGCTAAAGGGCGTCTAAAATGATGAACAAAGTGCTTCACTGTACAGTGAATTAACAGTGAATTTGGTTACTGTAATGTGACCTTTAAAAAATGCTAGTTTTGGTGGAGTGTTTTCTTATCTCTTCCTTAATTGATAAATGATGTTCTTATGATTAAAATATGATTTTTAAATGAAACGATGCATATTTCCGATAAATGTCTGTTTTCATGATTTTATGCATAATGGCATACTTAGTACATGTGGTTGTACTAATTCCATGCTTTTCTATATATATAGTTCTTGGTAGGTGAGGAGCATTGGGAAGTGAAGACTTGGACTTAGAAGATCGTTCAAGAGAAGTTGAAGTATGTCCTCACTTGACTCGAGGGCATATATGTCTTTTATGTTTTCTTTGAAGTATTGTAATAGACTATGTATTTCTATTTTCGTATTGAAGTATGGGCCGTGTCCCAAGTATTCTTGTGTCTTAAGATGATGAGATTGAGACTTAGTATTTCCTATTACTTTTATATGAAAGAGATTTTAAAGACTTTATTTTATTTTGTGAAAAGTTTTAATTCTGCACTACTTTTCACTATGTATATGCAATGAATGATATGAAAGGGCTTGTCTTAGACCTCCAATAGGTCGACGACGCCGGTTACAATCCAAGATTGTACCCTAACTTCTAGGGTATGGTTTAGGGTTGTGACAAGCTTGGTATCAGAGCATAGGTTGGTGGAAGTAGTTTTAGGAATCAAAAAGTCTCATCAAGTCACGTCTAGTAGAGTCTTGACCATTGGTGTGAGTCGCGACACAACTATGGGCGAGAGGCTATAGGACGATAGAGTTTCCCTTCCTTTCTACTCCTATGTACTGCGGTAGAGTAAATGTTATGATTATCCTTCTTATGAGTTTCCTTGTGTTTTCTAGGAGATGAATACTAGAAGGATGACCGCTAGAAGGTTGGAAGAGGAGAGGGTGAATGAGGAGATTCCTCCTCAAGTTGAGCAAGTTGAGCAAGTTCCTCATGGTGCTCAAGTGCCTCCCAAGGTGATCAAGTTCCTCATGTAGGAGGAGGTAATGAGGTTCCGGTGGTTCCCCCGGCATTGACTAGTCAAGAGATTAGAGAAGCTTTGATGGCTTTAGCTCAAGCCGTAACTACTCAAATCAATTTGAGTATGATGCTTGGGGTTGTGGAGAGCACTATGACATCTAGGTTAAGAGACTTTGTGAGGATGAATCCTCCTATATTTATTGGCTCTAAGGTAAATGAGGATACCCAAGAGTTCCTTGATGGAGTGTACAAGGTATTGAGTGCTATGGGGGTTACTCGAGAGAAAAGGCGGAGTTAGCGTCGTACCAATTGAGGGATGTTTATCAAATATGGTATACTCAATGGAAGGACAATAGGCCGGAAGGGTCGGGTCCTATTGAGTGGGAAGAGTTTAAGAAAGCTTTTCTTGGTAAGTACTTTCCCCGAGAGAGGAGAGAGGTTAAGGTGGAGGAGTTTATTAATCTCAAGCAAGGCAATATGAGTGTTGAGGAGTACTCTTTGAAATTCTCAACATTGTCTAGGTATGCCCCTTCTCTTGTGTCTAATCCAAGAGATGAAATGAGTCGCTTTGTTACCGGGGTAGCCAACTTAGTGATGGAGGAATGTCGTACCGCTATGCTACATGATGATATGACCTTAGCTAGACTCATGGTGTATGCACAATCTATTGAAGAGTGTAAACTTAGGAGGATGTCTAGAAGTTTGAACAGGAGTGTTGCTAGTGACCAAGAGCAAACTAGGTTTAAGAAGAGGGTTCAATCTCAAGAAGAATCTAGGAGTGCTAATTTCAAGGTGGAGAAAGGACGTGGTTCCAAGGATGGCAAGCCTACTTGTGCCAAGTGTGGAAAGAAACACTATGGTGAGTGTCTCGTGGGTACCGGAATCGCTTTGGTTGTGGTAAGGAAGGACATAAGGCTAGAGGTTGTCCTATGATTGCTTATAGAGGTAGAGAGGGTAAGCAAGTTGCTCCTAGTGTTCTTAAGGAGGATGTTCCAACAAAGAGGCATTTATATGAACTCCGTACTAGAGTTGAGAAGCCGGATGAGAGTAATGATGATGTTGGTAAGTTCTCTTTCTTTTGTTAATATATGAGTTCCTTCTAAGTGGGGGAGTATGGTTTGTAGATGGGATAGAATTCCTTGAATTGTTGCTTGTGCATGATGTTAGGAGTTATGTTGAGATTGAATTTCATTTGACCTCTTGCATTGTGTGTTTTATGAAGCTTTGAACATGTTGTAAGATATGTTTATCTGATGTTATCTTGCATATTAGCATGTTTATATTATAAATTGCTTAAGATTGCATTTTTGAAGAAAAAAATTAGTAGATTCACTGTAGCGTTAAGACTGTTTACTTTAATATTTTTGTAAGAATGACTATTTGATTCTTTGGTCTAAAATTGTTGTAATGTGGTTAGAACTGATATACATAAGCATGATATTGAATATAAAATGAGTTTTTACTATTTGGATTGAAGAATGTGAGTTTTGTAACATAATGAGTTATAGAATTGTTTTCTAGTTCTTGTTGTGTTTTGGATATCTTGACTATTTGAGATTGATGTTTTATTCTTAAATATGTGTTGTGTGATTTGGGTATGTGCTGCTATTTGAATCTCAAATCTTGGAAATGTTCGGAGAGTGGCAAGTGTCATTCGAGGAGGAATGTTGTCCAAGTGGGGGAGATTGAAAGACCTAAAAAATGACTTAGGTTAACTAGAGCCTAACATGTTGGTATTGATGTTTAAAGTCCTAAATGTGTCTAATGTGTGATATAAAGGCAGTAGCTAAAGTATTAGGTGTGTTGGAAGTCAAACGTCAAGGGACGACTAAGACGTTCGACGACTAAGTCACCTAAATGTTTCTTATGTGGTTCTATGTGTTTATGTGTGTTTCATGATGTTTTAAGGTTATTAATTTATTTATTATAGCATGAATAGGCAGTTTTTAAAGTTTCGTGAAGTTTGAAGGTCAAACGACCAAGAACGTCTAAGGCGTTCTAAAGATATGCCTTGAATTGACCTTGTACGGCTAGGCGTGTTTCGTCGAGTTTTATGTGTTCGTTTTGTATGAAATTTATGTGAGAGGTGTTAAACTCATAGACGATCGTATTTGGGTTTGAAACGTCTGGGAAAAGTATCCCCAAGGACCATCTAAGGGTCCTTGAGGAAGGACCCAAAATTGTTGGCATGGCAGTCCCTGGCAGACCCCAAACGACGGAGCAGTCGACGGCTCGTAGGCCTGTTGACGCCCCATCAAAGGGTGTCGTCCATGGGGACTTAACCATGGGAGGGAAAGGAGCTTTGTCAAGCTACTTTAACCACCAACGGTGGCCAGTGACGGCCCGTCATGGTGGTGATGCCCTGTCGAGGGCAGTCGTCGAGTGAACCTGTTTTCCTGCGCAGGTCTGCTGCCAAGCCAAGGGGTGAATCATAAATTCACCCCACTTCTAAATTAAGTCATTGGCGGTTTTTAAGGGTTTATTGGGTATTTTAATTAACTATATAAGTAGTTAACACCTTAAAGACTTGATTCATCTAAATTGAAAACCCAAAACTCTTAGAACTCTCTCAAAGACTCCATTGAAGTCCAAATTGAAGAAACAGTTTGGTGTGGCGTTTTGAGTGGAAATTCTTCATAAAAGTGAAGAATTATCATCCTTGAGGTATGGATTTTGATCCTTGAAACTTTTTTCATCAAGGAGCCCAACTCTCAAGATGTTTTTCAAAATTTTCTAAAGTGAATTGTCCAATTTCGGGATTCTACCATGGGTTCTTGCATAAACAATTTCTAAACATTGAATTATGATCTAATTGATATTGTATTGATGATTTTAACATAAATTACCTATGAACCCGTGTAAATTGATGAACCCTAGTTTTTGACTACTTATTGGGTTACTTGATATTAAGCTAATATTGTTGAATTGTTATGTAGTTTCTTATGGGCTTTCTAATGATATAAGAATTGTATTCAATTGATATATAATTGATCTTATATTGTTAAACCTAGATTGAATTGATGTTGTTTCATTGAGTTTTATGGTTATTGCTTTGAATTATCGTTCATGGCCATGGGTAAGAGCCTTGTGATGTTGAATTTGTTGATTTGGCATTGAATTGAAGTGTGGATGAGGGGATGAAGGTATGCTGCCCCATTTTCTTTAATTTCATAATTATACTTTGATTCTATTGTGATTGGTATGGTCCACTTATGGTGACGGTGTTATGTGTTTTACCTGCAATTGACATGGCCTTGTGGCGTTACTTTATGCAATATGATGAGCATGGCCTTATTGGCAACTACTTGAAGTAATGTCGCTATTTGTGTAGTTGATTATGTGAAGCATGAAATTATCTATATACATGTGAAGTCATATGTGTGTTCTTCTACTTATGTTGCCTTAAGTGATCATGTTAGACTATGACTTTGACATTATGAGTATAGTGTTAGGGTTAAGTCTTGGTTATTCCTACTTGGATTTGTGAGTCTATGTGGACTAGTTTAATGATTTTATGATGATATATAGGATGACTTGAAGATGTTGGGTTATTTCTAGGTGTTTCTAGAATGACTTGCATTATGAGTTCAAGTGAAGTATGTGATGTCTTGTTTTGGTTGACTTGTATATCTTGCTTGATGTATATATGATTATGAATATGTGATGTCTTGATTTAGGGTGTTAGAACTCTTAGTCTTGAATGTATGAATGACATGTGACTTTAAATGATGATATGAGAGTCTTTTATGTGAAAACCTTGACTTAAGGGTAAGGTTAAAATTGTTGAAGTGTAAGCCGTAATGGTATCCTTCAAAGTAAAGGAATGATGGACTTAAGATTAGTTGGCTGGAAAGGCATCATATTTACACTTAGGAAAGTCATAATGAACTTCTTGTCGCCATTGTGAGGTAGGCCTAGTGGACATTCCTTGGTAGGATAAATGTGATTGGGTTATGAACCTGTTATGAAACCCTTTTATGTGAACCGAATGTATGATTTACTCTATGAGAAAGAAGGATAGCACCGAGTGAGTATGGTAATGGAGGTAGTTCTAGTTAAGTATGAGACTAGAATACAAAGAAGCCCTTCATATTCCTTAACCATGTGCCTACATGGGATGTGTCCAAGTTCTACTATTGGCAAGTAGAACAACCTCATCGGAGTAGGATAGAACTCCGGATTCCATATATTGCTATCATGGTCTATGTTGGTTATTGCTTATTCTCATCATGTGGAATACCTATTAGCATTAGAGAAGTTTATGAGGTTTAGGTGGTGGTATGGGACGCTATCTAGACATTGCACAATAGACTTTGAAGGTGTTATGTGGAGTTCCTAGGTCTTGTCCAAGACCATTATTTGAATGTCGTTATGTGATGTATGAGTCTCTTAATGAACTAATGAACTAATGACTTATGTTAAGAATTATGTAAATGAATGAGTACCTAATCTAAAGTGGCTTAAGCATTCCTTAGCTAAAGTGTGAGGAGGACATGGAAGGATGATCTCTTCATGGCGTATCTTTGGAAGTCTTGAGGATGACTCTAGTTAGGGAAGTTGGTGATTTTGTGGACATGATCTAAGCCTTAGGTAGTCTTATGGATTATTTAGGTAATCTTGAAGAGGTCACTATGGACGTTATCTTCTTGATTTACTTAAGTAGGTCTTTTGATAGCCTTTGGGAAGAGAATGTCATATCATCTATGTGTTGGTGATTTAGTGGGAATGATTCTATAGGGAGTCTATAGGATCTCTTGAGTGTGTGTGTAAGGGATTGTATGGGCGGTCGCTTCACAACTGTGAGTGAGACTTAGAACTCACCTTTGGTAGAGGAATCTTACCTTGATGTTTATGATACTTTCTAAGTATGTATGTGACTCATTATAAGTAATCTTAAGGGTCGTTTAGGCACATCTAGAAAGAGTGTATGGGCGGTCTCTCTTTGTGCGACTTAAGTGAATCTTAGGATAGCTTTGAGTGAGAAGATTACATGCTAAAGGGTGTCTAAAATGATGAACAAAGTGCTTCACTGTACAGTGAATTAATTCACTGTAACAGTGAATGTGGTTACTGGTTACTGTAATGTGACCTTTAAAAAATGCTAGTTTTGGTGGAGTGTTTTCTTATGTGTTCCTTAATTTCTAAATGATGTCCTTATGATTAAAATATAATTTTTAAATGAAAAGATGCATATTTCCAATAAATGTCCATTTTCATGATTTTATGCATAATGACATACTTAGTACATGTGGTTGTATTAATTTCATGCTTTTCTATATATCTAGTTCTTGGTAGGTGAGGAGCATTGGGAAGTGAAGACTTGGACTTAGAAGATCGTTTAACAGAAGTTGAAGTATGTCCTCACTTGACTCGAGGGCATATATGTCTTTTATGTTTTCTTTGAAGTATTGTAATAGACTATGTATTTCTATTTTCGTATTGAAGTATGGGTCGTGTCCCAAGTATTCTTGTGTCTTAAGATGATGAGATTGAGACTTAGTATTTCCTATTACTTTTATATGAAAGAGATTTTAAAGACTATGTTTTATTTTGTCAAAAGTTTTAATTCTGCACTACTTTTCACTATGTATATGCAATGAATGATATGAAAGGGCTTCTCTTAGACCTCCCAGAGGTCGACGACGCAGGTTACAATTAAAGATTGTACCCTAACTTCTAGGGTATGGTTTAGGGTTGTGACATGAATGGACTGCAACACAATTTGCTAAGCATATCTCAGATGTGTGGCAAAGGAAATAAAGTAATATTTACTAAGGATGAATGCAGAGTGGTAAACACAACCTATGAGGAACTGGTACTTCGGGAAAGAGACACAAGAATGTATACATAACTGAAATAATGAGTCCAGAAAATTCACTCACATGCCTTAGTGCTCTCCCTGACAATTCCCTTCTATGGAACAAAAGATTAGGACACATTAGCCTCTGTACAATTAACAATTTAATCACAAATGATCTGGTCAGAGGATTACCTGAAAATAAACTGGAAAGTGAACAGTTCTGTGGAGCTTGTGCTAAAGGAAAACAAACTAAGTCCTCGTTCAAACCAAAAGGAATGGTTAGCACAACTAAACCTCTAGAAATTCTTCACATGGATCTCTATGGTCCCATGTGTGTGCTAAGTAGAGGAGGCAAAAATATATCCCTGTAATTGTTGATGACTACTCAAGGTTCACTTGGACTTTATTTTGGCAACAAAGGGTGATACTTACGAAACCTTTGAAATATTTGTAAAACTGGTCCAGAAGAAACTCAATACAGAGGTGATAAACATCATATAAGACCATGGGTTAGAATTCAAAAACTCTAAGTTTCTGAACTTCTGCACTACCAATGGAACTGATCATAATTTCTCCGCACCAAGAACTCCACAGCAAAACGGTGTGATTGAACGCAAGAACAAAACACTAGAAGACATTGTATCTAGCAACCTACCTATTGAGAAGAGGCAATAAATAGTGCATGCTATCTCATAAATAGAGGTACATTAAGGGCATTCCTAAACAAAACCCCATATGAGTTACTAATAGGGAGGAAGCCTAGTCTTGCACACCTTCGTCCATTTGGATGCACCTATTATGTATACAATAATGGAAAAGATAACTTGGGAAAATTTGATGCAAAAAGTGATGAAAGAGTGTTTTTGGGATAATCAGTGCAAAGCAAAGCATACAAAATACTTAACAAAAGACCAAATCAAGTGGAAGAAAGCATGCATGTTATCTTTGATGAAGGACAAATAAAAACAGATGAAGGTATAGTAGAGCAACCTGGTAATCTTGGCATACATCCTTCAAAATAAATAGAAGATATACAATCTGACGAGGATAACACAGATGAACAACTCATTCACGAAACTAAAAACACACCAACAGAGGTAGAAACAGAAACCCAGACCCTCTAACATCTGATTCTACCCAAAATCTTCAAGCTCACAGTTGGAAACATAAAAGCTCACATCCCATACAAAACATTCTCACCCCTTTGGACTCAGGAATACATACTAGATCAAAACAACAAAATATGTGCGCTTTTTCAGCATACTTATCGTTAGTTGAGCCCAAAAATATTAAGGAAGCCTTGGGAGATCCCGATTGGATTTTGTCCCTACAGGAGGAACTGAGTCAATTTGAGAGAAGTAAAGTCTGGAACCTGGTTCCCATAACACATAATAGATTTGTGATAGGTACCTCGATGGGTTTTCAGAAACAAGCTAGATGAACAAGGACAAATCACTAGAACAAGGCAAGATTAGTTGTACAAGGCTACAATCAGGAAGAAGAAATTGATTATGATGAAACATTTGCTCCCGTAGAAATAATGGAAGCAATAAGGATGTTGATCGCATTTGCAGCCCACATGGAGTTCAAACTTTATCAGATGGATATCAAAAGTTCTTTTTTAAATGGCTTTTTTCAAGAAGAAGTGTTTGTGAAACAGCCCCCTGGCTTTGAGGACCCAACGAACCCTAAACATGTTTACAAACTGGAAAAGCACTATATGGGCTGAAGCAAGATCTACGAGTATGGTATGATCGTCTATCCACGTTTCTTCTAACACATGGTTACTCATATGGGAAGTTTGACAACACGCTATTCCTTCGAAAGAAAGGTTCCAATCTACTCATTGTACAAATTTATGTCAATGATATCATATTTGGAGGGACTGATGCCTCACTTGGAGTCGAGTTTTCTAAGTTAATGAGTAGTGAATTTGTGATGAGTATGATGGGTGAATTAACCTACTTCTTAGGTCTCCAAATCCAGCAGTCTCCAACAGGAACATCAATTTCATCAGCAAAAGTATATTAAAGAATTACTGAAGAAGTTTGATATGCATGAAGCAAAGACTATTGATTGGTACTACAACAAAGCTTGATAAAGATGAACCAGGTTCTCCAATAAACGATATAAAACATAGATGGATGATTGGATCTCTCTTATATCTAACGGCGAGCAGACCTGACATAGTGTTTAGCATTGGACTTTGTGCACGATTTAAGTCATTTCCTAAGGAATCCCATCTCAAGGTTGTCAAAAGAATATTTAGGTACCTTAAGGGCTCTGTGAACCTGGTACTATGGTATCCATCAGGTGGCTCTTTTGATTTAATAGGATTTGCAGATGCCGACTATGATGGTTACTTGGTTGACAAAAAAAGTACATCGGGAATGGCACACTTCTTGGCCTCATGTCTTGTTTCATGGGCAACCAAAAAACAAAACGCAGACGCACTATCTACGACTGAAGCTGAATATGTAGCAACTACTGCATGTTGTTCCCAATTGTTATGGATCAAACAATAACTAGAAGATTTCGGAGTCAATACTGGTTGTATCGCCATCATGTGCGATAACACAAGCGCCATCAACATGGCTAAGAACCTAGTTCAACACTAACGCACCAAACATATTGACACCCGACATCACTTTCTTAGAGATAACGTTGAAAAGGGTCTTATAGTCATGACCTTCTGCAATACCGAGGACCAGGTCGCTGATATATTCACCAAAGCACTTGGAAGAGAGACTTTTCTTAAAAAAATTCTATCCTTGGGGCTTGTGTTTCAGGACTAAATAAAAAGAATCACTACATTATGAACCAGGTACTCATCACAACAAGTATGCACAACTTATCAAACTACTACTAGACTCATAAAGCATTAATTTTTGTCTGAACACATATCCCAAGCACCTGGTGCTTCTATTCAAAACTCCTTATCCATTCAACATTATTTTTCTATTTTGGCGGGAAAAACATATCATGAAAATATCATTAACTCGTCTTGATTTGACAATCGTCTCTTCAACTTCTCCAGAATTCAGAAATCCTACATATCAAGAAACCCTTCCTTTCTTCTCCCAATCCCAATTTTTTTTTTATTTTCCTCTTCCCAAACTACTCTCCCAAAACCCACACCATAATCATCATGGCCCTCTCTATTCACCTAGTCGACTACTCTGACAACGATGAACCCATGCTCACACCGGAAAAACAATTCTCTCCCCAACCATCCCAGGCCATCTCTCAGGGGGAAGATGTTCTCACCCCCACTCCCCTACATCTGCCCATCAAATCCCTGAACAACGAATTGTACAACTACCATCACCCTCTGTGTATCCTCCACATACTTTCTCACATGAAACCCCATCTTCCCAGCACCTATTCTATCTCCTGAAACACCCAGCTCTCCTACCAACAAAAACCCTATCTCTTCTCCACAGAATGTGACCGTCCCTCTTACCCCCTCTGAAATTCCTTAGAACTTCCCTTCCCCACCAAAAAAATTGGGTCCTCGACGACCTCGCAAACATATGCACTGAAACAAGTGGTTGATAGGACTCCCCGCACTAGAAGTGTGAGTCACGCTCGACTTCAAATACTCGTCGATTCAAGCTCAAAATGTCACCGGACCGGTAAGTTCACCATTCGCACTCCTAAAACCCCGATTATTCTCGATACTACTGAAGAGGGTAGCGAATCGGTGCACTCATCTAATCCCCCCCCCCATCTTAAACCCGAACTAAAAATGAAATCAAGTTTCTTGTCATGGGAAACGAGGAATATTAAAAATTCACTCCGAAGTTAAGGAAATTCCGGTAATTAAAAAACTATTTGTGTTTGCTTACTTTTCAAGGTGGGTAGATGTGTTCTTGCACACTGGGGAAATGGTTTGTGATAATGAAGTGGTTGAATTTTACACTAACCTGAATATTTTGGACAAAATAGTGGTGTCCTCTTCTGTTAGAGGCGTGGCTATAGTGTTTGACAAAATAAAATTAGGGGAAATACTTCTTATACCATGTGTGGGACTGTCTGACTATAACTGGACTAAAGAGAACAATTTTTCTCTTACCCACTAAGTTTACTCAGGGAAGGGTTAAGGTTTGTCCGAGAAAAATGTTGAAAGGTGAGATGTCCCCATTTCATAAGCTAGTTTTTGAATTGGTGCATAAGGGTATAGTGCATCGGGGTGAACAACGACATGATTGGGAATGCTTTAGACAATATGAATCACATTGACTAGCCTTCTCTTATAATCACTCACATGGACAGAGTTGTTGATCCTAAACGACCTCATCAATTGGCCTTTGGAAACTTGTTGTCTACTGTGTTTAGGAGCTTTGGTGTACCACTAATGGATGGGATACCACTTAATAGGAATGGTATGTTCACTAAGTCAACTCTTGTTGAATGTAGAATGTTGGATGAGGCAGACCAGGTTCGCAGTGCTCCTCCTCGTGTTGATGGGTTTGTTGCTTATTTTGTCAACTAACTTAACCTGGCCAAGGCTGAGAATGAGGAATTGAAACATGAAGTTCTTACACTACAGGCAAAGTTGGCTGCGTCTCAGGGGGAAGTTTCGTGCCTCAATGATCAACTCATTAAGCAAAAAAGTGAGAATAACTTGTGTATGTACAATCTGCTACACCTCCTTGCCTCCTCTTCCACTCCTACTGCTTCCAAGTTCTCTTCTTCTTAGCTTATCTTGTTTCCTGTTCAGACAGAATTGTTTTTTTCTTTTTGCTGTTTTGCTCAGAACTTTGTTATAGTGGTGGTTTATTGCTGTTGTGTGAAATTTTGGATTCTATTTGTTTTGTTTTCTTTGATACTAGCTTGAATGGGTAATATCGTAGACTATTATCACTAATGCTATGGTGTTCTTCTGATGTATCTGTCTTGAGTTTTTATTTTCTGCTCATTTAGTCTTTTTGAGATGTCAAAAGGGGGAAGTCATTGAGATGAATATGACGTGTGCACATACATATGAATCAACATTGTGTTTGTCATCATCAAAAATGGGGAATTTGATGAGAACTAATACCACATACCTATAATTATTTTTTATGATGACAAGTGAACCAAGTACACGAGTAGCAATAAGTAATGTGCAGTTATAATGAAGGCCGATATATCAGGGGAAAATAAGGAAAGAAACAAAGTCATTGCTATTTATGGAAATAAAGGAAAAAGGGGTTTTTTGCCTAGAAGTCACAAATAAAAGACAAAACCTTTTCAGAAAAGGGCTTTCTCTTCACGCGTAGAAATTGACAAATCCTTTTCCATATTGAAGACAATGACGGAAAACATAAATAAACAAATCCTTGTCATATTGAAGACGATGTCAACAAAGTGCATGAAGAGCGACTCTATAAACAGAGAAGCCAAGATAGGAAAAGCAATCTTTGCAATTTACAGAGAAGGGAAGAAAGCGGAAGAAAGAGAGAGCAACAACAAAGATTCTTTTGTAAGTTTTTTGAGTTTGTAAAAAAGAAGTGGGTTTGACTTCATGTAGAGTGAGAATTTGTGAGTTTGTAAACAAGAAGTGGGTTTGGCTTCTTGTGAGATTATTAGATCGATTATTGTTAATCGATAGTAGTTGAGAGTTGTGATTGATAAATTGTAATTGAGAAAATCAAATAAAACAGAGGTTGAGTTTTTCCTTCCTTGAGTGAGGAAGGTTTTCAATAAATGTATTGTTTTATTTAGGGATAATTCATAAGTACCCCCTCAACCTATGCCCAAAATCACAGAGACACACTTATACTATACTAAGGTCATATTAACCCCTGAATTTATTTTATAAATAATTTTATACCCCTTTTTGTCCTACGTGACACTATCTTGTGGGCCCAGCGTGTGTTGACATTTTTTTCAAACTAGTGCTACGAAGACCGAAAAGGGGTAGAAAATTATTTATAAAATAAGTTCAGGGGGTAATAGGACCTTAGTATAGTATAAGTGTGTCTCAGAGATTTTAGGCATAGGTTGAGGGGGTACTTATGCATTTTTCATTTTATTTAAGCTCTATCTTAGGCAAATATTCAAGAACCTTGTTCTTGATATAGGGGTAAGGTTTCTTCAGTTATCATGATAGTTTAAGTGTGTAAGTGATTTTTCTGTATAAGTTCGGGGGAAATTTAGGTCTTTTCCCATTCATAATAATGTCATTACTTTTACATGTGCACCATGTGATGTCGATATTCATAATGTCAAATTTCAAAAGACATTGAGGCGAATTAAGTGTATTCTAAAAACTTTTAATAATTATTACATATTGTGTTGTGTGTGGCATGCATGCCATGCAGTAATTAATAATTCAATTTTATACTTGTAATCTTAAAATTACACTAGCTAGGTACGTTTACAGGTAAGAAATACATATATAGTAGCTCAAAATTACTTGGTGATGACTGTTTCTACCTGCCTAGTAACTTAACTATCTTATAAATAATATATGGTAGTACTATAATTATTTAACTATTTAGTGTATAGAAATTTCATTTTTATATTTTCCATGATCAAGCAAAACTCATCGGGATCTCCCGATTCGTTAGCTTTTAGTTATTCTTCCCTTGATGTTATCGATTATTTAATTCAACGATTTCTAGCTACCTACTTCTTCTGATACTTTAAAATATACAAAATGAACAATGGATGGAAACAAGTGTTGTTCATCTTCTATTCCACATATTTAGAACAAAACTTTGAAGAACTTGGTAAGACGCAACAAAGTTTAAGAACATTTTGATAACTAGAAAATTAAAACTAGTAGAGAAACTACAATCAGAAACAGATTAGGAAAAATATAAATTTTTCTTAAAAAAGAATTGTTTTCAATTTGTGTTTAAAGAATCTTACTGATTTCAACAAACTTTGTAGAAACATGAAGTTACCAAAGTTTAATGAACCAGTGAAGTACAGAAGAAGAGAAATTAATTCACAAATTTAAAATCTGTAACACATACCAGAATTTGGGAAAACAGAAAGAAGATCAAGCCCACTGAATGCACAATGTCTCCTTAAGAAAATTATTCTCCTCTAGCAGCCGTGTTTGATTTAGAATATGTCCTCCCAGGATAGAATGATCTCAATCACCACTGTATTTGATAACCAAAACGCTAGTGTCAGCAAGCCACTCGACGGCAGTAAAGTACACTTAGAATACTAGATTTAGTAGAAGTAGAAGAAGTCCAAAAAATTCAATATTTAAAATGAGAGGAAATCCCTCAATTTATAGAAAATAAAGGATAGTGCGAAAATGTTCTTATTGTGCCTTACCAGAAAGGTCACAAACCTTTGGAAAAGTCACAATCTTTCAGAAAGGTCGTCACCTTTCATAAAAGTCATAACTTTTCATAAAAGTCACAACTTTTCATAAAAGTCGCAACCTTTGATAAAAGTCGCAACTCCTCATAAAAGTTGCAACTCTTCATTTTCCATTCACACCTTTTAAAACCCAACAATCCCCTGCATGAATTGAGAATGACTCCAAGACAAAGAAGGACAAGTATGTGTACTTTACAAGCAATAATTAATTGCATCTGGATAAGTAGGGTTTCCCCCTTGGACTTTCCGTAGTTAACATGTCGGATATACTCGGTCATTCGGTAGATGTGATATCTTTGAATTGTCGAGATTCGATGTATACCTATCCAACCATATGTCATACCATTAACCCTTTACCATTTATGGTTCTTACGGTTTCGTTTCAGTCATGAACACCTCCTAGTATCATGAATGTATAGAGAATAGGCTTTTGAAAATAATTCTCTTTGAAGCGGCTTACACTTAACGCTCACATAGGTGATTTGTAATTGTGTTATCACGTAGATACTCTATTTGGTCAACTCTGCCAAATTTAGCAACTCATTAAAACTATTAACCTTTATTAACACATTAACAAGCCTTAATGTTGTATTCTTGTTCATGAGCATTGTCTTCATCATGAGAACTTATTAGTTAGTTGACAATGTCGAACCGTCATTCACAACTTTATTTTTCTCCTTGAATCTAGATCTCGGGATCTCTAGTCTGCTAGATAGAGTTACCGCCATGATGACGTGTCCTAAGCCGTAAATTCATTCTCTTAGATGATCTTTAAACTTTCTCTCTAGTTAGGTCTTTATGTAAGTGGATCCGACACATTATCCTTTGACTTTACATAGTCAATTCTGATAACTCCACTAGAGAGTAATTTTCTAACTGTATCATGTCTATGTCTTATATGACGAGACTTTCCGTTATACATCATGCTCCATGACCTACCTATTGCATTTTAACTATCAAATTGTATGCATACTAATGCCAATGGTTTGGGCAAAAAAAAATATCTATCAAGATATTTCGGAGTCTTTCAACTTATTCACCGACCTTAACTTGAGCACCTAGCTCAAAGATCATTATAGACCTAGCGATACATGTCTCTTTTGAAATATTTTCAAGAGACTGCTACTCTACCAAGAGTAAATATATATCCACTTGTGGATTTTACTTCATTTGTCCGGTGATGAAATTTGCATCACTATATCCTTTCAACGTTGCTGGATATTGTTATAATGCAAGACATAATTTTAAGTATTTTTATAATACTCCAAAACTCTATTTATTGACATTTAATGAGTGTCATGGGATCACTTGTGAACCGACTCAGTTTATTTATAGCAAATGTTATATCTGATCGCGCACACTTCATGATATACATTATACTTTCCAATACTCTAGCACAATCCAATTGTGAGTCACTTTCGCTTTCACTATTTTGAAATGCAAAACTCACATTTATTGGAGACTTGAAAATATTGACATCAGAATATTTGAACTAGTCAAGTACCTTTTCAATGCAATAAGACCGTGAAAATGCTAAACATTATGGAGTTCTAAGGATTCTTATACCTAAGATCGCATCAGCAACTCCAAGATTTTTCACTTCAAGCTTGCTTTCTAACACACGTTTAGTATAATTTATGTCATTATTGTCTCTATTGATGATCAACATATCACCAATATACATACAAACAATGACCTTGTGATTTTAATGTGAACACATTTATCACTTTCATCATTCTTAAATCCATTTACCAACATGGTTTGGTCAAATTTCTTATGTCATTGTTTGGGTGGTTGTTTTAGTCTATAATGTGATTTAACAAGTTCACACACTTTCTTTTATTTACCAGGAACCACAAAATCCTCGGGTTGTTCCATGTAAATTTCTTCCTCCAATTCTCCATTTAAGAGAGTTGTTTTCACATTTATTTGATGAATTTTGAGGTCATATACCACAACTAATAATATTAGCATTCGAATGGATGTAATTCTAGTTACTAACCAGTATATATATCGACAAGATCAAAACCTTATTTTTGTATAAAGCCTTTGACACAAAGTCTTGCTTTATATTTGTCAACAGTTCCATCAACTGTTATTTTCCTTCTAACGATTCACTTTGAACCCAAGGGTTTATTTTCTGGAAGAAGATCAATTAACTTCTAATATGGTTGCTCGAGATTGCATCAATCTCACTATTGACACCATCTTTTCAAAGGATGAGTCTACAGATAACACAAGAAATGTTACAAAATCATATTCAAAGGAAGTAAATGTCCTTTGACATTTACTACGCCTCTAGATCTCTTTATTAAGTACATTCTCCTTTTTCCTTTCCAATGTCTTTTAGATCCTTCTCTAGACTACTCAAATCTAATTTTACAGTCCACAGTCATAGATCTTATTTTAATCCTTTTAGGAATAGGAACTTAGACTTTGGCTAGACACCACCACAAATTGAAATATTTCAAGTTGGATTTGCTTCCTTTGAATTTATCATATGGAATAGATTGTGTCCTAAACAAACAAAATTGCTTTCTTTCTGAAAAGACAACACTTTTTGGTGTTCTGTTTTGCAGTAACGCTAGTTCCTCCACACAATTTTTGTGGTAAATCCAAACTTATAAATAATGCATCCATCATTTCTTTCAACGTTTGATTTTTCATTAGATTGAGGTGAATAGGGCATCAGTTTGATGGATAATTCCACTTTCCAAACATATTTCTGTACAAGGAAATTTATCATCTCCATTTTTATTACTTCTTATCTTTTTCCCAACTGATTTTCAACTTCAATATTATATTGTCTAGACGTTTCTATTGATTCATCCTTAGCATACAACAAATAAACATAGTCATTTCTAAAGCAATTGTCAACAAAAGTAACGAGATACTTTTTTCCACCACGAGATAACATTGACTTCACATCACAAATGTCAGTGTAAATCAATTCTAAGGGATTAAAATTCCTTTCAACAGATTTATAAGAATGCTCAGCATACTTAAATTCCACACAAACTTGATATTTTTATTTATTGCACTCAAAGTTAGACAAAACTGTAAGAATTATTATTATTTATTATTAATTATTTCTTACTTATGACTCAAGTTTACTTGTAATTCAAGTAATACCATAAATAGTATTTAATAAGGAATATATCTCGTCCGTACATTGGTTACTTGATGGACGTATCAGATTAAATCATAAGCTCTATAAATTGGTCCTCCCTCCACCCATTAGGGTTAACCACATATTCTCTACATTAATTCCATCGCTGAAGGTTGTGGTAACATAAAGTTAGGGCAAGGAGGTAGAAACTATTTTACGACTAACGCTTTCGCTTTTCTATGTGATGATGTCTTCCTCATCAGGTATGTGCTCCTAACGATCTCTATATAATATTATCGTGTTCAAGATCCTGATATTATGTTATAAAATATTTAATCTTACATGTGGCATCAGAGCCTGGATTATTTGAACATACAATCTTCATAAATTATATAGCCACATCAGCCTTGATAGGGTAATAAAGAGTAATTACCGCCCACTATTCCTAAATAAATAAATAATTATGTTTTGTTTCAGATTGCACAAATTCTGAAAATTTTAATTTCTCCCATAATGTAATAATTATGTTCCCTTGTAAATTGTGCAATAAATAAAAGTGATCGTTATATTAAGTAATAAATAATATGTGTGTACTTAGTGCAATATAGTTTGTTAGTCATCAAAGTGACCAAACTAGAAAAATAATGTTTAACATATAATATTTATGTTCACTTGGCATATGTGGATAAGTACAATTCATTTTAATTTTTTTGCACATTCAATATTCCAAGAGAAACTGGGTTTGATTTTTCAACTTGATGCATGTATTATATTTCTATAGTTTGTTAGTCACCAAAGTGACCAAACTAAAATGCTTAAAATTATGCACATGCACAAAATTTTATGATATTATGTGTGTTTTGTATATTTATATAGTTTTTTAGTCATTAAAGTGGTCAAACTAGAGAAATTAACGTCTACACATATCATATTTATGATCACTTGATGCATGTATTATGTTTCTATAGTTTGTTACTCACCTAAGTGGCCAAACTAAAATGTTTAAAATTATTCACATGCACAAAAAATTATGTTATTATGTGTGTTTTGTATTTATATAGTTTGTTAGTCACCAAAGTTGTCAAACTAGAGAAAATTAACGTTTACACATATCATGTTTATGATCACTGATGCATGTATTATGTTTCTATAGTTTGTTAGTCACCAAAGTGGCCAAACTAAAATATTTAAAATTATTCACATGCACAAAATTTTATAAGATTATGTATGCATTTGTATTCATATAGCTTGTTAGTCACCAAAGTGGTCAAACTAGTATGGTTAAGAAAAATATGCACTCATAAAATTGTCATTTATCTATGAAAGTTAATTAAATGCCTATATTGAAAAATAAATAGATAAATTGACTTTCACTATTGCTAGAACTTAAAAAGTTTTACCCAAAGGTGAATCTATCATTCTACGAATATTGAAAATTATGAGGTAAATTAATATTTTCAATCAAATATATATTGTATATCCAAAGATGTCGTATATGTTTGGTTAAAATTATTTAATTGCTTATTAAAGATTTTTAAAAAATGTCATTTAAATTATGATAGTGTGTCGTAGTATCTACCCAAAGGAGAAATACGATGTACTTTTATCATTTTACTGAATTCACATTATTTGTTTGATATGTGAGCATGCATATCTATTTGCAGTTATTCCTCTTCATTCGCATGCTTCGGCTGTTACTGTGTTCAATGAATTGAACTTCTCTGAATGGCATGAACAAGTCCAGTTCTACTTAGGTGTGATGACTCTTGACTTGGATCTGCTAAATGACAAATCCACTGCCATTAATAATAACAACAGTGATGATGAGAAGTCTTTTCATAAATAGTGGGAGCGCTCTAACAGATTGAGATTTATGTTCATGCAAATGATTGTTGCTAACAATATTAAAAGTACTATTCCACAAACAGAAAGTGTCAGGCAATACCTGAAGTTTGTGGAAGAACGTTTTCTCTCTACTGATAAGTCTCTCGCTGGTAAACTAATAACTGAACTGACGACCATGAAGTTTGATGGATCGTGTAGTATGCAAAATCGTATCATTGAGATGACTTACATTGTAGCAAGACTTTGGACCTTGAGAATGAAAATGGATGACACCTTATTGATTCAGTTTATTCTGAACTCATTGCCTCTTGAGTATGGACAATTCAAATTATCTATAACACTATTAAGTATAAATGGGATGAAAGTGAATTATCCAGTATGCTTACTCAAGAGGAGTCAAGACTTAAGAAACAAGGAGGTCATTACATTAACCTCATGGGTCAAGGAGCTTGTAAAGCACTTAAAATGAAAGTCAACAAGTTTAAGAAAAATAAAGCACCTGCTAAAGTTTCACAAGATGCTCATAAGAAACTCAAGGCTGATGTGTGTCGGTTCTGTAAATGGAAAGACACTATCAGAAAGATTGCCTGAAATGTAAAGTTTGGTTTGAAAAGAAAGGTACATTTAGTGCTTTTTTATGTTTCAAATCAAATTTAGTAGAAGTTCCTAACAATACTTAGTGGCTTGATTCTGGTGCAACTACTCATGTATCCACTATGTTGCAAAGATTCAATACGATCCAAACTACGAATCCAAAAAAAAAAAATTGTTCATGGAAAATCGTATGAAGACTAAAATTGAAGGTATAGGGACTAATCGTTGATCTTGGAGACTGAACATCACCTTGATCTATTACAGACACTTTATGTTGCTTCAATTTCTAGGAATTTGATTCTCTTTCAAGACTTGATATTTCTGGATTTAATTTAAAGTTTGGACATGGTTATTTCAATTTATATAAGAATACTATTTTTATGATTTTGGTGTTCTTATTGAGGATTTATATAGATTGAAACTCGATAATAACTAGACGTAGTTCACTAAATGGAAGTTCTGCTTATTTATGGCATAAACATTTGGGTCATGTATCCAAAGAACGATTAAAAAGATTAGTAAAGAATGAAGTTCTTGCGAATTTGAATTTTGCTGATCTTAATATATGTTTGGATTGAATTAAAGGAAAGTAAACCAAACATACCAAGAAAGGTACCACAAGGAGCACTCAACTTCTTGAAATGCACACTGATATTTGCGAACCTTTTTATGTTTCATCTTTTGATGGAGAAAAATATTTTATCACCTTTATTGATTATTTTTCACGTATGAATTTATCTATTTGTTGAAATAAAAATCTCAAGCAGCGGACACTCTCAAAGTATACGTTAATGAGATTTAAAGACAATTAGATAGAAAAGTGAAAATCATTAGGTCAGATAGAGGTGGTGAATATTATGGAAATTGCAACGAATCAGAACAATGTCTAAGTATATTTGCAAAATTCCTTGAGAATGGTAAAGTTGGTGGGAGTGTTGAACGACAAAGTGGGAAAATTAATGAGGTAAGGATAAATATTTCATTTTCCATGAATGTACCTATTTCCACACCAATCACAAATGTTGTTCCTCTTGTTAAAGAACACTTTGACAGTGTTGAACAATATTTGGGTGAAACACTTCAAGAAGGAACTAACTCAAAAATATCTGACGCAAATGAACCACAAACAATGTCATAAAGAAAATCGGTCATTATGTGATTTATTTGCAAGAGTCAGATTTTAAAATTGGAATTAATAAAGATTCATTTTCGCAAGCCACAGAAAATAATGAGTCTGATAAATGGATTGATGTCATGAATGAAGAGTTAAAATCCATAGAATACAACAAAGTCTGGGATCTTGTTCAAATACCAAAAAGTTCTAAAATAATCGAGTGTACATAGGTCTTTAAGACCAAACGTGATTCAAATGGTTATATTGAACGATATAAAGCCATACTTGTTTCTAATGAATACACTAAAAAAGGGAGGCATTGATTACAAAGAGACCTTTTCACCAGGCTCAAAGAAAGATTCATTAAGAATTGAACTGTCTTTCTTAATGTACCAAAACATCAGTGGGAGTAAGTTTACATTTTTAGCATATATGTTGATGACATTTTACTTGTTGCTAATGATTTAGGTATAATTGCGTGAGACAAATGAGTTTCCCTCTATGAAGTTTGAAATGAAAGATATGGGTGAGACATCCTATGTGATAAGGATAAAAATATTCCATGATAGATCACAAGAATTATTGGGTATGTCTTAAAATGACTATATCAAAAAAGTTGTAGAGAGATTTAACGTGAACAATTGTTAAGCAAGAATAGTTCGTATTTCAAAAAAAAATATGGACAAATTTAATCTCATGTTATGCCCAAAGAATGATGTAGAACGAAAGAAAATGGTCTCAATTCCTTAAATTTCTATTGTTGAAAGTTTGATGTATGTTCAAACTTGTACAAGACCATATATTAGATTTGTGGTCAGAATGTTAAAAAGATGTTAAAGTAATCCTAGAATGAATCACTGTAAAACTGCAAAGAAAGTTTATGGCATGTTATGAATTCACAATTCATACATTATGGTTGCGAAACTTTATTTCAGGACTTGGGGTTGTCGACACCATTACCAAGCCGCTGAAAATTTATTGTGATAATGCTGCAGCAGTATTCTTCTCCAAGAATGATAAGTACTCCAAATGTATCAAACATATGGAATTAAAGTACTTTACTGTCGAGGAAGAAATTCGAAAACAAAGAGTGTTACTTAAGAATATTAGAACCGATCTCATGATTGCAGATCTGTTAACAAAAGGCTTACAACCAAAGACATTTAAAGAACATGTTCAAATAATGGGTCTTAGTTGTACTTATGATTGATACATTTATGATGTTTTTACACTCTGAGCTCAAATTATGTGTTTCTGATATACATTAATGAACATCTTGTTTTTCATAATGGTGTACACATTATTATTTTGAGAAATTACAAGATGAGTCTCTATGAGAAATTAATGTGGACCGTAATGTTATATGTTTCTATAGCTTATGAACCTAGTATGATAAGTTGCTAATGTAGTAGTATATGGAAGGAAGTATATACTTAAAATTTATGTACAACCGCCATAACTCGCATTAGTAGTTTGTTGTATTATGGTATGTATGATGGACATTATAGAAGAGATCTATTGTATGCGCAACTAATGTTTATTAAATATTAATGTTATATGATTATTGGGCCAAGTGGCAGAATGTAAGAATTATTATTATTTATTATTTATTATTTCTTACTTATGACCCAAGTTTACTTGTAAACAAAGTAATATCATAAATAGTATTTAATAAGAAATAGATCTCGGCCGTACATTGGTTACTTGATGGACGTACCAGATTAAATCATAACCTCTATAAATTGGTCCTCCCTTCACCCATTAGGTTTAACCACATATTCTCTACATTAATTCCATCGCTGACGGTTGTGGTAACATAAATTTAGGGCAAGGAGGTAGAAACCAATTTACGACTAACACTTTCGCTTTTCTCTATGATGATGTCTTCCTCATCAGGTATGTGCTCCTGATGATCTCTATGTAAGATTATCGTGTTCAAGATCCTGATATTATGTTCTAAAGTATTTAATCTTACAAAAACTTCTAAGTTGATCAGTTATAAGTTTTTTTTAATTGACATTCCCCCAAGTGCTCATGTCATAAACTTTGACTCAAGCAAGTAAGAAAAAATAAAAATATTGATTTTGAAAAGCTCTTCGATAGGTAGCTTTTTTCTCAAATATTTTGTTCCAACTTCTTACAATTTTTGTGTGACACAAACATTATTTAGAGTCAACACCTTGTCATATGTCCTTTTCATAAAGATCTTTCCATAACTTTCAATTTAATTGTTATAGAACTACCCATGAACAAAGTTTCAATGGGTCTAATAAAGGCGATATAGTCCAAATGCTTCTTTTACTAAACATGACAAATGAATATTCACTAATATTCATGTCTATACAAATAATTATATATAATAGATATATCTTTACATGAAAAATCAAAACATTTTAAGTGACACTTTTTCATAAAAGAACTCAATCATTTTGAACAAGTATACATATAATTTGATAGTTTCATACTAGTAACACCATATACTAGTATCATTGAATTTCATAATCTTTTGCTCCAAAATTAAATTAGACATCAAGTCTAATTTTATTTTTATCATAAACAAAGAACCCCCACATTTTAAATGTGATCCCAAAAATATTTTTCAAGTATTTGAAAATAGTTTTCCACATTTTTAGACTATTAAAATGTCATTGGCAGTATGAAACCTCTTTTGAAAATATTATTCTACGAAAGAATTACAGAGTTTCAATTCTCTTTGACAATCTTTACATAGTGTCAAAGTTCATTCCACAAACTAACGAACTCTAAGTCATTGGTATTTTTCTTCTATCACAAATAGACATATGACTTAGTATTTAGAATATTTCTATATAACAGTGAAATTTATAGAAAATCAAAAGTACAACACAGACTTAGTAGGTGAAGTTTTCATATTCTTCAAATCAATTACATATTCTAATTTGTTCAGAGTAGAAAACTACAAATGTTTTTAATCTAGAACAATCAAACATAATCAAAACACAAGGAGTACAAAACTACAAAAGTTTTTGTCTCTAAACAGAATTAAAAATATTCTTATATTATCACATAAAAATGTTTTTCTTTTCAAATAGTCTTCCAACTATAACATTTTGACATACTACTTTATCAAACGAAAGTATGCATATCTCATTCTGCAAACTAGTGAATTTTAAAGGCAACACTATTTGCCAAGGAAAATTCATTCAAAACCCATACAATTTGTAGAAATTTCTCAAAAGACACACTTGATAATATCAAAACTATTAACCTTTAGAAACTAATTTCCTCCTATACATTTATCTTCTACTTCCGTGATCTGTTTTTATCAATCATTAGAATACAAGAAATATCAACAATATATTAATTTCCTTACAATTGGTGTTCATCTTGTATTCCTAACATACATAGAACAAAATTTTGAAGAACTTGGTAAGACACAACAAAGTTTAAGAACATTTTCACAACTAGAAAATTAAAACTAGTAGAGAAACTAGAATCAGAAATAGATTAGAAAAAATATACGATTTTCTTTTTCTTAAAGAAGAATTGTTGTCAATCTGTGTTTAAAGAATCTTACTGATTCCAAAAAACATTGGAGAAACACGAAGTTACCAAAGTTTAATAAACCAGTGAAGTATAGAAGAAGAGAAATTAATAATAAATTTAAAATCTGTAACACAGACTGGAATTTGAAAAAATAGAAAGAAGATCAAGCCCATTGAATGCACAATGTCCCCTTAAGGAAATTATTCCCCTCTAGTATCTGAAGTTTGATTTAGAATATGTCCTCCCAGGATAGAATGATCTCAATCAGCAGTGTATTGATACCCAAAACAGTGGTGTCAGCGAGTAACTCCACGACAGTAAAATACACTTAGAATACTAGATTTAGTAATAGTAGAAGAAGTCCAAAAAATCTATATTTAAAATGAGAGAAAATCCCTCAATTTATAGAAAACAGAGGGTAGTGCGTAAATGTTCTTATTGTGCCTTATCGAAAAAGTCACAATCTTTCAGAAAGGTTGTCACCTTTCATAAAAGTCACAATTTTTCATAAAAGTCACAATATTTCATAAAAATTGCAACTTTTCATAAAAGTCACAACATTTGATAAAAATCGCAACTCTTCATTTTCCATTCATACCTTTTAAAATCCACCAACAAGCCAAAAGATAAAAGGAAAAAAGCGTACTATATATGATCAGAGCTAACCCTTACGTGATATCCTCTAACTCTTGATAAACATATGCGTATGGGACGGGGTGGAGCGGGAGCGGGAGCGGGACATGCATATGACAAATATAATTGATATAAGAAAAAGACAGCAATTATTTGTCATATCGTCGTCTTTTTCTTCATCCAATTATTCCCCACCACCCAGCTACATCCTTTAATATAGTGACGTCTCTCTTTAATTACTTCATATTTATATCCATAGATTGTTTAATGCTAATAATTTTTGTATTTCTTACGTCCTAATTCATGTGATGAATTTAGAATATAAACATCAAAATATTTAATTTTAATACTAATCAAATTTAGACATAGATAAAATTTACATATTTAAAAATATTACAAAAAGTAATACAAGTCAATGTACCTTACAGTTGTTCAAAATATTTTGAAGGAGAAGTTGAGAAAATTATAGTAAAAAAATAAATAAATTGTCCCAAAATCTGTAAATCCCCTAACATTAAAAAAAAAAAGAATAATAAAAAAGTATATAGTGGGATTGTGGAAGTATTATTCAACATATAAATATATCAGTTTGTGTACTATTCTCCGCATTTACTTTTATTACTTATTTTTACTTGTTCACTATTAAAAAAATATATTTTTGAAGACATAATTATTAATAAATAGAGGTAATATGGTTTAAAAACTCATATTAATAATTATTTTTTTCATAAGTATATGATATCTAAATATGACAAATAAAAATGAAGGAAGACAATATATTTTAGACGACCTAACAATATAAAATTATTGAGACTATTTTTTTCATTTGATAACTACTAGGCATTGTGCAGTAGTTCGTGTATATATATATATATATATATAGATGAATATTATTAAATAATAAATATGATAGTATCTCTCTTCAAGTGAAGAACAGAGAATATAATGTTGTTAGACTCCATCCCCAAGCTCCTCGCAAGTACGTAAGCCCTTCTCATCCTTTCCCTATTTTATTCCATCTTGCAATCCAATATATTTTCAAATTAAAGGATTTGGAATTAAGTGTACGTATGTATCATCATGATTCATGTGCCAGCCTAAATAACTTGTGCATCTCTAGATTAGGAGCTGATTAAAATATATCGCAATAATCTTTTCAAACTTAATCATATCTTTTTAAGAAACAACTAAACTTAATATACTTAATCATCTCTAAGTACTTTGTAGTAATGAATTGGTATATATATACTTAGCATTGAGTGGCATAAAGTTCAGCATTCATGCAAATTTATCTGTTTTACTCTTTAAATTTCCATCACATCTTTCAAATATTTTAAAGGAAATTTCACTCACTCACTCACTTCAATTTTCTTTCAAATAAATGAAATTAATGCATATTCAAACACAACTTCAAAATCTACACTTTTAAAATAATCTATTTAAGTTAAACAGTTGTCGTATTAATGGAGTATATATATAGTTCCATATTCTCTTTGAGATGTTAAAATTTTAACCCACCAAGGTGATCATGGATATTCTAACTCTACGCAAACAAAATACTCTAGCAGTGTAACTCAATAGTGAACTATATAAAATTTGAACAACTATTTCATCAAAATCATTCTAACGGAAGATCAAATACGGACATGTGACCCAATTCTACAGAGAGACTTGATTGGATCAATTAATTAAACCCAAAATTTAAAAAATTACCCATATCCACCCATTTAACCCACATGTTTTTGATCTTCCGTTAAAGTGAAGGGCATATACGCTCTACTTTTTGGACGGTAGGGGCATCAATGTCCGAAAAGTATGATGCAGGGTATATGTATACCATTTATGATAGTTCGGGGGTAAATTTGTCATTTTTCCCTATAATTATTTCTATTTCATTTTTATTTTCTTATTTCATAATATAAATCACTTCTTTCTTTTTTTTAAATAATCATTTTTATATAATTTTCATGTGATATTAAATTTTATTTTTTCAAATTTCTTTTTTAATATAAAATTATATTTTATTCTAAATTTATAAACAACATAAATTGGAAGCAAATATTATATAATATACAAATTAATGAACAATTCAAATAAAAGTGAAAACATTAATTAAATACTCAACTTTCAAGATTTTTACGTCGCTCTCCTAAATGTTCTATTAACCCATTATGGAGTTCCAAATGAGGATTTTTGTCCTTAGTTTTTTTTTATGTCTAGCTAAAAATTGATCAAATCAAAGATTTTCATCTACCACCATTTTTGTTGTTATAGTTGGAGCCTCTACGATATTTTTAATTGGTACAATTAAAATCATGTACATCATGTTGTGCAATATAATACATGTACTAATTATGTAATGTAACACTTTCTTTCTCCAAAAACGTGATTGTCTTACAATAATTGCAAACCATGGTTGCAAACCTCCAAATGTACATTCAACATCTTTCCGTCACGATTCTTGTTTCATCATGAAATATTTCTTCTTTTGAGAACGTGAATAACAAACCGTTTGAATGATTGTAGACCATTAATATTGTGTATTCTTTATAGTGAAATTAATAATAAAATCAAATTATATTAAATTGACAAAAAATATTTTAAAAATATTTTTAATTCGGAATGAAAGTAGTATATATTAAATAAGATGTATTTTTTAAGATATTATGTTACATTTAAAATGAATACGAATACGAGATATTCAATTCATAGCCTTATATTAAAAATAATATGTTAATCACAAAATACTACAAATAATAATAAAATAATGAAAAAGTAAAATAGAGAGTGTGAATAGTGTTTCTCCAAATTTGGAGAATTACTAATCAACTCTCTATATAAGGAGAATAAAGAGTGAAATGGAGGGTGGTTGGAGAGCTCATTCTTTATTTTACTCTCCAAATATAGAGAATGGATAGTAAAATAGAGTGGGTTGGAGATGGTGTCAGAAAACATATTTAACAACTAACGTATTGTTAGAGCTAAAAGAGTTGGTTTGGTCCTTGTGGAATTAAACTCAACCGGAAGATAAATTAATATGAAGATTTCATAGGAAGATAATTATTACAAAATAAAAGGTCAAGATAGTATCTTGGTAGATAAAATTTAAGTACTGTAATGCAATCAATATTAGAACACTACTGGTAATAATAAAACTTTGCAGAAACAATAAATTTCCCAAGTTGAAATCACCCAATGAAGAACAAAAATTAATTAACAAAAAACTAAACTTTGCAAAATGTACCAGAATATGTATTAAAGAGAATGGAAGGAGAATCGAGCTTACTGAATGCACAGTGTCCTCTTAAGGAAATTATTCCCCTCTAATATCTGAGATTTCAATTGGTATATATCCTCCCAAGAGAGAACGATCTTAATCACCAGTGTATTGATACCCAAAACTCTGGTGTCAGCGAGTCATCAACAACAATAAAGTACACGAATAAAATTTGTGCAAAAGAAGAAGAAGAAGTCAGAAAATCCGTAAGTGAAAATCTGAAGATTACTGATATTTATAGCCAAGAAGCACTGGTTCCGAAAGTTTCAACCTTTCAGAAACCACAAAACCATTCATGAAAGTTTGCAACCTTTCAAACGTTCATGATTGTTCTTGAAAGTTGCAATCTTTCGGAATAGTCCTCTCGAAAAGCGGGAAATTTAAATAAAATGGAAAAGTATTTTTAAATAAATTAGGTCGTGTGGATTCGCGTCAGATCGGGACATTTCGTCTAATTAATCAAACAATTAAAAAGTTTTGTACATTTGATTAATTAAAAGATAATTAACTAAATAATTAAAATAAACTTTGTCTAAAAAATAACTTCTTGATCATTTCCCAAAGCCGATGCCGAAGTCGAGCGAGCGACGACGATGGCGCGAGGGGTGGGTCCCTCTTTCAAACCTTTTTAACAACTAATAGAAGTGTTTCTCTATTTAAACACATTTATTTTTTCTTCCACCACCAATGAGGGAGAAATGTCTTTCTACTAAAGCATAAAAGAACTTTTTAAGTTCCCCTCTTTTCATCTTCCCTCCATTTTCCATTAACTCTTGCTATATACCTAACAATCCCTCACATGAATATGTACCGGTTATAGCATAAAGGAATGCATGGAAGAGTGTGTAATTTACAAGTAAGAACTAATTTCATATTGATAAGTAGGCTTCCCGTTGAACTTTCCGTAGCAAACATATGTCGGATATACTCGGTCAATCAATAGATGCAATTTTTTTGAATTGTCGAGCTTTGGTGTATACCTAGAAAGTAATATGTCACATAATTAATCCTTTACCGTTTATGGTTCTTAGGTTTGTGTTCTTTTTATCCATGAACACCTCCTGGTTTCATGAGTGTATAGAGAATAGATAGACTTTTGATGATAATTCTCTTTGAAACGGCTTACGCTTCACACTTCACACAAGTGATGTCTAACAATGTCATTGCTTAGATACTCTATTTGGTCAAGTGTGCCAAACTTATCAAATCATTAAAAACATGAAGCTTTATTAACTCATTAACAGGCCTTAATGTTTTAACCTCGTTTGTGAACATTGTCTTCATCATGAGAATGAATTGAGTTGATTGACATTGTCGAACCGTCAGTCACAATTCTGTTTTTCTTCTTAAATCTGATTCTTAGGATCTCCAGTTTGCTAGATAGAGTTATCGCCATGATGACTTTTACTAAGACATAAATCCATTTCCTTAAATGATCTTTCAACTGCCTCTCTAACTAGGCTTTTCGTTAGTAGATCTGACAAAATATTGCTTAACTTCACATAATCAATTATGATAATTCTACTAGAGAGCAATTGTCTTACGGTATTAGTCTCCGTCATATATGAAGAGACTTCATGTCATACATGACGCTCCTTGCTCTAACTATTGTTGCTTGACTATCACAATGTATGCATATAGGTCCTATAGGTTTGTGCCATAACCGAATATCCTCTTAGAAATTTTGGAGTCATTCAGCTTCTTCACGGCCTTATCTTAGGCAATAAATTCACATTTCATTGTGGAGCGAGCAATACATGTCTGTTTGGACAGTTTGAAAAAGACTGCTCCTCCACCAAGTGTAAACACATAACCACTTGTGAATTTTACTTCATTTGACCCATTGATACAATTTGCATCATTATATCCTTTAATCACGACAAGATATTTATTATTATTCAAAGCATAGTGTTATGTATGTTTCAGATACCCAAACACACGTTTCATTGTCATTCAATGAGTTTGATTAGGATTACTACTGAATCGACTCATCTTTCTAATACCACATGATATATCTGATCGCGTACAATCTATAATATACATCAAACTTCCCATATTCCAATTGAGAGTCACTTTCACCTTCATTCTTTTGAAATGTAAATCTTATATCAATTGCAGTTTTGACATCATTAAAATTCAAGTAATTGAACTTGTCCAATACTTTTTTAATATAATAAGATTAAGATAATGTTAGTCCTTAAGGAGTTATGAGAATCCTGATTCCTAAGATTAAATCAACAACTCTTAAGTCCATATCGAACTTACTAGACAACATATGCTTAGCAACATTTATATCATTAATATCTTTGCTCATTTTGTAATAATTCATCAACATAAATACAAAAAAATGATTTTATGATTCGAAACATTTTTAATGTAAACACATTGATTACATTCCTTAATTTTGAATCTATTGTCAAAATTGTTAGGTCAAATTTAGCATGTCTGTTTGAGCCCATAAAACGATTTAACAAGCCTGCACATTTTATCTTCTTTACCAGGAACTAAAATTCCTTAAGGTTGTTCCATGTAAATTTCTTCCTCCAACTCTCCATTTAAGAAGGTTTTCTAAACATTCATTTGATGAATTTTAAGATCATGCATTGTCACTAGTGTTAATAAAATCCTAACTGATGTTATCCTTGTAATTGGAGAGTATGTATCAAAGTAGTCCTAGCCTTTTTTTTTCTATATTCTTTAACTACAAGTCTAGCCTTATATTTTTCAATAGTCCCATCGCTTTTCATTTTCCTTTTAAAGATCCAATTTAATCCTAAAGGTTTATTTTCAGGAGGAAGATCAATCAATTCTCAAGTATGATTACTTAAAATTTATTCGATCTCAGTATTGACTGCTTCTTTCTAAAAAGTTTACTCAAACAAAGATATCGTTGCTTTTAATGTTTGAGGCTCATTTTCAAGCAAGAATGCCACAAAAACTAGTACGAAATAAGTGAATTTTTTTTGATGATTACTACGCCTAGGATCCTTGTTAGGTAGTGTCATTGAATCTTCCCGTGATAGTTTAGGTATTTCACTTGTCCATTCAAATTCAGTTTTATACGTATAAATGTGTTCAAAGAACTCAACATTATCTGACTCAATTACTGTATTAACATGAATTTTAGGATTATAAAATTTGTGCACCAAAAACCGACAGGTCATACTGTTCACAACATATCCATTAAATACATAAAAATCCACTGTTTTAGGTTCATTTTTCACCCTCTTGGGTAAAGGAACCTATACCTTGGAAAAACACCCACACTTTGAAATATTTCAAGTTGGATTTTTTTCCTTTCCATGACTCATGGAATCAATTGTGATTTCATATGGGGTACCATATTGAGTATTTGTTAGCCATAAGGATGGCTTTCCCCCAAATTTCGCGGTGAACCAGAAATGATTATCAAGGCATTCATCATTTCTTTTAATGTTTTGTTCTTCCATTTCGATAGATTATGGTGTATAGGGTGCAGTAGTTTGATGGATAGTATCATATTCCAAACATATTTCTGTAAAAGGAGATTCGTCTTTTCCACCCATATCACTACGAATCAATTTACATTTTGATTTGATTGATTCTCCACTTTTTTTTGTATTTCTTAAATGCATCAATTTCTTCATCCTTACTATTAAGCAAATATACATAACAAAATTGAGTACAATCGTCAATAAAAGTTATAAAATACTTTTTTCCACTGCGAGATAGTATTGACTTCATATCACATATATTTGGGTGAATTAAGTCTAAAAGTTTTGAATTCCTGTCAACAGACTTATAAAGATGTTTAACAAACTATCATTCCACACAAATTTCACATTTTGATTTATCACATTTGAAGTCACGTAAAACTTCTAAAGTAATCAATTTTTGCAAGGCTTTGTAATTTACATGTTCCAAATGGTAATGTCATAAATGATTTGTCTACACTAAGTTAACAAAAGCAAAGTTCATATTAGCATTGTCAAGAACCATTACATTCAGTTTGAAGAGACCCTCAGTGAGGCAGCCCTTTCCGAAGAACATCTCATTCTTACTTATTACAACTTTGTCACTTACTAAGACACACTAACACTCATTCTTAACTAGCAATGCAACAGAAACTAAATTCTTCCTAATAGTAGGAACGTGCACAACATTGTTCAAAGTCAACACCTTATCGGATGTCATTTTCAACATTACTTTCCTAATTCCTGCAATTCTTCTTGTTTTTGTGTTACCCATGAACAAATATTCATTGAACTCAATAGGAGTATACATTGCAAAAGCTTCTTTTGCAGAGCAAATATGTCAAGTGACACCTGAGTCAAGAAACCATTCCATGAGATTTCCAAATAAGTTGCACTTCGAGATTATTGCACCGAGGTCATTTGCATCTTCCATCTCTTCCATGATATTTGCTTGACTTTTGTCCTTGTCCTTGTCTTTTCTTGGAGCATGACAACCTGAAGACTTATGACTAGCCTTACCACAATTGTAACAGTTGCCCTTGAATTTTTCTTCACCTGTTCTAACTTGTGCTTGTTGGACTTCTTTCTCTTCTTGCCTTAGGATATTCTTCAACAATATTAACTCTCATATTGTCGAATTCTCACGAGAGTTCTTTTCAACGGTCTTGTTATCTTCCTCAATCTTGAGCCGAATCAGAAGATCTTCAAGTTTCATTTCCTTACGTTTGTGCTTTAAATAATTTTTGAAGTCGTTCCACGAAGGAGGTAAATTCTCTATCATTGCGGTCACTTGAAAAGTTTCATTAGTTACCATGTCCTCATCAATTAGATCATAAAAAATAAGTTGAAGTTCCTGCACTAGTAATCTAATAGTTTTACTATCTGACATTTATTGTCTAAGAACTTTTGGACCGGCATGCATCTTCAGTCTTATATTTTTTCTAAAGTGCATTCCTCAATTCTTCGAAGTTTACATTGAACTATAGACATTATATAAGTCATCCTCTAAAACACTTAAAATGTAGACCTTACATAGAAAGTCTTCTTGTTTCCATGCTTCAATAATCATGAACGTCTCTCTGTCTGTCATATCAGCAACAAACACTGGAATTTTTTCATTGGTAAATTTTTGCATGCCAAAAGTGATAAGCCAAAAAAATACATGTTGCTGTCATCCTTTGAAATTCACACCAGAGAATTTTCTCGGTTTCTCTGCTGGTGGTACAACAGTTCGAATTGATACAGTAAAAGCCATAGAAGTCGTAACATTGTCAATTGTCATTTCTGATAAACAAAATTGATACAAGTGATTCAGTTAGCACTAACGTAAAATGCAAATTTAATTGGAGTATAAAACCACGAAAGTTTTTATCCCTACCAGAAACACAGAAACAACAAATATAATTTCCTTAATATTGTTATGCAATTTGTATTTTGAACAATACTAGTGATAACAAAACTTTGTAGAAATAGTAAATATCCAAAGTTTAAATCACCTAGTGAAGAAGATAAATTAATTAACAAAAATCTGAAAATTTATAAAACATACTAGATCTGTATTAAACGGAATGGAAAGAAAAATGAGCCAACTGAGTGCATAGTGTCCCCTTTAAGCACTGGTTTTGAAAGGAACGGGTCGCGTAGATCTCTCGTTCGATCAGAAGCCGAAGTCGAGCGAGCGACGATGGCGCAAGGAGGTCCCTCTTTCCAACTCTTTTAACAACTAATAGATTTGTTTCACTATTTAAACACTTCTTTTTTTATTTCCACCACCAATGAGGGAGAAATGTCTTTTTACTAAAACACAAGACAACTTTTCAAGTTTCTCTCTTTTCATCTTCCCTCAATTTCCATTAACTCTTGACATACCCAACATATAAACCATAAAATGGTTTCACATATTTAACCTTGTCATTTTTTACATATAGTGATGTCATGGATGACATCAATAGAAAAAAATCATTCCTATAAATAGGTAGATCCTAATTCATTTTTGTAATATCCTCTCACTTGCCTTATCACATTCTAAGGCATTTGATGTTTTCTCGTGTAGTATTTTTACTTGTATTCTTTGTAGGGTTGGTGCAATTATTGTTTGGTGGACGTAGGATCATTTTAATTTGAATCACATTAAATATTATTGTTCAATATTTTCACGTTTCAGCTAACAAGAGCATGATTATATATGTTTTAATAGTTCAATGTTTGGAAAAACAAATTATAATATATTTACTTGTTTACTCACAAAGATGTAGGAAGTTAATGGATTTTTCTTCAAATTTAGGTATTTTTTAATAATTTTTTGTTTTCAGTAAAATCCAAGAAATTAAAATAAAAGTGAAATCACTGAGAGTATTTATTTATTTTCTAAATTCATTGTGAAGGAAGTGGTTCGAAAAATCAAAGATTTGTAACTACATTTAGGATGAATTAGAATAATGTAAGATGTGTGAATGATAAGCTTACTGCAACTTCAAAGATAGAGTGGAGCTCCTATATATATATATATATATATATATATATATATATATATATATATATATATATATAGCAGAAGGAAAAATGTTTTGGACTTTTAGAATATTTCTAGAGATCGAAAATAAATTCCTGCAATAAAAGTAGAAAAAAAAAAGGTTTTATATATAAGTGAAGTAAATTAATTGAGTCATCCCCCGCCCACAAGTCGGTTGGCCTCCTCTAACAAGTTGTAATGAAGTTTCAGTTCAACGTAGTTTTCGTTTCTACAAGACAAGATAAAAAAATTGATGAATAGATGCGTATTAGCAAAAAATTGAATTTTCCAACAACATGACATTGTGGTAAGAGAAAGATGAAGTAAGAAGATATGGGGTTACAGATCTGGAGAAAAAAGAAGAATTTAAAGTAATGTTTTTTTTAAAAAATGTGTGATTGGTCGGCGTGCTTTTGTCAGGTGAATGTGTGAATATAACAAAATGAGAAAACAAAGACCGTGTTAAAGTGATGGTACTTGGTGTCAACTTGATGAATTTAACCACCAAAAAAGAGATATTAGTTTGAGAAGGGATGTAAGGTTAGTGAATAGTTGAGACTGCTTTATATTAATGATGATGATGATTCTTTTGATCAATGGAAGATATACATGTCCCTGAATTACAGCCATTGATGTCACGCTGCTTGTGGGAGGATGCCAACATCATGGTCCTACTTGGATTCCTCGAAATCTTAGTAGTTGACTTGCTCCTATGCAGCAAAGGCATAGAGAAGTCAATGAGAGTTGACACAAAAGATGGTGTTTCTTACATATTTAGCATAATCTGCACAACCATATTATTGAGCACTCATCTCATAATGCTCTTAATGTTTCAAAAGAGAAACAATGATTCTCCCAGCCAATTCAATTTTCCAATTCTTTCTTCTGACATTCTGGAAATAACATCATGGACAACTTCATTTATTGTGCTCTACACAACTCAAAATAATAAATGCATAAAGTTTCCTTGGGGCGTCAGAATCTGGTGGATTTCCAGCTTCTTTCTATCTCTTGCTCGTGCCACTCTTGATACCCATTTTGTCATCACAAGCCATGAACATCTTGGACTTGTGATCTTCTAAGAAGTTATCACATTGCCCACTAAATCAACTATCACCTAGAAGATTTAGGATTTGACTAAGCAAACAATACTGCCCACTAAAGCAGTTACCTTTAGCTGATTTAGACTTTTACAAGAAAAATGTGAGATCTGAATCCTTTATAGATTAGGAACAAATTTACAATGCAAGTACATGAAATATAATCCTAAGACAACTAAGCTTCCAGCTCTATCAGGTCCCTGTTGTTCTTGAGGATTATGATTCACTTTGATGTTAGCCTTTGCAAGAGTTCTTGAGAATTTTCAAGTTGCAAAAACTACGGTTATGACTATCGAACATAATCTTTATGAAGAATAGTCACAAACCTCGAGGCCATGCCATTGGCCAATGTTTCTGCCATTTTGGCGATAATTGAAGAGTGTGCACAAACCAATTGTACTTTCTTATAGCTTGGCACTTGTGTGTATATTTGTACAAGGATCAGATCCCTTTACAAGGTCCCATGGTTTGTCAAAACATCAAAACTACAAATAACATTTCCCCCCTTTATGATGATGATTATCTATACACAAGTGCCTACAATTTCTTCCATTATTCTTCCCCCTGTCGATCAATACCCCTTATTCATTCCCCCTGTCAATCTGACCTACCACCACATCAAAAACACCATCAGACCTTCCATCACAGCCTAAACAGTCAATAATTCCCTCTTTCGGCATCATAAAAAAGAAGTGCAGCAAACCAACAGAACAAGTAAATCGTTAAGTGAGATCACAGCCAAGGGAAACACTAGCATGGTTATAAAAACAACAGCAGACAAAAATCAGTCACAACAAAACAAGAATCAATTTCATTGCACAAAAATCAGCAATCAATACATTAGATTTAAACTGAAATTAAGAACCTCGGACACAGTCTACACAAAAAAAGACACATGAAAGGACGAAGGGGACTATAAGGAAGGAGGCTGATGGGAGAGGGACTTAATAACAAGAGTGAGCATAGTATTTGCTTCATAATTACACTTGATCATTTTCTCTTGTAGGAAAGCAATTTGAGCAAGGAGCACACTTCTTGTCACATCCCGATACCACACCCTAGAAGTTAGGGCACAATCTCGGATTGTGACACGGCGTACTCGACCTCTCGAAGGTCTTATACAAGCCCTTTCATATCATTCATAGCATATACATAGTGAAAAGTAGTGCGGAATTAAAACTTTTCACAAAACATATCATAGTCTTTAAAAACTCTTTCATATAAAAGTAATAGGAAATACTAAGTCTCAATCTCATCAATCTTAGACATAAGAGTACTTGGGACACGGCCCATACAAAATATAGAACTACTAAGTCTATTACAATACTTCAATAAGAAACATAAAAGACATATATGCCCTCGAGTCAAATGAGGACATACTTCAACTTCACTTGAACGATCTTCTAATCCAAGTCTTGCTTCCCAAATGCTCCTCACCTACCAAGAACTATATAGATATATAAAATCATGGAATTGTTACAAACACATGTACTAAGTATGACATTATGCATAAAATCATGAAAACGGGCATTTATTGAAAATATGCATCTTTTCATTTAATATCATAATATCATCATAAGAACAATATTTATCAACTTAGAAACACATAAGAAATCATTTAAACCAAATATCACATTTTTAGAACCTACCTTACAGTGAGCTGAATTCACTGTATTGTGAAGTACTTCATTGTTACGGTGAATTCACTTACTTTCATATTAAACACCTTTTAGCATGTTGTTATATCACTAAAGCTATCCTAAGGCTCACTTAAGTCACACAAAGAGAGACCGCCCATACACCCTCTCTAAATGTGCCTAAACGATCCTTAAGGATACTTATAATAGAACACATACACACCTACAATACACCAACATACAAGACATATATAATATGACAATCTCCCCTACCAAGGCTATCAAAAGACTTACTTAAGTACTCCTAGAAGAGAACGCCCATACACCCTCTTCAAGGTTACCTAAATAATCCTTAAGATTTCCTAAATTTAGATCATGTCAAACATAACAACCAACTTTCCTAACTAGAGTCATTCTCAAGACTTCCATAGATAAGACATGAAGAGATCATCCGATATTCCTTCTTCACACTTTAACTAAGGAATCCTTAAGTCACTTTAGATTAGGTACTCATTCATGTACATACTTACTTTACTTAATTCATTACATTACTTAGTTCATTAAGACACACATTACACAAAGGACATTCAAGTAATGGTCTTAAAGAAGACCTAGGGACTCTTACTAACACCTTCAAACCCTATTGTGAAATGTCTAGATAGCGTTCCATACCACCACCTAAACTTCATAGAACTTCTCTAATGCTAATAGGTATCCCATATGATGAGAATAGGCAATAACCGACATACACCATGGTAGCAAAACATGGAATCCGGAGTCTATCCTACTCCGATGAGGTTATTCTACTTGCCAATGGTAGAACTTGGACACATCCCATGTCGGCACATGGTTAAGGAATATGAAGGGCTTCTTTGTATTCTAGACTCATACTTTAAGTAGAACTACTTCCCTTGCCATACTCACTTGCTGCTAGCCTTTGTTCTCATAGAGTACATCACATTAAGGTTCATACATAGGGTCTTACATCATATTCATAACCCAATCACATTTACCCTACCAAAGAGGTCTTCTAGGGCTACCTTCCAATGGCGACAAAAATCTCATCATGACTTTCCTAATGATTGATATGATGACGTTCCATCCAATCAACCTTAAGTCCATCATTACATTACATAAAGGATACCATTACGGCTTTCGACTTCAAGTTTCATGACCTTACCTTCTAGGTTCAAGTTTCACATAAGGGACCCTCTTATCATCATTCAAGGTCTCACATCATTCATTAATTCAAGACTAAGATAATTTAGCGTCCTAAGTCAAGACATCACATATTTACATTCATACAAGCATCAAGTAAGGGACACAAGTCTACCTAAACAAGACACAACATACTTCATTTAGCACATATTACATGTTATTCAAGAAGCACATAGGAGCAACCATTATCATCTTAAAGTCATCCTATACACTACTATATCATCATAAATATAGTCATCATAGACTCATATACCCAATTAGGAACAATCATTCATTCGACTCTAAGACAGCACACAACACATAGTCACTACTCTAACATGATTACCTAAATAACATCAATAGAAGAACACATACTTTCACATTACTTCACATGTAGGTAGATATGATCATACATCACATAATCGACTACACAAAATCATCATAATACTTCAAGCCGACAAGGCCATGATCATCAATATACTTAAAATAACGTCGACAAGGCCACATCAATTCACATAACACCGCCACCATAAGTGGACCAAACCAATCACAATATCATTGAAGTCTAATTAACATTAAATAAAAGGAAATAGGGCAGCGTACCACCACTTCATCCTCAACACTTCAATCCAATGCCAAATCATCCAATTCAATATCATAAGGCCCTTACCCATGGCCATGACCATCAATTCAAAGCATAAACTAAAATACTCAATGAATCTAAGCCAATTCAATATAGATTTATCAATCTAAGACCGATTAATATCAATTGAATAAAATTCTTACATCATTAGAAAGCCCATAAGAAACTACACATTAACTCATAAGCATTAGACCAATATCAAGTAACCCATAAATTAGTCAAAAACTAGGGTTCATCAATTACATGGGTTCATAGGTTAATTAAGTTAAAATCATCTTAATAACAACAATTCAATCACTAAACAATGATTAAAAACCATTAATGCAAGAACCCATGGTAGATCATGAAATAGGTCAATTCATCTTTTGAAAACTTTAGAAAACATCTTTGAAAGTTGGGCTCCTTGATGAAACGAGTTTAAAGGATCAAAAACCATACCTCAATGAATCTAATCCTTCAATTTGATGAAGAATCTTCACTAAAATCTCCAATCCAATCTATTCCTTGAGTTTTAGCTTTAATGGAGTCTTAAGGAATTTCTAAGAGATTTTGGGGTTTTGATTTAGAAGAATGAAATCTTCTAAGTGTTAAAGACTTATAAATACATTTAAAATACCCAAAAGACTCTTAGGGAACCTCCAATACTCTTATTTGTAAGTGGGGTACATTTACAAGTTCACCCCTCACTTGGCAGTGAACTGCACGCAGGAGACAGTGTCATCGACGGACAACAACCAACGGACCGTCCCTTGACCAACGGACTGTCCTGTTGGTCCGTGGTCTGGGACTGTGGTTTGTCGTTGTTCCCTCCTTCCCCAGGCTAAGTCCCAATTGACGGATCACCACCCACTGGGCGTCGACTAACCCACTGGGTGTCGATTGCCTTCCGTGGTTTGGGCTGTCTTGGGCAGCCTTGACACCAACTTTGGGTCCTTCCTCAAGGACCCTTGGATGGTCCTTGGGGATAATTTTCCCGAACGTTTCCAACCCAAAAATAACCGTATATGAGTTTAGGACCTCTCACATTAATTTCACCCAAAACGAACACGTAAAACTCAACGAAACATGCCTAGACACACAAAGTCATTTCAAGGCACATCTTTCGAACGTCATGGACGTTCTTGAGCGTTTGACCTCCAAACTTCTCAAAACTTGACACACTGACTAAATACATCATATTAACTCATTTAATGACCTTAAAACCTCATGAATAACACATAAACACATAGAACCATGTATGAGGCACATAGGTGACTTAGTCGTCGAACGTCTTGGTCGTCCCTTGACGTTTGAATTCCAATGCACCTAAACTCTTAGCTACTACCTCAATACAACATTATAGACCATTTTAGGACCTTATACCATCTTGACAACAATGTTAGGCTCTAGTTCACCTAAGTTATTTTCGGGACCTTACATTCTCCCCCACTTTGACAACATTCGTCCTCGAATGACACTTGCCACTCTCTGAACACTTCCAAGAATAGAGAATCAACTAGAAGCACATAACCAAACAATTCAACACATTGTCAAGGAGAAAACATCAATTTCCACATAATCAAGAGAATCGCAACACAACAAGAAACTAGAATAACTTTTATAACTCATTATGCTACAAAACTCACATCTTTTATTCCAAATAGCACAAACTCATTTTATATTCATTATTATACTCATACACATATGCTATAACCACATTACAACAATTTTAGACCAAAGCATCAATTAGTCACATTTTGCAAAATTTAACAGTGAGCAGTCCAGTGTTACACTGAATTAGGCAAATTTTCTAAAAATACAAATTTTAGGCAATTCATGATATAGACATGCTAATATGCAAGGTAACATCATATAAACATATTTTACAACATGCTCATAGCTCAATAAAATACACAATGAAAGAGTTAATGAAATTCAATTTCAACCAAACTCCTAAACACCATGCACATGCAACAACTAGTACATCTATCTAGCCATATTCCCCCACTTAGAAGGAACCCATATCACAACAAGAGAAATAAGACTTACCAACATCATAATCACTCTCATCCGGCTTCCCTCCCCTAGTCCGGAGTGCATAGAAACGCCTCTTTGTTGGAGCATCATCCTTTGGGACACTAGGAGCAGACTTCTTACCATCTTTATTAGGACAATCTCTAACTTTGTGTCCATATTTTCCACATCCAAAACAACTCCCGGTACCCAATAGATACTCACCATAATATTTCTTGCCACAAGTGGCACACGTAGGTTTGTCATTTTGAGAACTACCTCCTTTCTCAAACTTCCCCTTAGCACCCCTAGGTTCTTCTTGAGTTTGAGCCCTCTTTTTGAACCTAGGTTGCACTTGATCACTAGCACCACTTCTTTTCAAGTTTCTAGCAATTCTACCAAGTTTAGACGCTTCAATATATTGTGAATAAAACATGAGTCTAGCTAAGGTCATATCATCATATAGAATAGTCGTACGGCCTTCTTCACTCACTAATTCGGCTACCCCGGTCACAAAACGACTCATTTAATCCCTTGGATTAGACACTAGGGATAGTGCATATCTAGACAATGTTGAGAATTTCAAAGAGTACTCCTCAACACTCATATTGAATTGCTTGAGATTGATAAACTCCTCTACTTTAACCTCCCTCTTCTCACGGGGAAAATACTTACCAAGAAAAGCTTACTTAAATTCATCCCACTCAATAGGATCCGACTCCACCGGCCTATTATGCTTCCATTGAGTGTACCAAATTTGAGAGAAATCCCTCAATTGGTACGAAGCCAACTCCGCCTTCTCCCTAGATGTAACCCTCATAGCAGTCAACACCTTGTATACACGATCAAGGAACTCTTGGGGATCTTCATCTACCTTAGATCCAAGAAAGATAGGAGGATTCATCCTCACAAAGTCTCTCAACCTAGAGGTCATAGTGCTCTCTACAACATTCACCCTAGGCACCATACTCAAATTTATTTGAGTAGTCACGGCTTGGGCTAAAGCAACCAAAGCCTCTCTAATCTCTTGATTAGTCAATTCCAGGGGAACCACCGGAACTTCATTACCTCCTTCCATATTAGGCAAATGATCACCTTGATGAGGCACTTGAGCACCTTGGACTCCTTGCCCATATTGCTCAACTTGCTCAACTTGCTCAACTTGATGAGGAATCTCCTCATTCACCCTCTCCTCTTCCAACCTTCTAGCGTCCATCCTTCTAGTATTCATCTCCTAGAAACACAAGAAAACACATTAAGAAGGATATTCATAACATTTACTCTACCGCATGACATAGGAGTAGAAAAGAAGGGAAACTCTATCGTCCTATAGCCTCTCGCCCATAGATGTGTCGCGACTCACACCGATGGTCAAGACTCTACTAGATGTGACTTGATGAGACTTTTTGATTCCTAAGACTACTTTCACCAACTTATGCTCTGATACCAAGCTTGTCACATCCCGAGACCACACCCTAGAAGTTAGGGCACAATCTCAAATTGTGAAATGGCGTACTCGACCTCTCGAAGGTCTTATACAAGCCCTTTCATATCATTCATAGCATATACATAGTGAAAAGTAGTGCGAAAGTAAAACTTTTCACAAAACATATCATAGTCTTTAAAAACTCTTTCATATAAAAGTGATAGGAAATACTAAGTCTAAATCTCATAAATCTTAGACATAAGAGTACTTGGGACATGACCCATATGAAATATAGAACTACTAAGTCTATTATAATACTTCAATAAGAAACATAAAAGACATATATGCCCTCGAGTCAAATGAGGACATACTTCAACTTCACTTGAATGATCTTCTAATCCAAGTCTTGCTTCCCAAATGCTCCTCACCTACCAAGAACTATATAGATATATAAAATCATGGAATTGGTACAAACACATGTACTAAGTATGACATTATGCATAAAATCATGAAAATGGCCATTTATTGAAAATATGCATCTTTTCATTTAAATATCATAATATCATCATAAGAACAATATTTATCAACTTAGAAACACATAAGAAATCATTTAAACCAAATATCACATTTTTAGAACCCACCTTACAGTGAGCTGAATTCACTGTATTGTGAAGTAGTTCATTGTTACAGGGAATTCACTTACTTTCATATTAAACACCTTCTAGCATGTTGTTATCCCACTAAAGCTATCCTAAGGCTCACTTAAGTCACACAAAGAAAGACCGCCCACCCTCTCTAAATGTGCCTAAACGATCCTCAAGGATACTTATAATGGAACACATACACACCTACAATACACCAACATACAAGACATATAAATATAACAATCTCCCCTACCAAGGCTATCAAAAGACTTACTTAAGTACTCCTAGAAGAGAACGCCCATACACCCTCTTCAAGGTTACCTAAATAATCCTTAAGATTTCCTAAGTTTAGATCATGTCAAACATAACAACCAACTTTTCTAACTAGAGTCATTCTCAAGACTTCAATAGATAAGACATGAAGAGATCATCCCATATGCCCTCTTCACACTTTAACTAAGGAATCCTTAAGTCACTTTAGATTAGGCACTCATACATTTATATACTTATTTGCTTAAGTCATTAGTTAATTAGTTCATAAGACACATCATTACATAAAGAACATTCAGGTAATGGTCTTTGAGAAGACATAGGGATCTTACTAACATCTTTAAAGCTATTGTGCAATGTCTAGATAGTGTCTCATACCACCACCTAAACTCATAGAACTTCTCTAATGCTAATAGGTATCCATATGATGAGAATAGGCAATAACCGACATGACCATGGTAGAAAAATGAATCCGGAGTTCTATCCTACTCCTATGAGGTTGTTTTACTTGCCAATGGTAGAACTTGGACACATCCCATGTAGGCACATGGTTAAGGATTATGAAGGGCTTCTTTGTATTCTAGCCTCATACTTTAACTAGAACTACTTCCCTTGCCATACTCACTCGGTGCTAGACTTTGTTCTCATAGAGTACGTCACATTAATGTTCATACATAGGGTCTTACATCATATTCATAACCCAATACATTTACCCTACCAAAGAGGTCCTCTAGGGCTACCTTCCAATGGCGAAAAGAAGATCATCATTACTTTCCTATGGATTGATATGATGTCGTTCCAGACAATCAACCTTAAGTCCATCATTCATTACATGAAGGATACCATTTCGGCTTTCGACTTCAAGTTTCATGACCTTACCTTCTAGGTTCAAGGTTTCACATAAGGGACCCTCTTATCATCATTCAAGGTCTCACATCATTCGTTCATTCAAGACTAAGCAAATTTAGCATCCTAAGTCAAGACATCACATATTTACATTCATACAAGCATCAAGTAAGGCACACAAGTCTACCTAAACAAGATACAACATACTTCACTTTAGCACATATTACATGTTATTCAAGAAGCCAATAGGAACAACCATTATCATCTTAAAGTCATAATATACACTACTATATCATCATCAATATAGTCATCATAGACTCACATAGCATATTAGGAACAATCATGCATTCAACTCTAAGACTACACACAACACACAATCATTAGTCTAACATGATTACCTGAATAGCATCAATAGAATAACACATACTTTCACATTACTTCACATATAGGTAGATATGATATACATCACATAGTCAACTACAAAATTCCTCACATTACTTCAAGTAGTGCCGACACGGCCATGATCGTCAATATACTTAAAATAACGCCGACAAGGCCATATCAATTCACATAACACCGTCACCATAAGTGGACCAAACCAATCACATCATAATTGAAGTATAATTAACATTAAATAAAGGTAAATAGGGCAGCGTACCACCACTTCATCCTCAACACTTCAATCCAATGCCAAATCATCCAATTCAATATCATAAGGCCCTTACCCATGGCCATGAACATCAATTCAAAGCATAAACTAAAAAAAAATCAATGAATATAAGACAATACAATATAGATTTATCAATATAAGACCAATTATATATCAATTGAATATAATTCTTACATCATTAGAAAGCCCATAAGAAAGTACATATTAATTCATAAGCATTAGACCAATATCAATTAACTCATAAATTTGTCAAAAACTAGGGTTCATCAATTACATGGGTTCATAGTTTAATTAAGTTAAAATAATCTTAATAACAAAAATTCAATCACTAAACAATGATTAAAAACCATTAATGCAAGAACCCATGGTAGATCATGAAATAGGTCAACTCATCTTTTAAAAACTTTAGAAAACATCTTTGAAAGTTGGGATCCTTGATGAAACGAGTTTCAAGGATAAAAAACCATACCTCAATCAGTATAATGCTTAAATTTGATGAAGAATATCCACTAAAATCTCCAATCCAAGCTCTTCCTTGAGTTTTGGCTTCAATGGAGTCTTAGGGAATTTCTAAGGGATTTTGGGGTTTTGATTTTTGAAGAATGAAATCTTCCAAGTGTTAAAGGATTATAAGCACATTTAAATTACGAAAAAGAACCTTATGGAACCGCCAAAACTCTTATTTGGAAGTGGGGTGAAATTACAACATCACCCCTCACTTAATAGTGAAGCTGCGCAAGGAACCAGTGCAATCGACGGTTGGCAGTCGATGGACCATTTGTTGACATATGGACCGTCCTGTCCTCCCGTTGTTTGGTTCTGCGGCTTGAAATTAGTCCCTTATCTCACAGGCTATGTCCCAATCGATGGAGCACCACCCACTGGGCACGACTGACCCACTGGGCGTCGATTGCCTCCGTGGTTTGGTCTGTCTTTGGCAGCCTTGACACCAATTTTCGGTCCTTCCTCAAGGACCCTTGGATGGTCCTTGGGGATAATTTTCCAGGACGTTTCCAACCTAAGCATGACCGTATATGAGTTTATGACCTTTCACATGATTTTAACCCAAAACAAACACGTAAAACTCAACGAAATATGCTTAGACACACAAGGTCATTTCAAGACACATCTCTCGAACGTCATGGACGTTCTTGAGTGTTTGACCTCCAAAATTCTCGAAACTTGACACACTGTCTATATAAACTATAATAAATCATTTAATGAACATATAACCTCATGAATTACAAATAAAAACATAGGACCACATATGAGGTACTTAGGTGACCTAGTCGTCGAACATCTTGATCGTCCCTTGACGTTTGACTTCCAATGCACCTAATGCTTTAACTACTGCCTCAATACCATATAATAGACTTATATACGACCTTAGACCATCTTGAAAACAATGTTATGCTCTAGTTAACCTAAGTCATTTTCGAGATCTTACATTCTCCTCCACTTGAACAACATTCGTCCTCGAATGACACTTGCCATTCTCCGAACACTTCCAAGATTAGAGAATCAACTAGAAGAACATAAACAACCCATTCAACACATTATAAAGGAGAAAACATCAATTTTGCATAGTCAAGAGATTCACAACACACCAAGAAATTTAGAATAACTTTTATAACTCATCATGCTACAAAACTCACATCCTTCATTCCAAATAGCACAAAATCATTTTATATTCATTATTATACTCATGTACATCAGTTCTAAACATATTACAACAATTTTAGACGAAAGAATCAATTAGTCAAATTTTGAAAAATCTTACAGTGAACCTGCTAAGCTACAGTGATTTTATGCAATTTTTCAAAAATGTAACTTTTAGGCAATTCATGCTATAGACATGCTAATATGCAAGATATAATCATATAAACACCTCTTACAACATTCTCATAGCTTTATAAATCACACAATGAAAGAAGTTAATGAAATTCAATTTCAACCAAACTCCTAAACACCATGCACATGCAACAAACTTCTAGGACAATTCTAGCCCATCTATAACCATACTCCCCCACTTAGAAGGAACCCATATCAAAACAAGAGAAATAAGACTTACCAATATCATTATCACTCTCATACGGCTTCTCTCTCCTTGTACGGAGTGCATAGAAACGCCTCCTTGTTGGAGCATCATCCTTTGGAACATTAGGAGCAACCTTCTTACCATCTCTATTAGGACAATCTCTAACTTTGTGTTCATCTTTTTCACATTTAAAACAACTCCCGGTACCCACTAGACACTCACCATAATGTTTCTTGCCACAAGTGGCACATGTAGGTTTGTCATTTTGAGAACCACCTCCTTTCTCAAACTTCCCCTTATCACCCCTAGATTCTTCTTGAGTTTGAGCCCTCTTTCTTAACCTAGGTTGCACTTGATCACTAGCACCACTTCTTTTCAATTTTCTAGAAATTCTACCAAGTTTAGACGCTTCAATAGATTGTGCATAAACCATGAGTCTAGCTAAGGTCATATCATCATGTAGTATAGCCGTACGACATTCTTCACTCACTTAGTCGGCTACCCCGGTCACAAAGTGACTCATTTCATCCCTTGGATTTGACACTAGGGATGGTGCATATCTGGACAATGTTGAGAACTTCAAAGAGTACTCCTCAACACTCATATTGCCTTGCTTGAGATTGATAAACTCCTCTACTTTAACCTCCCTCCTATCACGGGGAAAGTATTTACCAAGAAAAGCTTCCTTAAATTCTTCCCACTTAATAGGATCCGACACCACCGGCCTATTACCCTTCCATTGAGTGTACCAAATTTGAGAAACATCCCTCAATTGATACGAAGCCAACTCCACCGTCTCCCTAGATGTAACCCCATAGCACTCAACACCTTGTACACACTATCAAGGAAATCTTACGGATCTTCATCAACATTAGATCAAAGAAAGATTGGAGGATTCATCCTCACAAAGTCTCTCAACCTAGATGTCATAGTGCTCTCCACAACCCTAGGCTCCATACTCAAATTCACTTGAGTAGTCATGGCTTGGGATAAAACAAGTACAGCCTCTCCAATAACCCTATTAGACAACTCCGGATGAACCGCCAAAACCTCATTACCTCCTTCCACATTAGGGACATGATCACCTTGGGGAGGAACTTGAGCACCTTGAGCACCTTGGACACCTTGCCCATCTTGAGGAACTTTCTCAACTTTCTCAAATTGAGGAGGAACTACCTTATTCAACCTTTTCTCTTCCAACCTTCTAGCGGCCATCCTTCTAGTATTCATCTCCTCGAAACACAAGGAAACACATTAAGAAGGGTACTCATAACATTTACTCTACCGCACGACATAGGAGTAGAAAAGAAGGGAAACTCTATCGTGCTAAAGACTCTCGCCCATAGATGTGTCGCGACTCACACCGATGGTCAAGACTCTACTAGACGTGATTTGATGAGACTTTTTGATTCCTAAGAGTACTTTCACCTATGATCTGATACCAAGCTTTTAACATCCCAAGACCACACCTTAGAAGTTAGATCACAATCTCGGATTGTAACCGGCGTACTCGACCTCTCGGAGGTCTTATATAAGCCCTTTCATATAATTCATTTCATATACATAGTGAATAGTAGTGCGGAATTAAAACTTTTCACAAAACATATCACAGTCTTTAAAAACTCTTTCATATAAAAGTAATAGGAAATACTAAGTGTCAATCTCATCAATCTTAGACATGATGTACGTGGGACACGGCCCATACGAATTAGAAAATATAGTACTACTAAGTCTATTACAATACTTCATAAGAAACATAAAAGGCATATATGCCCTCGAGTCAAATGAGGACATACTTCAACTTCACTTGAACGATCTTCTAATCCAAGTCTTGCTTCCCAAATGCTCCTCACCTACCAACCACAATAGAGATAGATAAATAATAGAATTTGTACAACCACACGTACTAAGTATGGCATTATGCATAAAAATTATGAAAATGGACATTTATTGGAAATATGCATCTTTTCATTTAAATATCGTAATATCATCATAAGATCAACATTTATCAACTTAGAAACACATAAGAAAACATTTAAACCAAATATCAAATTTTAAAGAAGCACATTACAGTGACCTATATTCACTGTACATTGAATTGCTTCACTGTAACAATGAAGTGCTTACCTTCTCTTTTTAACACTTTATAGCATGTAGTCTTCTTACTAAAGCTATCCTAAGATTCACTTAAGTCACCCAAAGAGAGACCGCGCATACACCCTCTCTATGTGTGCCTAAACGATCCTCAAGATTACTCATAATGAGACACATACACACCTACAATACACCAACATAAAAAACATACATAATATGACAATCTCCCCTACCAAGGCTATCAAAAGAATTACTTAAGTACTCTTAGAAGAGAACGCCCATACACCCTCTTCAAGGTTACCTAAATAATCCTTAAGCTTTCTTATGTTTAGATCATGTCAGACATAACAACCAACTTGTCACGACTAGAATCTAGACCCCAGACGAGACCGGCGTCGTTGACCTCTCAGAGGTCGCAGACAAGCCTACTTACGTCATTCTTACTTTACATAGGTTAATTTTAGCGGAAAATTTGAAACTTTTTGTTTCTAAACATTACTTACTAAACATTTCTAATACATTCGTAATTTGTTCACCATCAACCATCTAACATTAAGAGATAATCAAATGAAAGGAATAGTTCAATAAATCTTAATTGTATAATTGCCAAAATGGTCCAATACAAAGTCTGAATCAAAACAGGAAAGAAACGCTAGTGGAACATGCTCCACTAGCTCAACTCTAAAACTAAGCTGGAATGTAAAACAGTAGCATCCTCGAAAGCATGAGGACCTACCAAACTCCGGATGAATGCTGACGTCCGGATAGCTGCAACAATGATCCTGTAGCTCTATCGCCACCTGTGCCTGCACCTAAAATAGTATAGATGTATAGGGTTAGTACACACTTGTACTAAGTATGGGTATATGCAAGCACACACCAAGGACATGCATGAGAAAGAATAGCTCTTTCCTAACGACATGATTTTTGGAAGTCAAGTCAGTGGACTTGCCAAATTGAGATTAGGAGGTTCCCAAATTTGGATTAGGAAAGTCAATGAGCTTTCCAAATTTGGATTAGGAAAGTCAGTGAGCTTTCCAGATTTGGAATAGGAAGCTTATGCCATGAGAATAACATACATCATCATACTTTTCACATTTGCAAAAGCACATAACTTTACACGTAGCACATATCATATAGCTTACACACACTTGTATGTAGCACATAACTCCTTTAATATCATTCATTCATATGCCATGAGACCTCGGAATCATGGACTTAACATTAAGACATCCCAGAAATGAGGGCTCAACAGATGGGACCTCAACTAGAGAGTCTTCATTAGCAAACACAGAGTCTGCTTCGTTCATTCATACGTACTCCATTTCATTTCGTTCATAGGCCAGTGTAAACACCAGCTATACCTAGGATGTAGTTTAAGACTTTCATTAGGTTCGTTGTGCAATGACCAAGAATGACCTAATGTCATTACTTGAATCTAACTCACCTTTTGATTATCCTATTCTAACACCTTTGGTATCATTCATTTCATTATGTGCTTCATTTGAGGCTGGCCTCATTCATTCATTGGGAACTTTAACTTTAACCGACATAGATCATGTGAGCATCATGAAATCCAGTGTCTCCCCCACACCGAAAAGAGGTGGAATCACCGGCCAAGGTGACCCAAAACATGCTAGCGTACATGGGAATTTAACCCCGCCAGATCCCTATATTGGCAGTATAGGTTCGAAGACCAGGAGATATAAGGAGACCCATACCCGGCAAGCCGGACAGTCTCATCTCATGAGAGTTACGTGAACCTCCGCCCTTCCCGAAAGAAGGCATCACCGCTCATAGCTAGTCTAGTGCTCAGTATAAAGTTCCATTACATTCAACTCATACGTCATGGAAGCTGGCTTCTAGTATGAGGACATCATAGCTCAATAGATGATTTCTCATCTCATCATTAGTATTAAGTGTGTTAATCTCAATACTTTATTAGAGTGTTCATAGAGACTGGTCTCTTCATTAACTTTACACTCTCATAGGTGAGTACGTTTTGGTAACAATTACTTAGGCTCATTTGAGATTGTTCTCATCTTTTACATTAGCCTCATATCATGTTGTCACCACATTCATTAACATTAGCACAATTGCTCTTCATAATTACTCACCCATTTTACGTGAAAGTTCATTTCATCATATGCCATGTACTTGGCCATTTGCGTATTTCACACTCTTACTTAACCCTTCTAGGGTTTCTTCGTTTCTTTACATACATCTTAGGTTCACTTATTTTTAAGCGTATGCTAGACTTATATACATACAAGCCATGAGGCTTCATTCATAGTTCGTTAAGTGACTCATATCTTCCTAAGATTATGTAGTACAAGACTTATGTATCTTGTATATATGCCAAGATCTCGATTTCGATCTAAGTAGGTGGCATTATTCTTGAACATTTAATTCACGTATGACTTATGTATCAATACGGAAATTTGGGCAAGGGAACCCAAGTTCGAATCCCTTGGACAATACTTACATTTTTCCTTGACTTTATTTTTAGTCTTCATGATATTGGGACCCTAGGTCGAACCCCAACATCAACATTTCTTTTTAGTTCCTTTTCTCTAGAACTTCTCTCCTTTGGCCGAGGGGTTGTGGGTTCGAACCCCACAGCCCCCTCTTATTTTCCCATTTATTTTCCTTGTCCATTTCGGCTTAACCAGGAGGTTGTGGGATCAAACCCCCACACCTCTCTTTATTTATTTTTTCTTTATTTCGCTTGGGACTTAGAGGTTGTGGGTTCGAACCCCCACAGCCTCCTTATTTTCATTTTCATTTAAAAGTTAACTACTTAAGTGTTGGCAGTGAGGTTGTGGGATCGAGCCCCCACACCTCACTTTATTTTCTTTTTAATTTCTCTCTTTGTCTCCTCTTCAGCCAAGAGGTGGTGGGTTCGAATCCCACTCCTCCCATTATTTTTATTAATTTAAAATTCCCCTCTTACTCTCTTGTTTGACCGAGAGGTTGTGGGTTCGAATCCCACACCTCTTTTTTTTTCCAGCTTTCATGTAGTGAGGTCTTGGGTTCAATCCCCACTGACCTCACACATTTTAAATATATTTTTAAACCTCTCAACCTTAAGTATTCTGGCCGAAAATTCCATCACCAAGTGCTGGAAATTTTATTAAATTTTCTAGCCTTTATTTAACAACATTCATACGTTCGTTTTGAGGTACTTTCACGATTCGTTTAACACATTCTTAGGTGTAGATTCATTGTTGTTTTAGCTTAGATTTTTCCACTTATGATCAGCCACCTTACACTTCATTTAACATCACAATTTACACACCTTATGCACAATAATTCCAATCATCAAACAAGCCATTTTAAGACTTCAAAACGGAGAACAACAACAAACATTTTACACATTGCACCACATCATTTTCGGTTGACATCATTGAACATGCTTGCTATTTCCAAACATAAAATCACAAGGAACATCATATTTCACACTTAGCTACCAGCAACCATACCAACAACATGATTTCTAAACTAATTTAGATTGAAATCGGAAGGAGACTAGGGACAAGGAGTTCAACATTCAAGGGGACAGCCCTAGTTTCATATGTCGACTTTTGTAGAAAGAAATTCCTCTTGGAGAAAGGATTCCAAGAGAGAAAACCCATACCTTGTTGTAGCTTTCCACACCTTCCAAGTGCTGCCAAACTCCTCCCCTAAACCTTCAACACAAACCCGTCGAGAAGATGATGCAAAGTTTTCGTTTCTTAAGTTAGCTTGCTTGCTTGTATATTTTTTTTTGTAAGTTCTTTGAGTTTAGAGAACTTTTGATTGCTTTCTAATGTTTTTATCTTCTGTTTTTGCAGCCAAGAAAAAAATTTGGATGAGAGAGAGAGAGATTTAGGCTTGAGGGAGAGAGATAGTGTGAGATAGTGCATCTTAAAACTAGGATAGTTGGCAAGACTTAGTCAATTTAAAAAAAACATTAATTAATAAGTAAATAAATAATAAATAATAATAAAATCTGATTTTCCTTTTTACATCAGCCATTAATTATAAATTTATTAAATTAATTCACCAATAATAAAAAAATCATATTAAATCCTTGCTCCCACCTAGGTTCGAACCCGGGTGGAGCAAGACTTCATTTCAAGAGACCAATTTCGGCTCTCTCTCCCCAAATTGCCCCTCCACTTTATTAAATAATTAATTAATTATATATTTAGGGTAATTACGATATTACCCCTAGCCTGGTAAAAGACCATTTTACCCTTAGACCCTCAAAACTTAAAATTTCTTCTTTTTAAGTCCGGTAAAGACTCCTTCGATTAAATCTTCATTTTCGAGAGCCTTACTTGGTTGGTTCCAACCTTTCCAAGTCAACTAACTCCCCAAGTTAGTTGGCTTGGTCGTAGTAAGGGTTCTGAGGTCTGGTTCTACGCGTATCAATCCGTGTGAACCTTGGTCTAATCGCAAGCATTCTTGACACCTTAAACATTTAGCTTATTCATTTTTTTAGGGTTGTTACATTATCCCCCCTTAGGAACATTCGTCCCCGAATGACACTACTCTTTACTAACAATAAGTATGTCATCTATAGAACGTACACATACGTAGGTACTTCAATACTTCCATGGGTGAATATCTGATTCACATCTTAACATGATGGTACACATCCTTGAAACCTACTAGTAGCTTCACATTAATAGACTAAGGAATTCTTCCCTAAACTAGTCTCATCAAAGCATACATCATAAGTCAACATAAAAGTCATATAAATCAGCAACCAACATGATGACTTCAAACATATTAACCTCATACTAGGGCATAAACACCATACACAGTCAAATATATGAAAGGCTAATTAAGGATACGCACCCGAGGCTTCATCAGAAGTGCCTTCCCCTGCACCCCTAGACTTGAGTGCGAAGAATCGTTGCTCCTTGGAGCCTCTTCATTTGGGCCATTAGTCTGAACTCTCTCCTTCCCTTGTTCTTGACTTCTTCTATTCGGACAATCCTTCACCATGTGTCCCGGTTTTCCACAGCTGTAACAAGCGTTAGAGCCCATCATACACTCTCCTCCATGCTGTCTGCCACACTTCCTGCAAGGTTGCCTTTCCTTAGGTGTATATACTTCTTGTTTCTCTTATCTCTGGACTCGGAATCCCTATCATAGAGACCACTGGATGAACTTGACTCCCTTTGGTGGGAGAGTCCCTTCTTAAACCTTGGCTGCTCACGGACGCCAAAGTTGTTTCTGTGGCCTCCGTGGCTGGGACCTGCCTGATCTTGAGGCCTAGGCCTCCTAACATCACGAATACCCCTCTTTCTACGGCTGTCCTCCACCTGCTGTACATGCACCATCAACCTGGAAAGGTCCATATTATCATGGAGCATCGCAGACCGACATTCCTCCTCCAGGTCTCCATTGATTCCTGTGAGGAACCTACTCATTTCATCCCTGCTGTTCGAAACCAGGGAAGTAGCATACCTGGATAATTCAACAAGCCTCAGTACTCTCCTCAATCTTGCTATTAAATACTAAGGAAAGTAATATACCTGGATAGCTTAACAAACTTCAGGGAATACTCCCTGACTGTCATGGATCCTTGTTTAAGGTTGATGAACTCTTCAACCTTGGCTTCCCTCATCTCCTGGGAAAGAACCTCTCCAGAAATGTTGTCTTGAACAGCTCCCAAGTGACTGGCACTCCACCTAAGACACGGCTATCTTGCCACATCTTGCACCAAGTCTGTGCAACATCCTTGAGCTGATAGGAAGCCAGCTCAGCCTTCTCAATATCAGTGGCCCCCATAGCCACCAGGATCTTATGCACCTCATCTACAAACTCTTGAGGATCCTCCGATGTCTTAGCCCCTGTGAATATGGGAGGGTTCATCCTCGTGAAATCTCGCAGTCTGTCAGCCATGCTGCGAACCGGTGGGTTCTCCCTCTGAACATCCTGCCGGTTGACTTGGGCAGTCATAGCCTGAGCCTGCATCGTGATGGCCTGTGCCATCTGGGCCAAAGATGCCCTCACCTCAGCATCGGTCAACCCAGCTGGGTTAACCGGCATGGCCACTCCTTCAGCTGGGGCCTGGGGTGGAACTCGATTGCCCCCAGCAGCTGCCCCCTCCTCCTCTGACCAATAGCCCTCCTAGGGTTCATTCTCTGAAAAACAACAGGGTTGATGTTAGACACGCTCATAACACCAAGAACTCAGACATTAGGAAAAGCACGATAAGATTAGAAGAAGGGAAATTTTCCTACGCATCATGCAGTCTCTAATTCAGGATAGTGGTGCACTTCACTACCATGACTTAGAAACTACTCAATGTGGTTGATGTGAACTCATTATTCTCGGAATTTAACCTAGTGCTCTGATACCAACTTTGTCACGACTGGAATCTAGACCCCAGACGAGACCGGCGTCGTTGACCTCTCAGAGGTCGCAGACAAGCCTACTTACGTCATTCTTACTTTACATAGGTTAATTTTAGCGGAAAATTTGAAACTTTTTGTTTCTAAATATGCTTACTAAACATTTCTAATACATTCGTAATTTGTTCACCATCAACCATCTAACATTAAGAGATAATCAAATGAAAGGAATAGTTCAATAAATCTTAATTGTATAATTGCCAAAATGGTCCAATACAAAGTCTGAATCAAAACAGGAAAGAAACGCTAGTGGAACATGCTCCACTAGCTCAACTCTAAAACTAAGCTGGAATGTAAAACAGTAGCATCCTCGAAAGCATGAGGACCTACCAAACTCCGGATGAATGCTGACGTCCGGATAGCTGCAACAATGATCCTGTAGCTCTATCGCCCACCTGTGCCTGCACCTAAAATAGTATAGATGTATAGGGTTAGTACACACTTGTACTAAGTATGGGTATATGCAAGCACACACCAAGGACATGCATGAGAAAGAATAGCTCTTTCCTAACGACATGATTTTTGGAAGTCAAGTCAGTGGACTTGCCAAATTGAGATTAGGAGGTTCCCAAATTTGGATTAGGAAAGTCAATGAGCTTTCCAAATTTGGATTAGGAAAGTCAGTGAGCTTTCCAGATTTGGAATAGGAAGCTTATGCCATGAGAATAACATACATCATCATACTTTTCACATTTGCAAACAACACATAACATTTACACGTAGCACATATCATATAGCTTACAACACACTTTGTATGTAGCACATAACTCCTTTAATATCATTCATTCATATGCCATGAGACCTCGGAATCATGGACTTAACATTAAGACATCCCAGAAATGAGGGCTCAACAGATGGGACCTCAACTAGAGAGTCTTCATTAGCAAACACAGAGTCTGCTTCGTTCATTCATACGTACTCCATTTCATTTCGTTCATAGGCCAGTGTAAACACCAGCTATACCTAGGATGTAGTTTAAGACTTTCATTAGGTTCGTTGTGCAATGACCAAGAATGACCTAATGTCATTACTTGAATCTAACTCACCTTTTGATTATCCTATTCTAACACCTTTGGTATCATTCATTTCATTATGTGCTTCATTTGAGGCTGGCCTCATTCATTCATTGGGAACTTTAACTTTAACCGACATAGATCATGTGAGCATCATGAAATCCAGTGTCTCCCCCACACCGAAAAGAGGTGGAATCACCGGCCAAGGTGACCCAAAACATGCTAGCGTACATGGGAATTTAACCCCGCCAGATCCCTATATTGGCAGTATAGGTTCGAAGACCAGGAGATATAAGGAGACCCATACCCGGCAAGCCGGACAGTCTCATCTCATGAGAGTTACGTGAACCTCCGCCCTTCCCGAAAGAAGGCATCACCGCTCATAGCTAGTCTATCGGTGCTCAGTATAAAGTTCCATTACATTCAACTCATACTTCATGGAAGCTGGCTTCTAGTATGAGGACATCATAGCTCAATAGATGATTTCTCATCTCATCATTAGTATTAAGTGTGTTAATCTCAATACTTTTATTAGAGTGTTCATAGAGACTGGTCTCTTCATTAACTTTACACTCTCATAGGTGAGTACGTTTTGGTAACAATTACTTAGGCTCATTTGAGATTGTTCTCATCTTTTACATTAGCCTCATATCATGTTGTCACCACATTCATTAACATTAGCACAATTGCTCTTCATAATTACTCACCCATTTTACGTGAAAGTTCATTTCATCATATGCCATGTACTTGGCCATTTGCGTATTTCACACTCTTACTTAACCCTTCTAGGGTTTCTTCGTTTCTTTACATACATCTTAGGTTCACTTATTTTTAAGCGTATGCTAGACTTATGGGTCTATACATACAAGCCATGAGGCTTCATTCATAGTTCGTTAAGTGACTCATATCTTCCTAAGATTATGTAGTACAAGACTTATGTATCTTGTATATATGCCAAGATCTCGATTTCGATCTAAGTAGGTGGCATTATTCTTGAACATTTAATTCACGTATGACTTATGTATCAATACGGAAATTTGGGCAAGGGAACCCAAGTTCGAATCCCTTGGACAATACTTACATTTTTCCTTGACTTTATTTTTAGTCTTCATGATATTGGGACCCTAGGTCGAACCCCAACATCAACATTTCTTTTTAGTTCCTTTTCTCTAGAACTTCTCTCCTTTGGCCGAGGGGTTGTGGGTTCGAACCCCCACAGCCCCTCTTATTTTCCCATTTATTTTCCTTGTCCATTTCGGCTTAACCAGGAGGTTGTGGGATCAAACCCCCACAGCCTCTCTTTATTTATTTTTTCTTTATTTCGCTTGGGACTTAGAGGTTGTGGGTTCGAACCCCCACAGCCTCCTTATTTTCATTTTCATTTAAAAGTTAACTACTTAAGTGTTGGCAGTGAGGTTGTGGGATCGAGCCCCACAGCCTCACTTTATTTTCTTTTTAATTTCTCTCTTTGTCTCCTCCTTCAGCCAAGAGGTGGTGGGTTCGAATCCCACTCCTCCCATTATTTTTATTAATTTAAAATTCCCCTCTTACTCTCTTGTTTGACCGAGAGGTTGTGGGTTCGAATCCCACACCTCTCTTTTTTTTCCAGCTTTCATGTAGTGAGGTCTTGGGTTCAATCCCCACTGACCTCACATATTTTAAATATATTTTTAAACCTCTCAACCTTAAGTATTCTGGCCGAAAATTCCATCACCAAGTGCTGGAAATTTTATTAAATTTTCTAGCCTTTATTTAACAACATTCATACGTTCGTTTTGAGGTACTTTCATGATTCGTTTAACACATTCTTAGGTGTAGATTCATTGTTGTTTAGCTTAGATTCATTGTTGTTTTAGCTTAGATTTTTCCACTTATGATCAGCCACCTTACACTTCATTTAACATCACAATTTACACACCTTATGCACAATAATTTCAATCATCAAACAAGCCATTTTAAGACTTCAAAACGGAGAACAACAACAAACATTTTACACATTGCACCACATCATTTTCGGTTGACATCATTGAACATGCTTGCTATTTCCAAACATAAAATCACAAGGAACATCATATTTCACACTTAGCTACCAGCAACCATACCAACAACATGATTTCTAAACTAATTTAGATTGAAATCGGAAGGAGACTAGGGACAAGGAGTTCAACATTCAAGGGGACACCCTAGTTTCATATGTCGACTTTTGTAGAAAGAAATTCCTCTTGGAGAAAGGATTCCAAGAGAGAAAACCCATACCTTGTTGTAGCTTTCCACACCTTCCAAGTGCTGCCAAACTCCTCCCCTAAACCTTCAACACAAACCCGTCGAGAAGATGATGCAAAGTTTTCGTTTCTTAAGTTAGCTTGCTTGCTTGTATATTTTTTTTTTGTAAGTTCTTTGAGTTTAGAGAACTTTTGATTGCTTTCTAATGTTTTTATCTTCTGTTTTTGCAGCCAAGAAAAATAATTTGGATGAGAGAGAGAGATTTAGGCTTGAGGGAGAGAGATAGTGTGAGATAGTGCATCTTAAAACTAGGATAGTTGGCAAGACTTAGTCAATTTAAAAAAAACATTAATTAATAAGTAAATAAATAATAAATAATAATAAAATCTGATTTTCCTTTTTACATCAGCCATTAATTATAAATTTATTAAATTAATTCACCAATAATAAAAAAATCATATTAAATCCTTGCTCCCACCTAGGTTCGAACCAGGGTGGAGCAAGACTTCATTTCAAGAGACCAATTTCGGTCTCTCTCCCCAAATTACCCCTCCATTTATTAATAATTAATTAATTATATATTTAGGATAATACGATATACCCCTAGCCTGGTAAAAGACCATTTTACCCTTAGACCCTCAAAACTTAAAATTTCTTCTTTTTAAGTCCGATAAAGACTCCTTCGATTAAATCTTCATTTTCGAGAGCCTTACTTGATTGGTTCCAACCTTTTCCAAGCTCAACTAACTCCCCAAGTTAGTTGGCATGGTCGTCAGTAAGGGTTCTGAGGTCTGGTTCTACGTGTATCAATCCGTGTGAACCTTGGTCTAATCGCAGCATAGCATTCTTGACACTTAAACATTTAGCTTATTCATTTTTTTAG